>SRHC01002615.1:108345-356724 GCA_004794325.1 Pomacea maculata | reverse complement strand
CCCCACGCCCAACCCTCCTCCTTTTTCAGCCGGGCTTGGGACCGTCCTTGGCGGAGTTGAAAGTCCAGTACATCCACATTACTTTGTTTTTACAGCCCCGACTTCTCCAAAACATCAGCGAAGTTTGCCGATTAATAACATCCTTATGTGTCATCATATCCTTTCCTGCCGCTAGCAGACAAGTCAACATGTGGCCACGTGGTGATAGACCCTAAGTGGTTCAGACCCTACACCGTGACAATAACAATGTCCAGCCTCCCTTTTGCTTTAACTTAAAGGAAGACACAACAACGGAATTATAAACATCCTAAGACTCGTCATTAGAGTGGATGATCATTACTGGGAAAAAGATGCTGTGCGCATGCTCTTCCCAACAAGTCACCTCCCAGTCGTGGTGTGGGAGGGTAACCGCTCGACATGCGCGGACTTTCTCTCTTCAAAAGCACTCGGCGCATCCCCCACGAGGTCGTGACCTTCGGACTATTCACGACGATGTGTCGGAGGGTGAGTCAAGTCTACGGAGCAAGAGTTTGGAGAAGTGGGTTTGCCTTTTTTTTTTTTTTTTTTTTTGGCTCATCTGTGGACAACTTTCAGTTCAGTTTCCGTTTTGTGAAAAATGCGAGCGAGTCGGCAAGAGAGCTAATTGACGGAAAATACTGTAATTAGCTTGCGAGACTTACGCAGGGAAGAAAAATTAATTATCGTAACATATTTCCGGGACCTCATTCCCAGTTGCCTTTAAAGTTACCTGTGTCTTTTTCTGTCTCTTTCTCTCTCCGCCCTTTCCACAGTATATAATAATTTTCATGCGTTATAGTGCTTCTAGGCACCTTTATCCTGGAATTACATTAAATTATTAATTTCCTAGAACTGAATTTGTTTTTGTACCTATCTTATTTAATGCAATTATGAAACTATGATTCAATCTGTCACTACAAGTCACTAAATCCCCGCTCTACCTGTCCAATGACACATGTTGATGCACCCTAACATAATCACAAAAATCATTCTCAGCCTGACGAATCACGTGACTTGTTTAGGGCATCGTCTAGACGTCACCTTGTGAGGAGTGCTGAGGTCAGGTCAGGGTTAAACCTACAGCAGCCCACGCAGAGGACAGACACCCCGGTGGGGCTCGGGTACAGGGGGGCATGTGTGCAGGGCTCAGTACCCAGACGGGGTCTCTGGGTACCCGTGGGTGTTTGCAGGACCCCAAACAGTTGTGACTGACTTCGCTAACGGCCACCCCGCACTGTCTCAGATACAGCCGCAAACCGACCAGTTGCCCCACACGACAATAACTTCAAAATAATTTTTCCACTTTTAAAATGTAGAGTGGATCAAGGCTATTAACGTAATAATAAACCTCAGATTTTTTTCTCTACTCTTTTAATGACCTTTTTTTCAGGCGACTCCATCTGGGGCTCCACACACTCTCCAATGAATGAGTGTCGTGTCTGCGGTTATATTTTTCCCCTCACTTCTGTCTTTCCCCTGTTCTGCATGCGCGAACATCCTGACAAACTTCGACCTCGTAACCCAAACCTAAATCCCAATCCCTATGCACTTATCAGGCTAATAATTCTCCACACACACACATACACTCCCTGTCCTAATCCACAATAATCAAAACCAAAAGTACATTAGAAACAAAATATCCTTTGAATCAGCAACCTTCTCACAAAACCGTCCGCTTCCCCCACAACGATAAAAGAACTCACAACATGAGGTTGTGCACTTTTATTGCAAACTTCGCACGATGACATTAAATTTGATATGTGTGTCCCCTCCATCCAGTCCTCCCGCTCCCAGACTATTGTTACATATCTACACTCTCCACTGGCGTGATTCTACCTCGAAATTTTGCAGTCGAACAAGCCGGAGACTATGAGGGAACGTTCTAACTAACCAGCCATTGTCTTCTATGACAGTTAACTGCCCCCCGGTCAAAGGTCATATCATTTCGCAACATTTCTCTGACAGTACAAGGACCGTATAGAGTGAAGATAGAAATGCTGATAGTGGTGGCTGTTCAATCTCATACATATTCTCAAGGCGGGTGTCTTTAGATAACAGTTTGATACTCCAGTCTGTCTTCCTTCTATTTTCTCACGGTGGGTCTTACGGCCCTCGGGCACGATCACAATCTGATGAACACTGTCGGTGGTTCATACATCATCATCAGTCCAGACAAGATTACAGAAACTCGGGGTGACTTGGACTATTCGATTGGGGGAGGAGGAGAGAGAGACTAAAAACAGCAAAGGTGGAGGAAGAAGGATGTGTGTATTCCAGTTCATGACTGATAATGTTTGGACACAGGACCAGATAAACAGTTTTATTTTGACGCTTCCATCCTGTACGACCTACTGGCTAATAAATAATCTCAATCTGAAGACTGTGTCAGGTTTTTTTGGTTCCCGTGATGTATACACATCACACCTCTACCCTGCCCCGTTCTCTTACCATGAAATAAACAATTCTTTACTCTCTTGAAAACACTTATTCTTGAACTGTTTACATTAACTCCACTTCCCCGACAAACAAGAAAAGCGAGGGATGACAGAAAAAATGTTGGAAGGATATAAAATTTGGACATTCTTGGGGGATGGGGTGGGGAAGGACCTCGAAAAACGATTTGGGGGTACGGGTGGAATGTCAACGTTCGTAATGACTACAACACAATAACATTGACAGTTAAGAGTCTGCTTACCATTACTATAAACGTCTAAACTCTCTATGTGGTAGCACTGCAAGACCCATCCACCACTTTCCTTATCGAAAAAAAATGTTTTGGGAATGAATTACTTATTACATTATTCTTCATTCAGTACAGTATACATAAAGTACATAGTGTATATATTCATAGCATGAGCACATTTTTTGCCAGCATTACTATCTAGGTTTTGCGTTTGCATACGGCAAAGGTGTTGATGCTGCTGCTGAGCCACCCTAGCAAAAACGATGTCCGTCCACTTGTTTCATTAACAACACCCTCGCCATCCAGTCTCACAGTTATCAACGCAGGCCACCGCACAATGACAACACACTCGTTGAAGTACTTATTTGCCAGGGTCCCCTACAGGCTGGAAAACCGTCGCTCGAACTGGGTCGTCAGAAGCCTCTCGAAAGACCCCGGCAAGACGGCGATAAAAAAAAGCAAAATAGTCGTCTGCAAAGTTTACAGCCTGCGAAAATGCTTCGCAGACGCCGCTCCGTGGAGCTTTTGAATTTGCCTTTTACATGGGCCCATGCGGTTTCCTCGCCGGCTGCAAAGTAGGTAGGCAAGGAGAGCTCTTTTGTCCCTCCTTGTTGCAGCCCACAAAGGAACCGCGGCGTTTGTATCAAACGGACTATTAAAACGATAAACAAACCCCGCCGACTTCAATGAGAGGCTGCCGCGAGCCGCGTCTTACACGTGGAGGCACCAGGATGAATTGCACGGCGTGTTTGCCCCACAGTTAAAAAAAAAAAAAGGAGGAAAAGAAAAAAAAAACCAACGCCAGACGAAGAAATAAAAAATATTTTATAATCCCAGTAAAAAAGGCGAGGGGAGGGGACATTGTTTAACTGTGGGGTGGGTCGGTACCCGGCCTGCACTTGGGCGCTGGTTGTGTAAGAAAGGAAAATGCGAGCTGGAAGTGGTGGGATTTGAAATATCTACCCACCCTCAACCCTCCACCCACAGGTCTTTATTTTTTTAAGTCGAAGGTCAATCCCTTGTTCGCAACTTGAAAAGTGCTGCTGTCGGTTTTTTATTTTATTTTTTGAAGAAGTCTCGATCAAACCCTTGCATGAGCACGCGAGGGTAAACTTTGAAATGTGGATATTGAGTGACGGGGATCGTCGATGCTGAGTATTTATCATACCCACATCCGCATCTGCATGCATGCTTCTCAGTCAGCTTGTCTCAACCCAAGGAAAAGTGCTCAGTCACAACAATTTTAGTGACATCACTAGTCGTTGCTTATATCACGGACTTTTTTTTTAGAAAAAGACTGACAATGAGGGATCTCTCTCTCTAATCCCTCTCTGTGACAGCTGTCTCTGATTCGTCCCTGTGACAGCTGTTTGATCCATCCCTATGACAGCTGTTTTTTTGAAACTGAGATGCACTAACCCTGTTCAGTTTCAAAAGTTTGTTATTCAGTTTGTCACTTAAACAAACCTGCTGAAATTTGCTCCATCTTCAACATTTTGCAGATGCTAAATCAGATATTTACTGTCTACAAAGCAAAATTACTAAATATTCAAAGTAACTTGCATGTTCTCGGTTATCCCACGTCCTTCACCAAATCTGTATATCTCACACTCGTTTATATGTCGACCTTTATTGGAGTTAATAAACTTTTAATGTTTGCAACTTAATGTAAAATTTAGCAATAATTTACTTCCTCGTAGTTAACATGCCATCAAACTGCTATAATTTCAAAATATTTCCAATTTTAAATCTTTTTCAATAAACATTCTTTCCTACAATAAAAAGAGGACTGCTGACAGCTGTGAGACGATGAGGAAACATATGAATAAAGAAACCAATTATACACATTCCTGTCAACAACAATCTTTACACATTAAGAACCTTATAACATTTCACCTCGTCTTCCGGAGAACTGCTTTTGTCAACCTCCAATGAGAAATCAAAATGGCACGGATATATATTATACAACATGCAAACAAAATAAATAAATAAAGACCACGTGCACATGCATAATTTAGCGGCGGCTGTCCTGCTTCTTTCACTTTGTGTCGCATGCCAAGCAAGCAAACAAACAAACATTAAAACCGCGCGCGCGTTATCCAAACAGAATCGTTAGCAGCTGTCGACGTTGTCTCCCCTTTTCAAAGCTCATGTCGTCGACGACGAAATGCTGCACCTCCCATCCTTCATCCGACCTGCCGGCCTACCCCTCTCCCTCCCTACCCCCCACTCACACCCCTTTACCTGTTTCACCCCACCCCCACCTCCTTTATCGAGAAAACATCTTTATAGGTTTCCTTGTTTGATGAAGCGACCTATCCTTCCCTCAGGATAAGGGCTGATCGTCCGGCAGATAACTCCTTCTCGAAGCAAGTAACACACAACAAACGACAACATTGCAAGACCCGCAGCTTTTTTTCTTCTTCCTTTCTTTCTTTTCTTTGCTAGAGGGCGCTTGGGTGCAAACTCACGCCAGCCACTTTGAACCCGTCACAACAAGGCATGTTCTTTTGTGTCCTCAGTTTGCTGCTTATGTTTATCAAGCTTCTGTTCATTTGATGTTAAACCATTCCGTAAACAATTGTTCTATTTTGGTATTGTTATTTAATTGAATACGTCACAGTAAGAAAGGAGGGAATTGCGATGAGAAACGACTGTGAGGCGGGACGGGGATCGGTGAAAGGGGTTGTGGGGAGGAAAGAATGGCCAAACGAAAGAGAAGTGTTGCCTTTACAGCACAACACAGCCCCACACCGTAAGACGGGCGTCGAGTACGTGATGTGTACGTCTGAAGCACGTAGTCCGCTACAACACGTCACTGCCACGCTCAAACGTTTCTTCTTTGTCCATGGCGGTTATTATTATGGATTATTATTATTATTACCAAATGTAGCGAAAGTTTTGTCCTTATTGTAAAATTGTTTTGTCGATTGGAAGTCGCCCAAGTCCAAGAAACACGTGATCGAGCGATGATGCGAATACACGTGATTGCACGTACGATGAACCTACAAGCGAGGGACACGCATGAAATTACCTAGAATGTTCTAGTTCTCCTTAACCATGCAAACACTCAGAATGGATCATGCAAAGCACATTCTTCGAGAAGTAAGAGACGACCCCTGGCCGGCCCACCCTCGGCGATCGAGCGCGTCGCGAAGTCTTCGGATGATGAGAAGGAAGGTGTACTCTGGAAGGAGGCTCCAGGATTCGCCTCTCGAAGTCGACAGCGCTGGCAACAAACGACACCGGTGTTTATCAGACAGGAATTCAAACAGCCCGGTGAGAGGACAGGCAGATGGATGATGGCACAGACAGCAAAGCTGCCGCTCGCCGCCAAGGGCAGACGGCCGACAACAGGGAGGCAAAGAAGAAGCGGGGTGGAATGGTAGGTGGGGAGGAGGGAGAGGATTTGATGTTAAAGGGGGGGATAGAGGGTTCGCGTGTGCACGCGCACGCAAGCGGATGGCGAAACACAAACACACCCGGCAATGAGTTTTATTTATTGTCATGCTTGCGTTCCGCTACGAAAGGTTGTAAATTTGCGTGCATGCTCGGCAATCTCTCTCTCTCATGTACAGTATGCAAGGCCCCGTCAAGTTTTTTTTTTTTGTACTTTTTCTTTCCCCACTCTCGTCCCCCCCATCCTCTCCACCCTCCCCCACTCAGTGTAGATGAGTGCTTCCAGTTGTTAAAAGCTCACTTGCCTTCCGTGTGTGCGGTCTAGACTGATGAGTAAGCGGCGTAGTCTGCGATTCCAAGAATCCTGTCAGCTTTAGTCAACTGCTATGTCACAGGATTAAAAGCATCGTTAATCTATTAATGATCTGGCCAACCGCCTATCCTCCCCAAAGGATAGAGAATGGAGAAGACGGGTGCGTTTGTCAAGATTTAAGATTCTTTATGACTCTGTCGCACTCTATTGGGTATTCAAAATATTGACATACATTCTTCATCAGATTGCACAGATACATCGATGTGTTCCTTCTGCGACAACAACTAAAGCCATTCCTGAAAATACACGAATGAAGCGGAAGGGAAATAGACCCGAAAGAACCGATAGTAACAAGAAAAGAGTCACATCAGATGACGACGACGACCATGATGATGAAGACAACGATATTATAGACATCAAAGGAGTGAAAATTTCTAATAACCCCACCTAACACTTAATAAATAAATTGAAGAGCCGTGGTTATCCTTTTAGTTGCCAACAAGCCCGGTAGGGGGCGCTCTAACACTCCGGTGCGCTACGATACGATCTGTACCTCTGTAACGCCCAATAAGGGCACAACGGACAAACGGCCTCCGGCACTTGGCCGACTGGATTGCTAATGGAGTCCTTTTTTTTCTTTTTTAAGAGTACAGATGCAAGAGTGAGCGAAGGACAGCATCTGAATATGACTGCAGTGTGTGGGAGAATCGTCGTCTCATGTTTTATATTGCGCATGAAAGTCATGTTTATGCAATGTGATTTTTAATCACTATGCCTGATCGCATCCATTTTTTTCCTGGCTCGAACTTTGTAAATTTTCACCACGCACGCACGTCCACACACACACACCCCTTCCACAAATGAATTATTCATGGTGACAAGAAGGTTTTTAGATGAAGTTGTTCACAAACTGTTTACCCACAAGACAAACAAAGCTCTGCCACAGCTCCCCAACCTTGCCATACAGACAAAAATAAATAAAAATAAAAGCCTTAACGATAGCAGACATCTTCAATTTTATCAAATTTTAAACGAATTTCGAGATCAGCAGCAGTCGTTGGCATCCTCTCTTTCCTGGCGGGCGGCGAGAGCGCACGTACCCGAGGTAGGCACAGACCGTTTATCTTGCACTCAGTCGCTGGTGGCCTGAAGACCTGCCTTGCGTGGTTCAAAGCGGATGCAAGCTCACTTCAATTAGGACTCTCACAGGTCAGTTATCAAACTACTTTTTAAGATGAGCATATAATTTTTGAGACGGCATTTTCTCTGTTCTTCAAGTTATAATAAGACCACTACACATCAATAAATCTTTTCCTTAAAAATTCAGACTGAAGGAGGACAGGTCATCCCTCTCTATGGAACTTTAAATTAGGGGTACCTGGTACGATGACTCATTAAACCATGGCATGCAGGGTAAACATTTGGCCAAGAAGTAGGACCCATGACCACGTTTCAAGTCTCAAAACTATGGGTGTGTAAGTTCGTTCCCGAGTGATTTTCTATCATGTTCGCCGTCATTTATTTTCAGCAGCGAATAGTTTACAGAAAAAAAAGCTGGCCTTCGCCCGCAGCGATTCTGGAGAGGACCACTCAACATGAGTACACTCGTGCACCTGCGGAATTTCAATATGAGTTGAGATGTACGATGTGCCGGGAGGGGTTTGAACGGCCGCACCTTAGATCACACACTCCAGTAAGTCACTTCGCCATCCAGGTTGTCCTTCAACAGCTGGTAAGTCAAAGGCCCCCGTGAGATGCACAGCAACAAATAAATTTTCCACCGCCACACGCTGATAAAACATTTGCAGGATATACTGCCGGTTGAAATCAGCCTCTTTCAAAAGAAAAGACCGAGAAGTATTGAAAGTTGGTTGTCCACAGAGTGAGAAAAACTCGTGAATCTTGTCAGTCAAAGATGGGAGTAACTACTGGGTGGACTGAGTGAAACACGGATGTGGAGGAGAATGGTGAGGACAGCTGCTTGCAATGCTTCGTGTGTCGCCATCCCGCCCTATCTATGATGGGTAATCCCGACTTAATCTTGAGATTATGTTATTAGCGTTTAATACTCGAGTAGCTGGGGTTATATTATCAGAACTATAATCCAGTCTCGTAAACAGGTGTCTCATACTGAGAAATTACTTGTGCCAGAGGAGAGATTTGAACCCTTCAACCTAAATCTTCATAGTCTTGGTGACAAGCACGTCACCTGGACCTGGACGCTCCATCTTGTCTATCAGTAATCTAAGAATACTCTCTCGATGGAAGCTCCATACTTGACTATGCTACCTGCCTCCTGATCCAATACACACCTGGGATTCGCACCATCAAGGAAGCTCATTCCTGGCTAAATCGAATTACGGTTCGTCGACATGAGGCTTGAGAGAGTCATGTCAAGTTTTATTTATTTCTCTGTACTTACATGCCCAGGTCACGATCCTATTGGCACCTACCAGTATTACTGCTGACACGGGACACTCTAGATGCCCTTGTTCGTGGTTTGAACCCAAACAACTTAGGTTCTAGTGCGGTTATTAACTTTGCGAGAGATATTGAAGTCCATATACAATCGTGCTCACGAAGATAGAAAATGTCTTGGTGGACAAAGCTCTCGTCAAGTTCCTCGTTACTGCCATCTAACTGAATATCTAAATTTCATCGAAGGACGTCTAAAAACGACAACCTAATGTTACTGAGGGTGAAGCTCGTCGAAGTCTGACATCTGTGAGCGCAAACTGACGAACGTACACTCGAAGGTAGTAGCTATGAAGAGATAAAATAAAGTGACGATCAGTAAACAAACAGCGTAAACAAAAGTAAAGACGAGAGAAACAACACAAAAACTCTCTGGGTCAAGCATGACAACCATCTCCACCGACGGACATTTAATGTTGCGCTGCACGTGCTACACTCGAGCCCTCGCAGGCATCAAATCACATCCGAGGCTCGGTTCTGGAAGCTGCGAAGTCATTACTGTGGTCTGTCAACCTCGTGAGATGGCTTCACCCTTCCTTTGTAATACTTGCCGCTATGGAATCACCTTTATTTCTCCGCAAAGTGGTCGCACGGTTCTCCCCGAGCTCCACGTGCAGGCAGACGGTGGCGCCATCGCCAGGCGACGTGAACGACGTAACTACGTCTCGACCTCCACATCTGGTCAGCGGAAGTTTCGTACTTCGGGGTGCGGGAGGGAAAGGGAGGGAAGGGGTTTCGTTCCTTGCTCCGTTGGTGATTACGCGGCGAGACCAGGATAGATTTCACATCCGGCTGATGATATCTTAACGTGGCTTTGATCTTCTGATGACTTAATTTCCGGTGCACTTTTTTTTATTTCCATTGTGATTTCCTTTACCCTACCCTACCTCAGCCCCTACTGTCGCTTTTTTGCACCCAGTCAAATGTTTAAAAAAAAACTAGTGAAGTATGCGCAGTATTTACTGACACACATCTTGCTATATGCATACAGTCATCGACACGTATAACAACGCGCACAGGTATATGTACACACAAGCGAACGCACGGTGAATGGCTAACAAACTGAACTACAACGGTCTGGGTGAGGCAGCTGAAAGACTAACAAACACACCCGCTCCCACCTAACACATATATAAAGAGAGAAAGCAAAGGAAAGTAAAGTGACATAAGTTTTCCCGAGGAGACTAACCCCAGGCTTACCTTTACAAGGGAAGTAAAATTGCACCCGATCAAAGAGAATTAAGGTGATAATAGTCTTACCTTGTAAGTGTCAGAGGTGTGTGTGTACGTGTAAAGCTAGAACTTGCAAAGAGAGAAGCCAACCGCATATCACCTGTCAGGAAGGAAAGTCTTCACTAAGCTTGACTTACCTGCACAAAGAGCAAGATCAAAGCGGCCGCTGACATGACGACAACCGGCTTGAGTAGAGCCTTCCAGGTGCAAACAGGTGACAAATCACACCACGGAGGTTGGTAGCGGCGTGTCCTCTTTAGTCTCGTGTAGCTCTCACACCAAGGTGTGAAAAACGAATATATTTATTTTCAAACCCACCTCTGCTGCTACTCGTGTTCCCGGGGTATTTCAAGGTTTATTTTCTCGCCCAACAGTTAACGAGTCTCACAAACTTTCAAAGTATGTAAGTATCCTGTCTGCCGCTCTCAAACTGCGCTGATGTGTTAATGAAAGAAGATTCAATGAACTGTTACTACATTCTCTGCCGCTGTGAATCCTCGCCAGGAGCTTTACCGTTAAGTGAAAACACACACAGCAGGTAGTTGTCCGGTAAGTTCCAACCACTTAAACAGTGAACGAGTAGAAACGGGTGGCTCAGCAGCCGCGTACCCTCGTCAAGACAAAGCTCTCGCTGCACTGCGCGCCAGTCGCAATCACACCCCGATCATCAAAGACACCGGCTGCCTGTGACGTCGCGCAGAACGAGAGCCTCGCTCTGTGACGTACACTCCACGTGGGTGGGTGGGTTTGTGGTGGAGTTGAAGGGGGATGTTTCTCGAGCCTCGACGAGCGCGGAATCAGCTGACAGGCGCGACTCACCAAAGCAGGGTGAGAGGTATGTCAGAAGCAGATAACTCCAACACCAAGTCGCGCGACGACGAGCTGTGTCTGTGTACGTGCTTGTTTGTTTGTTTACCGACTCTCCAATGAGAAACAACAAAACTCAGTCTCCACAAAAACAAGTCCTCGAGTGGTCCAATCAACTAATCCCAACACAATTTCAAGTTTAACACAATCTGACTTCTTTTCTTTTCCTGCTGTCATTTATTCCCTTCCGACCGCCTCCATGCGGCGAAGTTGTTTGAAACTGACATGAAACAAACACAGCGCCGAACACTTCCTTTCCACGCGTGTCTCTTGCATGCGTCTGTCCGAGCATGCGCACGTGTGTGTGTACGTACACCTGTGAGTAGGAGTACGTGTTTGCGCGTCTCGGCCAACGGCGCAGCAGGTTTGAAGCGGGCGGAGGCGCGTGCTGCGTGCGGCAGAAGCAGCAGGGAGTGTGGAGGCCAGCGGGACGCTCAGGCGGCGTGTCAGTATCAGGGGAGTGACTGCCGTGAGTGACAGCATGAATGACGTACGGCCTGCAACAGACAAGCTGTGCGCGCGCAGCCGGGGAACGAGCCTGCAACACGCGCGTGTGTGCGTTTTTACCCGTTTTCAGCGTGTGTTTGCCTTTCCGTGAAGCCTTCCCCATCTTTCTCTCTCTCACACACACACACGGTGATAAACCATGCATGCGTACAGAGATAAACAGACAAGACCCTCCAAGCAGATGCTTTTCTTGCCGTGTCGTCATCCACATACTCTACCATTTCCTCGTTTCTTTACACTCTGTTAAGTCCGGCTTTGTGCCAGCTTAAGCCTCTTTTATTCTTCTGCGATCATCTTGCATTCAAGGCTTGTTTCTCTCTCTCTCTTTTTTTTTTTTTTTTTGATAAACAACACCTGGTGAGCTCGAAACATGTTTTGCAGCAAAGTCTCGGCGGCATTTACGATCGCTATCCAAGCCACGTCATAATTAAGTTACCTGAGGACGAGGTGTCGTTGGCAGGTGTTCGGTGAGCGGAATATTTCATGCGAATCGCTTGTGAGGTCTATGTGAGCGGTCGGTGTGTCGATGGCCGGTTTTGCGACCTGTTCTGAACTTTCCAGGACAGGTTGGTGATGTCACACGAGAAGCACTGACCACTTCCAGTGGCACGACTTTCATTTTGTCTCTCATGCAGACTCTTTTGTGTAGCTGTTTATATAAATATCTTAAACTCTGCTCTCTCTTCAAAAAAGAAATTTAAAGTATTAAAAATAAGTTGATTTTTTTCCACCCTGGAAATTTTGATAAGAGTAGTCGGATGAAAGAGAAAAGATTATCAAAGAAGCTTTTAGCAAACAGAGGACCAATTATACGAGGAACACACACGAGAAAAGTGCTAAACGACATAGAGAAATGGTTTATAGTTTCATACCTGTTGACATAAGTATACAGACACACTGACGACAGAGACAGGCAGACTCACTGACAAGCGCGCGTGCACACAGACACGTGCAGAGACTCGTGGTGAATAGAGGCAGTGTGTACCCGTGGAGTAATAGATATGTGGATAAGAGATGATAGGGAGCGAGAGAGCGGGCGAGAAGGTAGAAGAAAACAGGAAAAACAATCTCAATAACTTGGATGGCGTCGGCAAGCTCGTAACGTCACGCCTGAGCGCCTCCGGGAGCGACGAGGGAGAGAGCGAGAGCAGCAAAGCTCTGTTTATTTTCTTGCATATAAACACGGCGACAAGCTTGCCACTTTATAACTGGGCATCGCTGGGTCTCGCTTTCCCTTGTCCTCCACCCTCACTCCCCCTACCAACAACCTTCTCTCACTTTTTTTGGTGGGGGTTCGCCTAACTGCCTCTCCCCCCAGCATCGAGTTTTACGATCCTGGCCTTCTTGTGTATACACTAAGGCCTAAGGCGTAGTGTGTGTGTGTTCGTGTGCGTGTGTGTGTGTTTTTTTTTTTCTAGACACATTGGAGCCCATTTAGCCGAGCAAGCACGTAGATTAAAATCAAGCCTAATGGTGGTCGTCTGAGTGAGAGAGAGACTTGAAGCTTGATAATTTTAATGTCAGTCACTTGGTCCTTATGACATGGGGGAATACTTGAGCATAATTAACGTTTATTAACAGCAGAATACAGAAACCAACCTATGAGAATGAACATTTTCCTTCCATTTGAACTCAGAAATACACCTGTGACCATCAGGCACCAAAACATTTTGTCCAATTTTCATGGATTTATACTGTAAGTGGTGCTACACTGATCGCTCATAATGCATGTATTTAAGCACTTCCTGTGTAATACTATAATTGCAAGTTTGTGTTTTAATACATCAGCTTTTTTTTAACCATATTTTGCTGATTTTGTAGACCAACAACAGTTTCAGAAATCAATGCAAAAAGATTTCCACAGCTTTGAATCACAGCTAGATGTCATGCTTTCTTCTTTATATTTTCGATAATATTTTTTGCCAATTCATTGATAAAAGCGGGCGACATCAAAGTGCTGAATCAATTTCCTTGCTAAACTACTTTTCTCCAACAGGAGATTGAATAAGTTGAGAAGTATTGTATCATTATTTTATAATTTTGTTTTCCATGAGCATATTTGCCTTTTTTTGTCTGCTTCATGTAATTTATAATTTCCGGTATCTGTTATTATTGAATATGGAGGTTTATCACCATTCTTTTCATCTCCCATGAGAAAGAGAGAGAGAGAGGGAGAAAGAGAGAAGAGGCGAGACTGCTATAGATGTACAGATATACATGGCCTGAAAGTCGGCCGTCTTCTCGCCCTCGTCATCAGTAGTCTGGACAGACGAACTGCTACCGCCACCTAGGAGAGGGGTGCAGACATCGCGATGTTGACATGGCGCCACCCGCAGGCAGGCTTTTGATGCTGCGGCTGCTGATAAGATTTAGATGTCCTTCAGCTTGCAACCAACTTTCAGATGCATTTGACGGTCCACTGCCGACACAGTCAGTGGCTACAGACTGGCTGCGCTTTCTTCTCTAATTTCTTTTAATTTTTTTTTTTGAATACACAGAAAATAATTTCCCATTTTCAGTTCTTATAAAATGATTGCACAGAAGGAGTGGAAATAGCCGGCAGCTGTAGACGAAAACTAAAAAGAAAACGTCAATAGGTAACGATCCCAATCATCTCGTGAACTCTGACCTCGCCAACGTGGCAGTGTCTGAGTCCAATCTTTTGCACCTTTTCTTGCTGCCTTTACCACCCCTTCTTCCTTTACATTCGTAAGCCAAACTACCGCCAACAGTCAAATAATGAGACATCGTTTTTATCGCTGATATTATCTGAAAGGTCTTTCATCACCAGTCGTGTGCAGAAGTGCATGGTACGGAATACGTTTTAATTGCCTTTCATTCCACTCCTCAAAAGGTTGAAAAGTTGGTCAGACCCCAACACCATCAACCTTCACATAATTTTGTTTTCTTAGGACAAGAGTGGTTGTGCGATTCAACAATATTAACTCTGTAAAGATGTTTTCATAGAAGAGAAAAAAATGCACAAAGTGTTGATCATGTCTTTAGATGACATGATATTGTTTTTGTTCTGGTGGTAGTGTCTGTGATGATGTTGCTGGCGGCAACAACTTCAATTCCAGTAAATGTCCTGAGGGACAGGGAGGACATAAAGTGGGAGAGAGAGAGAGGAGTGGCTGAGTATAAAAAAAAGGCAAAGAAAGCTGCTTCTTCCAATCACAAAGTGTGACAAAGACTCGTTTTTGCTAACGTTCTTCAACATTTTTACATCATGGCAAAAACAGAGTGTATGAAATGACTTCTTTGTACACCGGCATGAAAGATGGCTAGTGTTGCGAAACGTGTGGAGCCGACTGCTGGCGAGCACTTCAAACGCCAGTCGCTCGATCTTTCAAGGGCCAACGTTTTTAGTGGGCCCATCAGACCGCTCTCTCGTGCTGCCTCGCCACCAATTAGCAGCGATAAAATCGTGCCTATCTGTCCCTCCCTCTCGCACACCTCCACCATCCTTCAACCCTCTTTCTCTCTTTTTCTCTCCTCTTTCATGTGCGCGACTCATAGCAGCACAAAATGTAGATGATTCGATAGCGAGCTTTGTCGATGAAGCTAAAATAGGCCGGCAGGGCAACTTTTTTTCCTCCTCCTCTCTTCCTCTCCTCCTTTTTTTTTTTTTTTGTCATGCATGCTTCTACAGCTTAGAAAAAAAGGTGAATGCAGACGAAGCACAAACACCAGTGAACAACAAACTTGACTGGAGGTTTGTATGTCGAAGTACATGCCTTGGCGGCGGGCGACTCGTAAGTCTGTGGGCTGTAAACACCAGACATCAAAGGGCGCAGCGGGACCGCGGTTTGTGTGGGTCTAATTACTCAAAACGCAGTTTGTATACTTTGGCCCAGTAACTGGCTGTCTCATCAAACTGTCACGGGAAACATGCACAAGGACGAAAAGGAGAAACAAATTTTTAGAAGTCGGAGTGGCGAGCGGCAGTTAATGCAGTCGCTAAAGTGAGAGAGAGAAGGCTGGATAGTATGTGTGTTGTATACAGTGTGGTGGTATTATAGTGTGGTGTGTATAGTGTGTTATATACAGTGTGGTAGCATACATAGTGTGTATATAATGTGCTGGTGTATATAATGTGGTATATCGCATGGTGGTGTGTATATTGTAAGGGTTGGCGTACAGTGAAAGGACACATCAGTTCCTCATTTTTCATTTTCTCCTCCTTATCTTTCTCTCGTGTTCCACCATATCGTCTTCTTTCTCCTTTTTTTTTTATCTTCCCTTCTCCTTTTTTCTTCCTTTTACCCCTTCTTTCTCCTTCTTCCTTCTTCATTTCCACATCCTTATTATTCCTCCACAGGCTTTTCATTTTTCATCCTTGTTTTCTTGATTTCTTGACTTCCTTCTAGCGCTGCCAGAAAACAACAAATTTTCTCGTTTATTACACATCTTTATTCATTCGATTCCCTTTTTCCTTTCCATATTTTACATTTTTGTCCTCGCTTCATCAGCTCTCTCTTTCTATCCCTCTCTCTTTCTATCGTTTTACATCCCTCTATATTCATGATTCCATGTTTCTCGCTAACACTTAGGGAGAAGAGAGGAGCAGAGGAAGAAAAAGGAGCGAGCTATAAATCATAGATTACATAGGATGCAGATCAGAGCGCCAAATTACTTCTTTTTATTCTTTTTCCACAAGAAACCGAATGTTATTAGACCTCAATATTAAAACGATCAGGCATTGCTGACTTCACCATTGATTATACAATAACATTTAAAAAACACAGACAAACCCCTGCTTTTTAGCTATGCTATAGATGTTTCCATGTAATTATCATCCAAAAGCTGGTATAGTTTGAAATAATCAGAACACACTCTGTCCATTTAGACAATACTTTAGAGAGAATACAATTTGAATTATGTCCAATATCAACCGCTAAAAGTTATTTATTATAAGAATCTTACTATTAGGACATCATATTAGAGGTTTGAATGACATCAGAAGAGGGTTACAATTTAGAAAATAGATAACAATAAAAGGCTATCGGCTCTGAAAGACTACAGCGATCTCTTACAGCAGACATGCCATTACTGCGGTAATTAAATTATCTAGTTTTTCTCAGTCATAAGTTCAGAACACCTTCCGTTTGACCTTTCAGAAAAGTCTTTAAATGGGTAACAAGAAAAATATTCACCCCTTGCAGACCCTCTCACCTTTTAGGCACCACCCCACCCTCACCCCCATGAACAACTAATTCAAACTCTCACTAAAATAACTCAGGTGTGAAAATACACGCGTTTTGCACGACCTGGTGAGTTATACCTTCATCATGAATATTTTTTGAACAGAAACATACCCCTAATCTTTCATCACCAAAATATAATAGCCTGTTATTCATTATTTTACTTTTTCCAGACCCCTAATCGATCCTGTGGACCATGGAGGGTGGTCAGCACTGGAGGAAGTCCCCGCCTGGCCACCCACGGAGGGGTTTTCACAACGAAGTCGCATGCCACCCGGCAGTGCCAATCGATGGTGCTGGACCGCGGGGACAGCTAATCGCGTCTGAACCACGGGCTATCGGCGGATATCTGGCTTTCAGACCGATTGTTGCAGTGGTGGGAGGGGGAAGCTGATGCATGCCATGTGTCTGGAAGCTGCTGCCAGTGTGGGGAGTGATGATTTATGTGTCAAAACCGCCGCCTTTCCTTCCAGCCCATCAGCCCACCAACAAAGCGCCGGCCGCCTTTGAAGCTATTTAATGCGGAGAGTCGTAATCCGTCGTGTGGTCGTTATAGAGATTGCGTTGTTTCTTTCTTCAAAGTTGTTGTGCCGCTTTTTTTATTTATTTTTTTTTCTCTCTCTCTCTTTCTCTTTTTCGTAAACCCAATCTGCATAATCTGGTGGTGATTAAGTCAGTATCGATGCCAACCACTGCAGGATGATGATGATGATGATGATGAATCTTAGAAGTTTTTATTAATAATGTCAATAAACTTGTCCTTCAATTGGTAAACAAGAAACTCTTTCTCTCGTCGGTGTATTTACCCACCAAAAAAAAAAAAAAACATGACAGTTTTGTTCCAGTGTTTAGTGGAAAAATAGTTCAACCGTCACTGCTCACCTCTCCCTCATTAGTCATAATGGGTGTGAGGCGGCCAGTATCTTGGTGGGGAAGAGACCGCGTGTAACACGATCAAAGCCGGACAACACTCAGTTTGGCAGCTCGAGGCCATCAGGCACTGGCTGGCATCAACACTCGTAAAACTCACCCAACTAAGAATATTCGCGCATGCACGCACACCAGACACACACGCCGACAGGCAGCAAGCGACGAGGCAGACAGGCGTACAGACAGAGGAAGGAAGACTATTAAATAAAAGTATTAAATTATTAATTTTTGATTTTTCGCTTTCGCGCTACTCGAGTACTGATCATTCATAATCTATGAATCCATAACAATCCATTAAACTGATCATACATATTTATGTCCTTCGCTGCATGCTGTATAGTCTCTTCTCTTTTTTTTTTTTTTCTTTCCATTCTTTCTTGTTTTCGTTCATTCATTTTTATCATTTATTATAAAAGCTGTCTCTTACTCTTTGGTTCCACCCCGCTCCTTGATGATGTCTTAAGCCGTAAGAAAGAAGGATGAATATAAGGGGAAAAATGAAAGAAAAAGAAGAATGAACGAAATAAAAAGAATAATAAAAACAAACAAACAAACAAATGGATGGATGAGCAATGAATGGAAAGAATAAAGAATTTTTCTAAAAGGACTTTGGTATTTAGTAACAAACCTACGTGACAATACTTAACAGGATGTAGCTCTCGTGTGTTCCCTCCTTTCGTCTAATTTATGAGGGAGGACAAATTACATTAACCGCACTGAAGGACTCCGTTGCACAGAGTGCAGAGACTTGGCTTGCAAACTTGAAGGAGGGCTGGAGGGACGGATGGGAGGACGGCTGAGGGCTCGCCGGCAGCGCGCGGTGCTCAGGCTCGCTACGTCATAAATCACGCGCAAACCGAAGGGACGGTCTGGCTTTATGAATGGGTATGATGATGATATTTTCGATAAAAGTGGTTTTTTATGACTCGGTATCGGCGGCATATTAATTCCAGGAACGGAAATTTTAATTCTCTCTGTTAGCTTAGCAAGCAGTCGGCTTTTATTAGACAAAACTATTTCAGGTCGCGCCTGTACAAACGCAGAGCTGAAGAAAGAAAGAAGAAAGAAAAAAAAAAGAGTGCGGAGTTTAAGGGGTGGGGGTTGAAGGGGAGAGAATTAATGAAATGGTTTTTTGCTTTCTGCAATCACCTTACATCAACAATTCACCATAGGTTCAGTGCTAATATTAATCACAGCGCTCAAGGGGTCTCTATAATGAAGAAATTGTCATTTTTTTGTCAAGTTGAAAAATGTTAATAAGGAATAATGCAAACATAGAATTTGATTAAAGCAATGCCGCCTTATGGCCCAAGAGACAAAAATGTTTTATGTTTTGGTAGCTAATCACAGACAATATTGAGTCTCTCTCTCTCCCGCTCGCCCTCCTCCTTCCTCCTCCCATCTCACCACCTCTTCTTTGTCTTTGTCAGTCTTTATTTGTGTGTGTGTGTGTCTTTTTCTTCCATCCTTTCCTAAAGTGAGTGGCTATTTGCTTTTTGTTTTGTTTGTTTGTTTTTTTTTTGTTTGGTTTTTTTTTTGTTTTTTTGTTTTTGTTTTGTTTTTGTTTTGTTTTTTTGTTGGTTTTTTTTGTTTTTTTTTTGTTTTTATTCATAATCTCTTTGTCTCTCTGTATGCTTGAATATATAATTTCTCACACTCTCCTCAGAGTCTGTCATGTTTAGGGTTAGGGTGGAAACAAAGAAGTAAAAGGAAGTGTGGAGAATTTTTTTCAAAAAAGGGGGTTTGACACACCTGCACATAATCACACAGACACACCTGTAGTCACGTATGTCGAAAAACATCTAGTCACACAAATACACATCTTAAAAAAGCTCTTGCAGGTGGCACACACACACACTGTTATACACACACATTCCCAGCTTTCCCATTGACACACACACACGCTCTCTCTCATCATAACACACGCACACAAACACAATCACAATCACACATACACAGCATAACACACTCACACACACACACACGTACACGCGTGCACGCCCACCACACGGCCTGTAGCACTCCCTAGCCGCTCCCCAGCTCCCCAGTAGCGGAGTAGCATTACATCTGAAGATCAAAGCAACACAGGAAAGTGTTCCTTCTCAGTCTTTAATTTCCTTGTGATTTAAAGTCCGCAGTTTACGACCTCGCCAGGCAATGGCGTGAAAGAAAAGGCTGGAAGTAAAAGCGAAGTGGAAGGACTGCAAGCTCAATGGCGGCTCTCTGTGTTCCAGCGCCGGTGGTTCGCGCCTGCACCGCCCTCCTCCTTCTGGGGGATAATGAAGGTAGGCAGGAGTAGCCGGCTTTATGGTATCATTTTGCCTATCTCCTCATTTTACAGTTTGCTGGGGTCGATAGGGGCCTCCAGCCAATAAAGTTGCCGGGGTCCCTAAAGCATGGGTCTTGCTGCATCCACGCGGGGACAAAAGCTATCCCATCAGCCTCAGCAGGTACCGGGCATTGTCCTCATCAAGCCTTACCCACCCAACCGTTACTTTCTGAAAGTCTGCCACCAGTCTCCGGATGTACTAATGACAGGAACCTTACACAAACTGCAGGGCTGCTGGGAAGTGAAATTAATTTATATTTCTGTTTCGCCAGATCTTGTCCAAACGGAAGGGCTGTTCGGACCCGATTACCCAATATCTCATTTGCGCCGAATGATTTACAGACCTGCAGGACTGTTTGGAATTTAGATTATTCTGGATTTCGGTTATGCAATTACGTCACGTCTTTGTTTAATTTGTTATTGTTTTGTCTTTGTTTGTATTGTCGACCTTTTCATCTTTGTCATCGTCAGAGCGGTTTTCACAAACCAGTTCAGTGTCGTTTTGTGTTTTTTTGTTTCGTTTTTGTTTGTTTGTTTTGTTTTTGTTTGTTTTTTTGTTTGTTTGTTTGTTTGTTTGTTTGTTTTTTTTTGGGGGGGGTGTTTTTGTTTGGTTTTTTATTTTGTTTGTTTTTTGTTGTTTTTTGTTGTTTTGGGGGGTTTTTTTTTGTTTTTGTTTTGTTTTTTTGGTTATCCCGTTCTGTCCTTCTCACGCTATAATCTAATCTTTATTAGATACTTGAATATGAACTTTGTTTAAGGCCCCTCTTAACTGAACAAATGTCAAATGTTGGGCAAAGTTTGGCAAAGTTCTGATGTTAAACAGCCACGTGTCGTCGAATGTTTGACCACGTGTGATGACAAATGACCAGCTTTATGAATCCCAGTGTGGCAAAGCTGTGTGTGAAAGTTTCAGAAACTAATTAATTTAGGGGCGAACACTTGGGACTTATGAACCTTGGTCAACATGCTAAGTCCAAACCAGGACATTATATTTCTGAATACAATGGGATTTGCGGAAGTTAGAAGGATTGATGCTTCTGCACTTTCCCAGTTAAGAACCTTTATTAGTTAAAGCAAAGTTTCCTTTATTTATACGTGTTTTAGTTTTAGTTTTTATTTTCCTAGTTTCAACTTAGTTTTAGAAAAAGACTTTATGTGTAGGTTCATCTTTGACTAGGTTCATCTCTTCATTTGTTGATTTCAGTTTTTATTTGTCTGTCAACCAATGCACACTTTTACAAATATTTTTTTCTGCCTCGCCTCTGTTTTATCGTTGTTTATTGTTGACGCCTTTACATGTGCGATCAGTTTTATCTCTCTCTCCCCTCTAGGATTCTATTACACCTACATCCTCTTCACAACCCATCTGGCCAAACAAACTGCTTCGGGTTTATTGCAGAAGATGTATATATGTATAATTTTTTTAGAGGGAAAATAGGTCAGAATAGAAGACGAGCCTCAGCTGCTTGTCCCTATATCTCTCCCCTCCCCAAAAAGGCTGTTTTCATCTCTGCGGGTAGTTTCCTCTTGATAGCTTGTGGCTTTTCGATCGTCAGTCAATGATTATAGCCTCATCTCTGGGGTCCAGTAACACAGAGACGTCCCCTGCGTCCAGCGTCGTACGTCATCAGCTCGCCGCTCGTCTCGTGCTGCACGTGCTCCTCGCCACCCTGATGGTCCACGTCTGGTGATGTCAAAGGCGAGGAGTGGTGTATGTATGATGATTTATCAGCAAATCCATTATTAAAGTTTTGCTGTATTGCTGTAAGCATCTGGTGCAGCAGGTTCACGCAGTTGAATTCGAACTGACCATTTGACCCCTACCAAAATAGACCTCAGTGCATCCCACCCTCACATACAGAAATTCTCACCGGCAGAATATCTTCCAAGATTACAATCCAGGGAGCTCTGAGAAATAACTCTGTACCAGAATGTTCTCATCATCGACACACTGATCACAAGATGTCAACAAGAGAAAGTGTAACAGGTTTGTAGCGATGCCACGAGAATAGGTACCGAGGATAAAAAATGCATCCAAGCCCTTAAGACCGGGCTGTGGGTCTTCACGATGACCGTACACCAGCGCCATGTCAGGTTCCGGGAGTAGGAAGCTTAAGAGTGAAGCTCGACGTGAAAAGAACGAAAGCAAAAAAGAAAGAGAGAGAGAGAGAGTAAAATGGATGGCTTTACCAGAACCTGCCCATTGAAAGCTTACAGCAACAAAATCTCAGCAATGCAATTTGTCTTGTCTTTGCAGTCAGGAGGAATGGGTCATGGCGAGAAAAGGTCAGCTACTACTACACTTGTAACCCGACTGATCATGTAAATATAGTGTCAACATTTTTTTTTACCTGGGATGCGATTCATTGCTTTCAAGTTTAATGTCCTGTACACGCCTGACGTCATCTGTGGATGTATACTGCTCCGCCCTTAGTCGTTATGGCCGATCACAGTTCAGCCAGTTGGTGACTTCGCAAGGTCTGTTCACCACGATCTCTGTTTGTCTCGTTTCCCTCTCACAAGGAGAGAGGATGACTGCGGTTCTGTTTCGAATGGCTGCCTCAGAAGGGAGTCGTGGTGCGGCTGCGGATATAAATATTCCACGAGCCAGGCCTACGGCAGGCCCAGAGTATGTGGAATATACATCTACCACAGCAAGAAACAAAAGTTATGTTTGTTCGTGTCTGGAGAACAGATTAGTGGGAAAAAAAATACAGAGAAAAAAAAAATACAGCGTTTACAAGTTATTGTTTACTCACACTTTCCACCATATTTGAGCAAAGCATTCTGGGGAAAAGAGTCACCCGACAAATGGTCAAACTGTGAAACTTTGTACCCATGTGACACATCGATACATTAGTCGGTCAGAGGTTTAGTAGATAAACTTTTATTTATTGGACTGAACAAAGCTGAGTATAGGACACGACCTTCATACATCTACAACCTGCAGTTTACACATTCCACATACGCAAAAGGCCACAGCCAATGGGAAAGCTGGGAATGTGTGTTAATTAGATATAATTATCACTGATGACATCACCTTGACTTATTTTTGTAATTGTTGACAGATCCTTTACGGTTTAGGCCCTCGTCCAAATTTTAAACTCGTGTTAAACTGTCCTGTTGCCATCAACAGTGATGACAATTCTGTCCCGCAGGTGACGATGGTCTCATCATTTTTTAGTGTTGTGTCGATAACAACCGGTTAATTAAGTACATAGAAACAGCAATTATTTATTTATCCGCTAAAACCTGCTCGTATTGTGGATTGCTGTAGCAGATTGAAGCAGACGGACAATCATAGCCACCGACTATCCCCGTGCAATATCCACCCGGCAGTTGACGGCGCAACATTTGCCATAAGCCGAGGATTGCACACATCACTGTTAACCAAGATCCCCGACTAAGTCCCTCTCTAACGTTCCCTTGTCATGTCACCGGATATTGGCAACAAAACGGGTGGCAGGACGTGACTACCGCCGACCCCGCCCCGGCGCAACCACCCGCCCAACTTCTCTTCACCACTCCGCGAAAAAGCAAATCGCGGGGAGAAGATTTGTAGGTTTTACTATTTGGCTTTGTCCACTCTCGCAATATTACCTGGGCCAGGTGGGAAACAGCTTGAGTGAAGGAGGGTAGGGGGGCAGGCGGCTCGCGATGAAACAGGGATCACAGGAGCCGGGCCTTTGAGTCGAGATTGATTTCGCCGGCTGTCCTGAGTCAGGTTGCGCCATACGCGTCGGCACGGAGTGCAAACACAGGAGGAGAGGACTGCCTCCACCGTCTGTAGCGAGGGCCAGGAGCATAGGGAGGATAAAATATGAAAGAGTAGACAGATTTTATCATATTTCTGGAACTGTCTACGTTTTTTTTATGTAAAGTGAGGTGTGTGTTGGAGGGGATACAGAAGAGGTGTGTGTGTTTGTATGTTCGCAGGGAATCATTCTTGTTATGATGGCTCCGCGAATATGTCTCATACAGGTGCAAAAGCAGCACACCTCGGTTACTTAAAGTAGAAAACAAAACTGTACTTTATTCTCCTGGAAAGAAAATCTGCACCCGGTATAACTGGGAACGAAAGTTGACTCCCTACAGCTGGCAAGTCAGCGCCGGGTACAAGTGGAGACAGAAGGGTCTTTGATGTGTGTCCATGACTAGCTGCAGAGAGTCGCTAGTAAGTCGTGCAGGTGCAAATAGAATCTGCAGAAAGAACCTGTCTCCTAAGCAGATACAATGAGAATCTATATTTTGGACAACTAGAGATAAAAGTTCGTACCCTTGACACCTAAGAACACCCTGAGAGCATTTGTTATACAGTGCAGCTACAGATTGTTTGTAAGGGAAATTACTTGCTGCCCCCTTTTTCCTGTGGCTTCAAGTAATTGTTTACCTTTGAGTCCTCCTTCAAGGGGAAAAAGCCCACACATCATAGCCATCATCATCATTATCACCATGCTATTTTTTCTTTCCCATAAGAGGATATATGCACAGCAGTAAGACAAAACATGACACCAGTGGGACAGGTGTAAGTCAGCTGACATCACACCTCGTGATACAAAAAAAAAAAAAAAAAAAAAAAGAGGCACAGGACTACACGATAACGAACAAAATAGAATCTAGCTCTGTTGTCAAACACCACCAAGCCAGGTTGACACATCTCAGTTCAAATGGTAGGGCAATAAAAACATAGAGATGAGAGCAATTAAAGTAGTAGATACCTGTATGAAACTGACCCGTAACTCTACACCACCACACCTGTAATAATCTGCACTAATGCAGAGTTCTACCGTGTACTAGACACCTGTCATAAAAAAAAAAAAACACCAAGAAAGAGCCCTACAGACACGTGTAAGAATCTGCACCAGACCAGAGCTCCACGGCCTAGAAGCCTGCAATGGTGGACAGTGCAACCGTCGGGACCGTCGGCTGACCGGCCAAGAAAAATAAAGGGAAACAATCGGTGTAGCCAGGCAACCGGAAGTGCAGCAGCAGGCACCTCTTCCGATCCTCGTCATACGATAACAAACTGATATAAATATAGAACAGACCTTGACGATGATGTCGAGAATGGTTCATTAAGTACTTTTTATCTAACCCCACCCCTCACCCTTTCCACAATTTTTTGTTTCCTTTCGTGTCCATGTTATCTTGGCTGCACGCCCGCTAATATTTATAAGGAGCTACCTACAGGGCGCATGCGCCGAAGCATCCTTACCTTGAGTTGCAGAGAAGCAGGCGAAAGTGAGTAGCGAGGGCGCTGCACTCATCTTCCATTAACGACTTGATTAGATACGTGTGTTCCTGCCGCGGGAACACCGGCAGACAAACATCCACGATGAATTAATTTAGCGTGTACCTGGCGCCGACATCGACACACCGTGTACATCTGCTCGCAAACTGCTGCAACTTCCTTACACTTCTCGCCTTCACGAGGGCAGGATGGTAGGGTGGGGTAGGTCGGGTAGGTGGGTGCGGGAACGTGCCTGCAACTTTCCCTCGCGAAGTGGACTGTCTCCAGTCTCATCGGGTGGATGGCAGGTCAAAACACTACCCTGAACCAACTGAAGGGGATCAGAGCCCAGTTTTCATGGAACAGTGAGAGTAAAAAATATTTTCTTACATGATACCGATTCCCTAAATATTATTTCTTCAGTCTATTTGAGAACGGTCGGCCTCTAGCATCCATATTCTCCAAAGCGCACGGAGGTCAGATCCGTTAATTCCTAAACCTTAGTCGCGACAGTCGACTGACAAACGCTCAGCTCTTGCTGTGGATGTAATATTGTCTACATTATTGTGTTCAGATTCCAGCATACCATCACAGATTTCAAGAACGAAAACAAGATGACGAGGGAGCATTTAGTTTTGGGTACCATTAGTCTCTGTGTGTGTATATGGCCTGGGGGAGGGACGGGGAGATAACCTGTCATTGCGTGCTCGGTGGTCTGAGGTTCTGTGAGACCTGTGACCCGAAAACTCCACCAAATCCCCCACCCACTGAGCAGATGGATATACCTGACTTATCCGAAAGGTAAAATGGAGCTGATTGAAACAAGTTGCGTTGGAAACACGGGTCTGTAGGCCGCCATGTTGTGTTGTCCAACGAAGTCACTGAACCGTGGCAGGCGTGAGTCTACTCTCAGTCTCCTCTTCAAAAGTGAATGACCTTTCTTTGGCGTCACTTACGTTGAGATCGGTTGTATTTAATATAATTTAAAGGAAAACAAAATAACTGTCAATATATCAAGACAGGTTTGTTTACACCCCTCACGTAGGCTCGGCCTTTCCAAAAATTTCAAGATTTTAATATCTATATCAGACTGCAAGCTACAAATACGATCGCGTTGGTCAGTCAGCAAAACTGATGACACTACTCCAACATTGTTAGATGGGTCCAGCTATTATTAAAGTCAGTTTTGTTTTTTTTTTGTTTTTTGTTTTTTTGTTTTTTGTTGTTTTGTTGTTGTTTTTTTGTTTTGTTTGTTCGTTTGTTTGTTTGGTTTTTTTTTGAAGAATATGCAAACATGATGATTTTCATCAATCCGTCCGCCTAAGACATACCGTAAAATAATGCGACTGTAAAAAATAATTTAGATAGGATATGTTTGAAGACGTTAATATTTATCATTTAAAACCAGACGAAGACAACAAAAATACAAAAATCATCTCTAGTGGGCCTTTAAGACAGACACAGACATGTCGTGTAAGAACTGTTTATTCGTTTCTGAGGGGCGGATCTCCGCTGAGCCAGTTTTTAAATAAATGGTTCGGTAGAAGTTAGGGTGTTAAAAACATGCCTGGTTCGATTGACATGTGCTACAAAATACACTAGACACACGCCCTCCTCCTCCTCTTCCTCCTCCTCTTTCTCTTTTGTCCGGTTACTTTAGTTTTGTCTTTTTTTTTTCCTCTCTCCCTCTCATTCGATTTTTGTCACGAAGACCAGGCCGACACATCCTTTGTATGTGTGTTTGGTAGGTGTTCGGGTGGGTGCGTGTTCATGTGAGTTTTGGGTGACATTATGCTCAAACATGTTTGTCTGTGAGTGAATAATTATACTTTCCTGGCTGTGTATTCACACGAGTTAACCACCTCAATGCCACAAACGCTGACAGCCCGACAACACACGTTCCAACAGTCGGGCAAAGATGTCCCCCTCCCTACAAACCTCAGTCTCAGGACACAGCACCACAGGGCGAGGGCGGCCCCAGTGCTCGCTCTCTCTGTAAAAGTCGTGTTCACAGGTATAAACACCAGTGTTGCAAGCAATAAAATGCGTCGCTAACCTTCCCTTGCTCCTTTGAAGGTTTCTGCTGGAGAAATTGCGTTTAAATTGGCGAAGAAAAAGGCAAGCGATGTAGATGAGCAAGGGTTTATATCCCAGAAAGGTTTTATCTCTGTCATCTGCCTTTTTTATCGGAAACTTTAGAAGTTGTGGGAAGGTGGGGGGGAGGGGCTATAAAATTCTACTTTATGTCCCTGCTGTGAGACACGTGCGATGCGACAAAACCCGCATAATCCACCAGGGGCCGAACTGACTTCAAACTGGCCCCAACGGGGTCTGATTTTTACGACCATACTTTTTCCTCTGGGGTTTTCTTGCGAATAAAACAATCTTTTGATGAAAAGAGCAATTTCTTTCTTTTCCTATTCTCCCCCTCTATTCCTTTCTTCTAGCAGGAGGGCGGGAATATCATACAGCCTGCACACGAGGCATGACAAGTGTATCATTTCTTCTTCTTTTTTTGGCCAAGTAGTTCTTCATGTGCACCCGGCGTCTCAAATGTTACATCGGCGTAACATGTTACACAGTAACGATCCACCCGATTGCCCTGGCTGACACCCGAGATCCACAACCTGGAGATGACCTTACAGGAGTTATTTGACACAAGATTCCACTCCATCCACTGTCCTGTATAAAGTATCTAGAAAGGTGCGAACCAGGTAACCTGTCGACAGGTCGCTTGCCACACTAGGGTACACAGTTGAAGCTCTACGTGCTACCCGTTAACAGCTACCCCGAGGCAGTGAGGAAGAAATGCTCGTGTGCTGAAACATAAAAATGTGAGATCGGTCGGGTAGATATGATACCATGCACTTTGCACTTTTACACTGCGGAGTCTCGGGGTGGGCTTTGAGGTAGGAAGTGTGAACAGGTGGGTCAGTCGTAACCCGCGGGTGGATCTGAAGCGGTCTGCAAGTGAGTGACACCGATTCTTTTTCTTTATTAAGAAACCTAAAGACATATCAAAAGACATATTCTGCTCTCACAAAAAAAAAACAACCCGAGATTCTTATGAGGCGTAGGAACCAAGAGTTTACTAATTATCAAATCATTAGAACAGTGAGTGCAATTGCACTTCTCAAAGAAAAAAGTTAATTTAAGAGTACAGCTCTAGTAAATATGCGCGTGAGACCGAGAGAGATTACACCAGCCTTCAGGTGGAAGATTGGGCCATGACAGTTTAAATTTAATTTAATTTTCCATCTATCCATCCTTTCATAAATACGTCCCTCCGTCGGTCCGTCCGTCCACTCATTCGCTCATCCATCCACAGTCCGTTTTTGTTTCTGTCTTGAAACAAATTTTGAAAATGGCTTTATCAAATGGGATAATATTTGCGTGGATATTTAGTCCATGCAAACCATTCACCCAGCTTTTATACCTTCTTTGATCTGGTCGGCATTCCTCTGCATTCCTCCAGACATCTGTGAAACATAGAGAATCAAACGCCCTGCCATATGTGGGTGCTTGCTCTTTGGCTGCTCGATTAAAACTTCTGTCTCCCCTTTCCTCTTTTTTTCAGGTCTACAGCATCTTCACAGAGACCTTCCCTCCAAAAGCACCTCTTCCAACACACAAAAAATGGCCACCCATCGTCAATATATTTTTTCCCAGTGTAAGCAAGCTTTCATATCGTAACTGTTGCCGTATTTCCATGGCTTGCAGGGCAGTTTTGAATTAATGCTTGACACGCTGCTCTTACAGAAGCGAACAAGAAGACAGATGATACCCACTTCCAGTCATTAAAACCTCAAAATTTAGAATTCAGGCGTCGCATCTGCTGCTTGCAGCGCCATCAACGCCCCAGACACGTGATATAAATCCGTTATGATGCGGAGCGCTGGGGGATGGAGTTTCCGTCCCGTCTGCAGCCTCAAACGGTCTGGCCTGGGACTGGCGAGAAAAAAGAAAAAGTCTCCCGCAGAGAGGGCAGAAGCTCGCTGGTCGTTGAAGAGTCTTGCGATGAAATAAAAAAATAGGTTTCCTCCCAACTCAGGGCACGGAGTCCGCCTCTGCTTGTTGAAGAATCTGTTATCGGATGGTTGCTGAGCGAGTTCGAAACCTTCAGACCTCTAAAGAAACAGAAGTGTCTACTCCTAGTGGTCTGCTGTAGAGGAGACGTGTATATTATTAGCTGTTTATTGTAAAAGAGAAATTTATTTTCTTAATCGTCTGCTGGAAAAAAAGAACTGACCCAATGGCGGCGGGGTTGAGAAGACTAATCTCTGACCTCAACACAACAAACATACATCTGTGCATGATCTTAAAGGCCAACCCAAGTGCAAAAATATTTTCAAATGAGTAGAAATATGTCTAAACCTTTCAATATTACAGCCTGTACCTTAGTTTAGAAAAGAGAACAAAATACGATTGGGCAACCATTCATTTCTTTGTGTTTAAAATCTCTCGTCTTCGTTTCGGTACTCTAGAAATGCGAAGTTTTGTAAATCCACGTGTGCAAATGAATAAACAAATAAATAAATAAAAATCACTAAGCAGTTTGTAACAAAGGTAAAGCAGGTGTATGTTCAGTTAACCTACAGGCATCCTTGAGTTTAAAATTAATTGTAAGACCAACTCGAGCTGGCCTTTAATAACAATGACTGTAAAACAACATCATGAAGGTGTGCAGTCAGCCATCGACATCATGGTTATGCAAAGACCGAGTGTAAGAAAACAAAAAAATGTTTGTTTGTTTGTTTGTCTGTTTGTTTGTTTGTTACATATTGTTGATCCGTAATTCTCTTTCTTTGAAGTTTCGAACAAACTGTCAATTATTAGGCTATATTTTCACCGTGTAACAAAATCTGTTTTGTAACCACGAAAAAAGGGGAAGTGGGTTTTTAGGACGGGGAAGGGGTTGGAGGGAGAACAGCGAGGCTTAGTGAGGGGGAAGAAGGGGAAGTGGATGGATGAAGAAACTGAAGCACTGTGTTTACACAACAACACTCTTTGACGGTCGCGAAACTTCGCAGACCCTCCGACATGAGCAGACGATACCACAGGAGGACAGCAATCTGAAGTCGGTGATCTCCGCCTCCGATTACATCCCTTACATAAGTTACATCACTTATTCAACTGATTCCCGCCGTGAGATGAAGATGCAACGATTGAGGTGGACGTGGAAGGACTGAGCATGTGTTCATGAACTCATTTCTCTCCTGCTCGCTCCCAGTGGACTCCATCCTGAGGAAAGATAAGGCAGAAAGCTGCTGAGGATAGCGAAGAAACTTCCCATCGCCCCAACTGTTCGAAGGTTCCCTTAATTATCCCAGGCGCAGTGGCACGTGAAATTTTAAATACCTAATCATATTTTCTTACCGTTCTTTTATTCTCAGCCCCATGGCTAATCGGTTAACGGTAGAACGTTAAAGAATGGAAGAGACTCATCAACGGAGGCAAGCTGCAAGTCAGACTTCAAACGGAAAGAAAAGACGAAAAAAATTGAAAAGATAAAATAAAAACGAAAGCAAACGGCCCTGTAAACGTCTGCGATGAGGCGATAACGCATCCGTGCAACCGACCGTGGATGTACTTAAAAATGCACCTGTGCATCGGATACACTTACTCTTTCTTAAACCCTTGATTAACTCTCAGTTTCACTCACATTAAAAAATCCAGGACGCGAAAGAAAATAATTTTTTTTAGATTATTTTCATAAGAAGGGAGGTAGGCGCATCAAAGATATTAAACTTTAAAGACTAGTTTGCCAGGAAGGAAAAAAAACGGGGTTAGGGTATGAATTCGTGAGGGATGACGCAGAGGAGGGGGTGGGGCTGGAAACACACAAGGAAGAAGAAAAAAAAAAAGAAGAGAGGAACAGGAGAAGGTGGCGCTGTGAGAGATGGTAAGATGCAGGCCATTATGCCCTTTTATTTCCTGAAGTTTCCAAGAGCAGGGTAGGAAAAGACAAACACATCCGCGCGAATGACGACGTTTCGGCAACAGAAGACCAGTTTAATGTGTAACTGGGGCCCCGCGAGGACGCTGGCAGTGGGGCCCAAAGGGGCTGAGAGAGCTCCCAGATGCTTGTCGGCGGCCAGTTGCTAGACAAGCTGGGCTTTGTGAGGGAGCCTGCTGCAGCGCCAAGAGAAACACACGAGATCGTCTGCGAGTCTTTTGATGTTAGCACTCACCGCCAACCGGCACGAGACGAGTCCGTGAGAGAAGCTGGAGCTGGGGTAGGGGGAGAACGTCGGGTAGTTTTGTTGGGTGGAGGTAGGGGAGGGAATCGTATCCTGTTCTGACGCCATCTTCCTGCCATGATCAAATCACACCAGAAGGGAGACGGTCATTCTCGGTTCCCCCCACGACCCATGATTCCCTTTCAACAGTTGTGTTCGGGGACTCGGGGAATCTCTCGGTTACAGCAGACAGTCTCCGATGGTGTGGGAGCCACAGGGATGGCTGCGATCAAAGATTTGGTTGATGTCCGACCCTAGGGAGGCTTCATCTCCTCCACACGGTGACTTGATGTCGCAGGCATAAACAGATTAACGGGAGTTCTTGAAAGACTAGAGCAACATTAGAAAATAATGACCGGTGGTAATTCAGGGTGGGATGGGTGAATGAGTACAGAGTTCTTTGGCATTTCATGTTCATGTTTCTTTGTGTGTGAAAGCACAAGTCTATCTGTATTATTTTTGTGAATTGAAATGTCCAGTAAGGATTGGGTCTGAAGGAAAAGTTACCCAGAACGAACAGAAAGCCGCTGTTATTATTTTAAACGAAGGATCAGCTTGATTTTTTTTCCTTTAAGTGATCTGGGGTTGGGAGAGGCTGGGTAGACGCTTGTTTTCTGGCAGCTGACAGGAAGAATCTTTGAAAGCGAGGAAAGACAATGCTTCGCAAATATCCCCCCACCCCCGAGAAGCCACTCACAGCATCTAAAAGCTCATTAATAATAAAACACAAACATGTAAATTAGTAGCTGGCTGTAAGAGGAAGCTATGCAGGTGGTGTGGGCAACTGTCAATAATGGCGTCTGGTTTCAACAGAAGTGAGGCGGCTCGGTCGCGCAATTGTTAACGCCTGTCGTCCACAAAGCAGTGGGTTCAAATCTCGCCTCGGGCACGCTGTTCTTTCTCTGCATGTGGCATCTGTTTACAGGGCTGGCTGCTTTGCCATTGTATTGCCTTAGTAGCTCGCTTGGTAGAAAACATTAATTTCTCTTTAAAATATATATTTCATATGCGTAACTTTGAAAAAAAAAACAATAGTCATTAACCCTGAAGTGCACTTTGTAATATTAAAGCAAAGCATTCATTCCTCCTGGGTTTTAACGAATATTTTTTTATGAATTTTTTATGGAAAATCAGTTACCCAGACAAACTCTTTTTTTTTTCTTCTTCTCTCTCCCTCCATACCAGTTTTCCCCTGTTTGTCTGTGGTTGAATGCCACCAATATGAAACACTCTTTGTCACTTCAAAGGGAAATAATGTTGGACAGCCGATGGAAAGAAAGGAAGAAAAAAAGAGTTCAAAGACAGATTTGCAATGCTGAAAGGCTAGTGCAAAGAGGGAGAGACCAAAAACCGATGGTATCTGTTTGATGACTCGACACATACCCAATGCGTATGTTGCCACCCAACAGCTAGTGCTAGCCAACACTTGAACAATGCCACCCTTTGAAAGCCACCCCGCGCTCTGTCGGAGTCTTGCTGTGCTCAGAGGTGGACCGATCCAAATTGGTTCGGTAGTCCATCGATTGATTGCATTTGCGGAGCATACAAAGAACCTTTCTTTACTAATGGGGAGGTGGGGAGGGTGTTGGGGCTGGGGAGGAGTTGCATAATGTCTTTGGAACGTGGCTCACGTTTCAGTTTGTTGCCTTCCTCGTTCTTTCTTTCTCTCACTCTCACAGGTCCAGGCATCGAGGCTATTTGTGTGTATCAGTAGTAGGGAAGGTCTGATGGACCGTGTGTCGCCCACCTGAGAAGGTTCCCCAGTAAACAGAATGTCCACGTCTTCACGTTAGTCCCCCAACTAGTCGTACCAAGGATGTACCTCACAAAATACCTGGACATGCCTTTTCCACTGTTCTTTGTAGATATTGTGTGTGTCAGTGACATAGGTCGTATCTTAACATTTTCATAAAGGTGGTACAAATTGTAAACAACATTGAGACTTCCATATTCCAAATAGAGAGCTCTTGGTTTGGGCATTAATTTGTGATTAGTCTTTTTTTTTCTTTCTGTTGCTGCTTAGCAACAAGATACCATCTCCCCGACAATAACAGAAACTAATTGTTTACAAGTTCCAGGCCAGACCCTACAGGTCAAGTCTCTACACGCAATCAGACGGTGGAGGACTTTGAACTTCTCTCGTTCTTGTCAGACGGCTGACAAGGCAGTGGTTGACATGCACCCCGCCTTTCTGACAGTCGCCATATGGCAAGGGTGGGGAGAGGGGAGGGGAGAAGTGGGTGGGAGGAAAGATGGCCTTTTATTATTTTTTTTTAAACCGGCTGTTGCCTATCTACGGCTTTGATCTTTGTCACGGTGAGGATCACAGGGTTGGGAGCAGATGCCGCGAGTTCACACGTGTCTGTGAGGCGTGTGTCGCCAACACACACATTGACACTGTGTACCACACCTGATGTCGCCCCCAAACAAAATCTCATCAAACTGTGGACTTCGTGTGGTTTTTCCTATTTAAAAATCACGTCTTCTCAACCGACCCCATGTCTCTAAAATTTTGCTCAGAAAATAAAAAGTTCACGAAAAATTGTTAGATGAGAAATATCTATCTGGCCTCTTTTCAGTGAAGAAACAGCGTGTATACCGAGGTTGGTAGATTCCTTGGTGGCAAATACACACCAAGACACGGGAGAAATGGATAAACTAGGGGAGAGGGCGATGTTCAGAAAAACTGCTGACGTCATCACATTTTCTGTAGAGAGGAAACGGTTGGGGGATGTCAGAGATAAAGCTCACACTTGATGGCAAGATGGCAAATCTCGGCAAATAACGCTCAAGAATGAAATATTGCCATGAATTTTTCAGCCTCCCGCGCGCAAGAAAGAAAAGCAGCCTCGTGCTGCGTTCCCCGCCTCGGTAAATGTGAATAAACCATCCACCCTCGCATTCTTTAAATTTAATTTTGTTGTTGGTTTTCTTTTTGGCGGCAGGACGTGTGATCTTGATCTTTTATCTGCATATGTGGGATCATAAATTGCTGTCTGTAAATCTTTGATCTCCTATCATTCTGCCGAGGAGATAAATAATTCTGACTGTAATAAATACAATCAAGCACAAGAAACATATCGAGTCCCTCCCATGCAAACCATTTCTCTCACTACTCCGCCATGAAAGGGGGTGGGCGAGAGAGAAAATGGCTGGTCGAGTTCATTTCATCAATTCCAGCAGGATCCAATATTCGGATATTTTTTTTCTAAATTATTGTATCGTGTGTACTTCGTTGTCACTTGAATTGTATATGTCCACAGAAGTAAACAAAACATATTGATATGTGTGTTTGTGAATGTATCAACTTTATAAACCCAGTCTTGATGTTTAAACTTTCCTGTGTTCCTGACATAAAGAAATAAACCAGATTGAAATCCCCAGCGGTCTATAAACTCGACTCAAAGAAATAAACCTTATAAAAAGAATTAAGAAGCATTGGACATCTGACCAAGTTTACCTGACTAGGGTCAATAAATAAACCAAGCGTGACGAAGCCCGTGTTAACAAAATAAACCGCACGAAACAAGAGGAAATAAGGACTATTAACGAAAGAACTCGACCGAGAAAATCCATCCTGACTGGTAGTGAATTCTTTTTTTTCTGCTGGTGGTGGTGACCTGGTGACTGGCAGAAGGGCTTCGGAACCAACAGGGAGAGAGCGTCTCGCCGTTCCAGTCTGCTGACGACGGAGGAACAGCTCCTCATCCTTGTTCTCGGAAATCGGCAAAGACATGTGGATGGCCACAATCCCTCAATTTGTCGAGCTATACAGCTGTGTGTGTGTTCAGGGGGAGAGGGTGGCAACAAGCTCCTATCAACCAAGAAAAAGTTTATTGTTGCGTTTTTGTTGTGGGTTTTTTTCTGGTTCTGAGAGATGGGGGAATCGGGTGCGGGAGGGTTCAAATGAGAGCCCTGAGCTCTGTGACCCAAGCTTTATTTTATTTATTATTTTTTTCTGAGGGGCTGTCTTTGTTCGCAGATTTGATGTTGCTTCAATGTTAACTCGTGTCCCTTTGTCAAAGCAGCTGACTAGAGGAAGCTGAATACACGATACAACTCCTCCCCTCCTCCCGTCTTGTCGTTTTATGGCTCTGCACGCCGCCACATCAAAAAGCACGCCCCTCGGAGTAGAAAACTTGGGGGACACCCCACCACCGCCATCTTGACACCCCTCCTTTATTCCCCTACCAACACACACGCACACAAACACACACACACACACACGCACGCACAAGAGTTCTCTTTCGTGTGATGCGTGTCAGCTTACCCATGACTTTCAGGTGTTGTACTTTTTTTTTAAGAGGTCTGTCTCCTCTTCCATCAAGGATATCTACAACAGCAGCAGGTGAGTTGAATTACAAGTGGTGTGAGGTTAATGTCATCTTTTTAAATGGAAGGTCGGAAACTTGTACATGTACATGTTCCTTTGAACTTAACGAGAGATATCGTTTGTGCAATCCGGGTGGATGACCTTCCATTCCTGACATCCTAGCCTCCAGCCATCTCGCTGAACAGATTTATGTCTGAGGTTTAAAAATTATGCCTGTATTATGTGCAATGAAGGTATTTTGTTAGTTATTTAGCGCATGCGCAGGACACAGTCGTCGGTGGTTTTAAACGGAAGCTGGGGTCAGTTTGTTGGACGCCTTTACCGAGACACACGAAAGTAAAGTGATGTGTGGAAAAGATCACTTGTATATTATAAACTGTCTCAAAGGCAAATTTATAAAATGCAGGAGAAACTTATTAATCTGCTTTCCCGATAATAAATGGCTAAAAACTCGAAACACTCAGTGATTTGCGGTCGCCATTTCGTATCAGAATTATAGATAACTGATGCGTGTTTAATTAGCTTGATCTCCATTTTAAGCTAGTTACAATTATTAAATTAAGATTATTGCTGTCCATGTTAAAATATGCTATTAAAGCGTAAATAAGCTATTTAATATACATCTACGGTTCAAATGAGTGATAACGGCTTTATTCTCTCACACATCTCAACCCTTCTTGTCCAGTTTCTTGGGAAGAAAAGTGTTGACGAAAGTAGCAACCGATAATTCTTCTCTCGGCCAGCACATGGTTAAAGGTGGAAGAGAGTGACATAGAAATACCAGGAATACGAAGGATAGTCTTCGACAGGGTGTCGTGCCTGGTCACATGACCAAAGACCAGTTACGTCGCCTAAGGGTTGAAAAAATCTTTCAACTTCCAGGCTACATTATACCAATGGAGGAAACAAACTGTCTTAAAAATCGTGTGGTAAAGCTTTACACTGACTTAATTAATGAGTGTCTTCAAGTCTGCTTCCATGGAGGCGATCTTTCGCAGCTTTACAGTCCAACAGCGCACACACGCCTTATATTGGGTCCGGCATTTAAAATTACAATGACAGTAATAGTGTTAGTGACAGTAACAATGGCAGTGACAGTGGCCATGACAATGACAGTAACTGGCCGCAAGTCAATGTCCTGGTAAGAGTCTTAATGACAATGAAAATATTCACTGGTCATATATCTCTGTCATATTCAATGTTGCAACGACAATGACAAAATCCATTGCCAGTCCACCTTTGTCACACTATCCTAGTAAATGCTGCAAGTGTTGTACAGACACATGTTGTACAGGCAAGTATTGTATAGGCACGGCGATCAGCCTCCAACTCCACCTTTACAAACCCCGAGGTAAGCAATCTAGTGAGTAGTTTGGCAGTGGGGTCAGGGTGGATGGAGGGACAAAATAGTGAGACTGAGCAAGTACTACAACCAGCAAGAATGTTGCGTGGACACAGACCCCCCACCTCTCTCCCTCTCCCCTACTCAGGACGAGATCACTGTCCCCACCCACCCATTCCCCTTTCCCAACCCTCTTCCTCATCTCCGCTCTTCTCGCGAGCACCTCAGCCATTTGATGGCTCTTCCATCGCGTTCCAAAACGTTAACTGCGCACTCAACCGACGCTCCATAAAACTGTTGTTTTGATCATGGGCCTGTTAGACTCGTTTCTCTCCCCTTGATAGCGGCCAAAGACTTAAGTTCTGACGGAGATAGAGTCGGTCAAAAGAAAGAAAGGATGGAAAGCGCGGAGGATGCTGGAGAGTTGAGGGTATGGGGGTGGAACAGGAGTGGAGGAGGGCGTCCCTTTTTTTTTTGCATGCCTTCATCATTTTATTTTTCTCCACATCTAAAGCTGACTTCAAAACTTCTTTTCTCCCATCCCATTGGACAAATCTCTTCCCCACCCCAACCATTCCATCCCCACCTGCCAGTCTAATAATCCCCCATCACCATCACTTCCACCAAGAAGTGTGTAGGTCATTACTTTTCGCAGAACGTCTATCGCAGGTACTCTTCTTTTTTTTTTCTTTTGATGAAGGGCTCTACAATATCTTTCATTTAACAAAGTCGAGTGTATTTAAAGAAAATTAACCGACATTAGAGGAGCGACGTGTGATGCAGTCGTCGGGTCTCAGTCTTTTCATCAGCTGATGTTTTTCCTATCGCTATGCCGCAACGCGAGATAACTTCCGGTCATGTGCTCAATCGTTTTGCTCATATCCACGAATCTATTATATCTTTCTCTTTCTCCCCGTGTCTGCGTATTCGAGTGTGCGCTTGTACGTGTGACCGCGAGTTGTTAAAGGTCTATATGGGCCCCTGAGGAAAGGTATTCATGTCAGAGATACAAACATGCCAACGATGCAAACACATGCCAGTGATCAGACATGAAAGCGCAAGTCCTGCGGCTAGGGACGAGTTATCATTACAGCTGGTTATCTTCCCCTGGTTATCTTCTTTTTTTTAAACCTGGAATCAAAGAACATTTTTTTTTTCTTGAGTGTCGTGATCAACCCTAATCATAGCATTCTTTTCATAAAAAGCAACGAAATTCACTCGCTGGCTGTTTGTGTGTGTTTTCGTTTTCGTCTGAAAATTCCATTAACACTATATAACACTATACAACCTTTAATAAATAAAACCATCACCATGAAAAGGAGGAAAGTTATGGCCCTACACCCTTAACCACTGAGTTCCCTTCATGATCCCTCAGCAACACTGTCTTACTGTCGCCAGGGAGCCAGTGGACTGAAGATGCAGTTAGTCGCAGGTGGAAAACTGAACATTAGGAAACCGCTATGGGGCCCTTAAAACCTCACTTCGTGTGTGTGTGGTGGTGGTGGTGGTGGTGATGGTGGTAAGGATGGTCTGGCGCTGAGGCTCAGAAGGTAATTGAGTCTTGGTGTGTCTGTGTGTCCCCGTTGGTAAATTATTTTTTGAGTTTTTTTTTTAACTAAGTTCAAAAACACTCGTATGGCAGAGCTCTCAGAATTTCTTTCTGTTCGTTCGCCTGATTATTTTTTTATTGGTTAAAAACCTAATTTAAAAAATAACAAGGACAACTACGACACAGCTTACAACGATTTCGTTTCAAGCCTCTGGTCCAGAAGTTCTGAAAACGTTTTGTGGGAAATGGATTTTTATTTACTTTTTTTTCTTTCTTTCACGCTTTCCTGTTTTTTGAAAAGCTGCGATCCTCGGAGTTTAGTCAAACCACTTTATTCCGCTGCAACCACTGCGGTAGGATGATGAAAGGTCCACGCTCCTCCCTATTGTTCTCCAATACGGTGGAGCTTGAATTACGCAACGACGGAAAAAGTACATCAAACGTTGCGGCCGTCCGTTTGAGCAGACACGTCCTCGTGCGGGCAGACCACGTGGTCTGACGCCCCTGTCTGCGCATGCGCCAACTGACACGGAGCTACCCCGAGAGAACAGACCTACAAAAGTGGCGCGGCCTACGAAAGGGGACCTTTTTGGAATTCCCTCGTGTGTTGTAACCCGGTGGTTCTTTGATGAAGGAGATTGTTTATGCAATGTGACTCAATTTTTTATTGCCTCGATTTGGGTTTGCTTTTACGATCCCGCCGCAACAAGGCCCAGATGAAAGCAGCATCTGAAACAAAGCCGCCATCTTCGATTTCTCACTCCTCCCTTTCCTCTCCCCACACAAACCCCATCCACTCTTCCTGCTGCCAGCGTCAACTGCCCAGCGCCCTCCCTAATGATCAGGCTGCGTGTCTTTCACCTTCTCTCCCTCTCTGTCTCTCGCTCTCTCAGAAGCCTTTTTACAGCCACCCCAAAGCTATCTCCACCCAGTTCGATTCCAATCCATGAGGCATATGCATTTTTTTGCCATTATCACCAGAACCACTTTTTATATAGCCGCCTGTGTACCTTTGATCCTGATCCGGGGCTTCTGGGCCGCTTTGAATATTTCATACAAACACTTTCATCGCTTTCTGCAATTCCAGTCATTTTCCTGCACACTTCCCAGTTCCACCTCCACCCCTCCCTTAAATCTTTGACTCCCTCAACCCTGCATCTGTTCTTTGATTCCAACTTGATTTTTAGGAATCACCCCCCCACACACACACCAACACCCTCCCGCACAGCTGAGGACGAGAATTTTACAGCCGGCGCTGTGAGCAGCAGGATCTGGCAAACCGCCTGACTGAGGAGACCCTTTCTCCTTTCATGGTTATGCCTCGATATAACCCACAGTTCCAGAGTTGGTGTAAAACACTAACAACCCCCCCAACTGTCTCAGCTCCCCACCCCCTCTCTAAAACGCAACCTGGTGACAAGGGAGAGAAGCCTGGTGAGTACGGCAGCTAGTTACCAGCCCATGTCCAGCTCGCAAACACCATCAATGTTTACTGACCGAAAAAATCATATATTTATTTTGAATCGTTAACACAATTAAAAAAAATTAAAAATTAAAAGAATTAAAAAAAATTGAAATATGATTTTTGCAAAGAGCAGCCATATGTAAAAAGTTTATATGGTTTATTATTGCTTAAAATACTTATAATTCACGACTCCTTACTCAAAGTAAAATCATATTTTTTCCGTGCGTGCTACTCTTCTGTCGGCAGCCAAACACATACCCGAATATAATTCTACACGCAAACTTTTTTCAGTCCGAAAAGATGCTGATGTAAGACATACGCCAGTTGGAACTGAAAGACGACAAAATATCAAGAAAATGTATGAATCATTCTCTAATTGTATTCTCATTATATTACTGTTTTAAATGTCTGGTAGAGTGGAAAATACTTTTCCTCAATTAATGGGGTGAGCTGAGTGCGAGACAGTACTGTCCAATAATAACTGAATAACTACTCCTATCTTTTTTCTCGAGCTGCAAGCCTGGAAATGTTTAAAGACAAACTGAGCTGTGTGGATGTCTGAAATGCATAAAAAGACATCAATTACAGAAATGACTCGTATTCTTTGCCTAGCGAAGTGCTTGCAAGACAAAATATATTTCTTGTTTTCAAATCATCACTCTCTCACTCATTCTAAGGACGGGGCTACCGTATACACTGGTGTGGCAAACCTTTCTGGTCTTCCTTGCCAAGCAGGTGAGCGCACACATGCTTTGATAGAACTTTAAAAAAATCTTTTTACAGGGGAGTCTAGAGGGGAGGACTTTTATGTCTGTCTGCAGTAAGCAAATAGCTAAATCTCGCAACTGTTCAAAGACTTAAAGTACCTCCGCTTCTGTGCTCGGCCTGGGGATGCGATTACCCCGGGCAGGCTATAAACATTGAAGGGAGTCGACTAACGAAGCGACACTAATACAATAGCGCGCTCTTATGTCTTTCACCCGCCGCAGCACGCGCACGAGCAGCCAGTCATAAAGCAGGCAGCTGACAGTCCCAAGTGGAAAGCACGAAAGTTTTTCTTTCTCTACATCCCCATCCCCCCAGAAAAGACGATTTTACTTATACCGACACCAAGATGCCCGTATGTAAAGACATACACCATCGTTACGGACATTAGTGCTACGAATACGCACACGCACACGCACACGCACACGCACACGCACACGCAAGCAAACACATAAACATATTCGTTCACAGAGAGAGAGAAAGAGGAAAACTGTAGTAAAAGGTATCCAATATTTCATCAATAAAGTAGACACATAGCAATCCAACTACATCCAGATCGAGTTAGGGAAATTTAAGTCGTGAAACTTTCATCGTTTAGCAGGCGACGAGCCAGCGAATACCTGAGGACGAAGACAGTTATTGGCGTTTGTCACGTGACTTGACAGAACACTGAGGACAGCGATAATGCGTTCAGGAAACAGTTCATTACCTGTTGTGAACCGTTGTGCTCTTCACATGGAGATTGCACATCCTCAGACTGCACGCACTAATGGCTGGTTGTCGTGCGTTGACAAGGCAGACGACATCATGTTTATAGGAAAACAAAAGCTGTGCGTGTTTCGCTTCAAAAATCTTTCGGAAATTTTATTCAGGAATAGAGGAAAAAATTCATACAATCGGCCAAAGCAAAGAATAGCTTTTTTTAATATTCTAAAATTTATTTTTAATTATTATTATTATTTGATGTCGTTTATTATTATTGCTAAATAGTTTTGGAGTGTGCGGAAAATGGCGGAAACAAAGTGTAGTGTATCAAGCTGGGGTTTGCTTTATTTTGTTTTTGTCTTTAGCGCGCTCTCTTTCTCTCTACGCATGTTGGGAAGTTGTCTTTGGTTTAGCTGGCTGATGGCTGGAATTGATTTTAATTTCTTAATGTCAAAATAACATTAAAGGGAGGTTACAAGATTTAAAGGGAAGTAGTAGAGCCTTGGGCAAGCCCTTGCAAACATTGCTTTCTGTTTCGAGATGTTGCTTCAACTAGCAGCTGGTATATTATTCCTTGGGGTTTCCGTTTTATTTTTAAATTAAGAAATATTCCATCATCATCGTCATCGTCGTCGTCGTCGTCGTCGTCGTCTCTTCTGTGTGTGTGTGTGTGTGTGAGAGAGAGATATCGAACTAAACTATCGTTATTATTTAAACGATCAAGATTTGTCCGTACTTTTCTTGTCTTTATGTTTTATTCCCTAACCCTTTTATTGTGTTTTATTAAGTTTTGTACACAGTCACTGAGCTATATTTTTTCTGTTCAAATTTTAAAATAGAACAGCAATAGTTATCGAGTTTAGATTTACAGTTGCCATTTCTTGATCAACTTTATAGTTCTTAGTGTAATCCTATTTATTGTAGGTATAAAAATGCATGGTTCTGGCATGTCACTCGGCATGACACACTATCCAATAGTCCAGGCATGTGTGGATTGAGGACCTCGACGGGGCAAAGATGGTTGACGAACATCAATGAGTGCGCTGGCAGCCAGACGGGAGACCTAGTGAAAGGGATGCAGACTAGGTCCGACTTCACCATTGCTGTAACTACAGTTAAAGAGTAGAGAGAAAGAGAATATATGTAATTAGTTCTATTAACTGATGTTGACAGAAACAAATCTACAGTCCATCGCAATTTTCAGGATTTTCTCACTTTGGAGTGTGGAAGTTCAGGGGAGGCAAGCGCTTCAAGCGACGCAACGTCACAGGGCAAAATCTGAACGATTGTTCCCCTTGAATCTTCCATCACCAACACCAGCCTGCGACAGCGTAACTGGATAGCAATGGCTTTGCTCACTGCTGCTCTGTGCCTGTGAGTCAGCTTTTTTCTATCCACCGAGGTATAAATTTGGCATCCTTCTTTCCTTTTTTCTTCCCTTGAAGCTGTAGTTTTCATTTGCTTCTTTTTCTCTTGATTCCTTATCGGCAATGGTGGAACAAGTTTAAAAAAACAAAAACAGGAGTAACCACTTGGCAATCATTGTTTCCATGAAATCGTGATTCTTTTTTCTTGATTGAAATAAAAAAAACAATTATAAGAAAACCGACTGTATCTCGCTTTACGAGGCCCATCACACGAGTTGCCGTGAGTCTGTAAATCTCTTCTGTCTGCAAAGAGAATTAGTTTGCTAATTACTATATGACGACAGCAAAGAAGATACACGTTACAATGGACTTTTATTTCAAGATATTTCAAGTTACAATTTGGCTTTCTTTACAGTTCACGGTTTCTTCCTTGGCCACTAAGAAAATATGCAGGGACTTTGTTTGGTTGGTTGGAAGTTTATGGTTTTTGTTGTTTGTTTGTTATTTGTTATTATTATTTTTTTTTTTCATTTGCTTTAAATGATCGAAGGAAATGCAGTTTTGGTTTTGCTTCCCCGGAAAAACCGAACCCAAGGGTTAAAATCAGGTCGACGAAAGGAGATCCAAACTACGATTCAAAGTAAAAGGACCCTAGGTCTTCTATTTTTAGACCATTGCCAGTAAATACCACGAAGTCATGTCACAATAATCTGGTGATCAATGTCACGCAATTTTTCTCTTGTTCTCGGCACAGCAGTAGACAACAGGCGAGCAGGAGGCACCTGTTGAAGGCATGAACGGCATGAGTTCTTAAGACATCACGATTCCCGGGTTTCTTGTAAGGCCTGCGCCATCATCATTTATGTGTGTGTGTATCTGTGTTTCCGTGCATTTTTCCTTGCGTGTGATTGTATGTGTTTGGGAGTGTGCATGTGCATGATGTAATTTTGATATATATGTTTGTTGTGTGAGAGAGAGAGAGAGAGAAATAACTTTTTCACTATGTGTATTCGCGAAAGTACGCGCGCACGCACACACACACACACACACTATATATAGATATTGAGTTTTCTTTCTGTGACTCCGTGGTTTTCTGTGAACAGAGGCTTAAAATAGATGCCTTAATCTTAGTTTTCTCTAACCCCTAGCACCATTTTATAGGCCTCTAATGGATTGACGGCATTCAACTGATACAAAAACAAAATAATTTTCTTATCAACAGTTAAACTCGCGGAAACCTGACTCAACAAATAAAGGTCTCGACACTTTGACCACCCGCTGATTCCGTGATGTGTGACAGGCACACTCTGCCATGATGCTTGTGAAATTGCTGTACATGATGTTCGGTACCTGCACGATTTCGAGAAAGTCAAAGAGCAAAACAGCATTCAAGCAATCTGGAACCAAAATTTTCTTCACGAACATGCCATACAAGCTCGACAGCTTTTTTAAATTCATTAGCGGAAAGTGATGTTTTAATTGTCGAGGATGATGCAAAGGGTTGTTTACCCCGAGCCAACAACGAAGGTTACAAAACAGTCGCTGCGTAGTACTTTGCCGCAGGTAGAGAAAGAACAGGTGTGCCCGACACGAGATGCGACCCCAGGAATGTTTGTAGTAAACACTTACATGTTACACCGCCTACAAGTATACCCGACAGTATACAATGCCGAGTGAACACATACGGGTATACGTAATGTTCTCCAGTTTGTGAAAATTAAAATCATAGAATGCGAAGAGCATTTTCTGTTCAGCTGCCCCTTTTCTGAGATTCTTCGAAATAAAATAAACTCTTCCAAACACCTACTCTTCAAAGGATAGAGACTTATTTCTCACTTACAAATGATGACTTGCTGATGTCCTTAGCAAGATACCCTGAAGCAAACGAGTAAAAGCACTCCTTAATCAATGGACCAGTGTCTGGTTTTAATGTATCCTCTAACAGCGGACACTTTTATGTACATAGGACTGTGTATGTAAGTTAACAAGTATGTATGTGGACATAAGTCCTTGTTCAAGCACCCAGTGGCTTACAGATGGAGTAGTAAGAATGTGCTACTAGGGATGGACATGTGCAGACATCTGTGTATTGCCTGCCTCGGAGGCAAAGGTCTCTTCTGTAAATATAAGATAGCACTTGTATGAGATCAGAAAGGTATGTGTTGACATGTACATGTATGTTTGCGAATTAAAATTTTGCATATTGATCTAGTGGGTCTGAAGGTTACAGGAACCCTGGTAGGTATGTCGCTTTGCTCGTGTATATGTTGATGCATCTGTACATACCATGCTATTCAACAGGTAATGTTTCAACTACTTACAAATGTGTGCATAGATGGAAGTACAAGGAAAGTATAATGTAGGTGTATAGTTAGTCATGCCCCTTTGGAAATAGAATGTCAGATGACCATATACTTAGGTTCAAACTATATAAAAATATATATTTGACTACAGATTACAGTTGAAGAGCTGTTTTGAATTGTAAATTTGCTAGTGTTTTCCCCCCATGTCATCATGGTAAGGAGTCATTAGCATTTAAGATGTCCTTCCCTGACACACCTAAGTCTCATTCTTCAGATCCCTGTAGACCAGCATGCCTGTTTCCAGGACATCTCAACATGTGTCAGGGTGAGGATATTGCAACTAAACACCGACACCAAAACTGAGATGGACTGCTTCAGTCATTAATTTCTCCTCGTCCCCGTAGGAACGATACGCCCATGCTTTCTTTCTCAACAAAGCGACACACCCAGCATAGCTTCATCGCCCACGACCGTGCGGGGTATCAAGCACATCATTCTTTTCAAAACTTTCATCGCCCACCTCCCTTAGGCACAGCCCCCATCAAACGCGGGGGATATATGGTCTTTTGACATGAACTTTCTGGGACTGTCGGGCCTGTATAGCTGCACACAGAGCGCAGAGCATGAAGAATGCGGCAGAACAGGTTTGTGAATTGGCTTCTATACTTATGTCGTAATGGTCTCTCCACATTACAGGTGGGCCTGCGAATATATCTCCACCGCGATTTATAAAAGCTATTCATAATGCGGTCGCAAAAGTTCTTCACGTCCCTTTGCAAAGCATACAAACCCAGCCCACTTTCTTTTTTTCTTTCGGATGACTCAAGTTCTCGATTGATAAAGTGGGCCTAACCCTCATTAATAGTCCTGCAGGCCTGGTGGTGACTGCACCACCTGTTGTCATTTCTCACCAAGATAAAGCTTACTTTGGTGAGAGAGTTCATCTCCTCAGATGCATGAAAACGTGGATGACAAACGCTCACGTGGATGCTAAAAAATAAAACTTGTCCATAATGTATCCATTGGGGCCAGGGCGTGTGACTGAAACAAATACGTGGCATTGATCTGCTGACGGTCTCCTACTGTGTGTTCATACGCGCTGCAACTCCAGTTCGTCTGCACTCACGTGTTAAAAACCGTGTACACCTCAAAGATGTCCCGCCGCCATGTTTTTGGATCACAAAAGTCAGAGAAAGCCCTTTTCAAACCACCACGTGTGCAATCATCGTGCATTAACGACTTTATGGCCTACCCGTCCCCTACACTTCCCCTCCCTCCTTCACAGGTGAGACAGATTCATTCCAGTGGTTACCTGTACTGCATACCAACTGTTTTGTCCGTCCTACAACCTTGCTGCTTTGACTCGTAAGTATTTGGCAGAGCGCGAGGGGTCAAGACATGGGGTCGCGAGAACAAGTCAGTGTGACGGCACCAGCTGTGCCTACAATACTTTGCTAATGGGTCGATCGTTGGAGTCATTTGCTCCTCGTTATGTAGTGCGTCGATAACAAATGTGACATTGTTAATCTCAGGGTAAGGACACAGGGAGAAAAAGACAAAGATGGCAGCTTGTGTCCCGCACTGTTGGTGGATCAGGAGAAGGTTTAGCCACTATATCGAAATTTGTACAATCTTGGTATTCAAGGGTTAGATACAAGAAAACTGTTCACCCTCGTCATAATAACACTTCTTCATCTGCACTGTAAACAAAACTCGAGTTCTACAGAGTAAAACTTCGTGAAATGATGGGGTGCATACCCTTGTATATGACAACAGTGTAAGAAACTAAAATGTGGTCTGTCGGGACACTGTACCCCAACCTTGCATTTCCCTGATGTGTTGCCAAAGGTTCAAAAGAAAAAGTTGCTTTTCACTTATCACGTTTGTAAGTTTGTCACGTGTGTATATTTGTCAGTATACATGTATATTCTAAAATACCTACTGGCTCGTGCAGTCGTCAAGTTTTTTTTTCAGGAGCATTTCAAGAAGATCCGCGGCCTAGAGACCTCGACTTCCACATTCGTTTTCTGATGCCGGAACTTTTATGTGTCTTTTACCTTTCTTTGCTTCCAACGGAACTCTTTCAGACTAAATGTCAATTTTGGCATTTCGCGTCTTTGATCAAATTCGCGTGGATAACTTCCACCCTTTTCAAACATTAATCTGCTTGAAGACTGCTTCGATCGAGACCCGAGACGTTGCTCGTAGTAATGTGGTTTAGACAGGAACCTTCTTACGTCAAAGGTTTTTTTTCCCTTTTGTGTGAGTGTGTCAACAGACTCTACACACAGACTTACTCTCTCTCACACACACACACACACACAGACTTACTCTCTCACACACTCACACACACAGGCTCTCTCTCTTTCTCACACACACACTCACACACACAGGCTCTCTCTCACACACACACACACACTCTTCGTATCTCTTTCTCCCTTCCTCCTCCTCTCTCTCTCTATCGTTTACTCACAATGTTTACATTTTACTTACAGCCGCATTAGCCATATTTTACTGGCGCCAGGTTTGAAAGCAAGAATACGTCACGTGACCGAACAACGAGGACAGGGTGCAGTAACGGTATCCCCATGTTAAAGGAGAATGATCTGGAAGTCAGTGATAGTAGATGGTAACACAGAACGGAGTCGGTAATGATGGTGAAGTAACGTGACCTTAACCGATGACATGTGATGTGAGCAAACATGACGACATGAGGTCATGTGACGTGACGATGCATCACGTGACAGGACCGAGGAACTACTTCCGACCCTTCCAGTAGCGCAACAGACACAGAACATGTCGACAGTCAGAGTAAAGTATACAAGCTCATGCTTTTTGACGGAACCATATATTTTAATTTTCTATAATCATCAAAGCTGCAAATGACAATGATATATATATAATGATAAAGAGATATGTGTGTGTGTGTCAGTAATTTATCCATTCCTTTAGATTTTGTTGGATTTTGTTATAAGGTTTTTAGGCACAGACTCATTTGTTCTTTTCTGTCCATTTTTATTTATCATTATGAAAAACTCATATTCTGAGAACTACATACACAACCACTGTCTCCTATATTTATCCAACAGAAAAAAGAAGAGAGCAGATGAGAGAAACTTCCCTTTACTGTACGCCAGCAGTCACACGACAGCCTCAGCTTCACAGAAGAAGAGAGACATTTGCATCTTTTCTTCCCTTCGCCAAAGAANACTCTTTTGTTCGAGCAATAATGAGGGCTCGAGTTGCCTGTAACGTTTCATACCTACTTATGCGTGACGTTTCTGCCTAATTAGATCTGTGGTAGACGAATCTGTCACAGCACCCGGATATGGGATCCCAGCCACCGGAACTTGTCTGCTGGAAAGCGCCTTTCAAGAGTGTTTGCACAGTGTCCCAGACGACACGAGCTGTTTTCAACGCAAGTTGCCGGCCTTTGTGTGGAGTCGGTCAATATTCCTCCCGCGGCGCGGCGCTGCTCTCCTCCCTCAAGGTCTCCACGAACTCTGTCCGTGAAGGAGGCGACATGGGGAGGGGTAGGGAACAGGGGATGGCGGATACGTTGGATGAGCTTACCACCATTCGCATCCTGAATGTTTCCATGAAAATTCAAAATAAAAATCGCAGGATATGGTGTCACGGCTTTTCTTTATCTCGATGTTTTAAAATTCTTTCCCGAAACATCTATTTAAGAAAAAGAGAATATTTACAAACCAAAGTGCCCAACACTTGTTCATCATTCATCCTGGTCTTTACAAATTTCGGACAACTACTACCCCTCCTCCGTCCTGACATGGCCGATGCCGAGTGCTGTCCATTGTGCCCGTGTTCATGGTCCGGTCTTGAGGGGTGGAGACCTACCCGACCTGCTCGTTATGGCATGTTGCATGTGCGCTCGTGTGTGTGTGTGTGCGCACGCGCGAGTATCAGAGGTTCCGTTTCCGGATATTAAGCTGCTAAATGGTTCGCAGAGACCTGACAGCCTACAACTTCGCGAGAGGCTAAAAATTGAACTCGGCAACCGTCCAGAAAATATACGTCCTTGCTACTATAGTTAGCATAAGTCGATGTTTGGCAGTAAGTAAACGAGATAAAACATTGTCAAGGCGCTGGTCAGGTCGCAAAGAGAAGTTTGCAAGTTGTGTTCAACTCCTTGAATGTAGCAGAGCCATTGTAATGGCCTGGTTGTCGCAGCAAAAGAACTTGAAAATTAAAAAAAGTACTAATATTGGCGCTGGTACAAAGAAAATGAAAAACAATGGAACAAGCAAAAGAAGCAGAAACCACCAAAATCTGAAAATACTGCGCGATGGTCCACAGCTAGTACTGACGATTGTTATCCAATAATATAAAATAATTTCACTTTTTAGTACAGATTACCTATGTCTTGTAGTAATACTTGAGAGTAAACATCGTATTGCTCGTTAGCAGTGATGTCATAAAGTTTAAATTAATAGCTGTATTATTTCAAGTCCCTCTGTCTCTGCCCAATAACATCTTGGCCAAGTACACCTACTACATTCAAAAGACTACATCACCAACCTTCTGCAACTTAATCACAAAAATTGGCAAACAAGCCAATTAGAAGGCACTAACACAGAAAATACAAAACAATTGCTAGTTTTCTGTCACCAATTTGCATTAAGAGTCTGTAGTTTATCAGTCCTGACCAACGGTGAATGCTGCATATCATACTCTCCGACACATTTTCTATTTTTCAATAATCAGTGTCTGCATCAACATTCTAATTGTTCCAGGCATTAATGTTTGTTTTGCCTCACCTGTCCCATGGCAGTGTGCAGCCATCAAAAACACAGGTGTGCACAGCCACCCTCTGGTCTATTGACTTCGGTGACAATGTATGATTGTCTTCTGCATTCCACTGTTGAAGACCATTATTGCACCAACAAAACCTGACTCTGGTGACTGCAGCCAACAAACAAGGGCTTGGTAAATTCTATCCACAGATACTGTGTAAACTTTCATTGGTGTTCTGTGTTCCTCAATTGCCACACCACTTCAGCAAACTGTAATCAGTCAGGTTCGTAAACACGGGTTTGGTGATCTTACATACAAAGAGGAAATTATTTTTTGTTTGGTTATTAAGGGTCGGGTGGGGGATCCTTTTAGAGGAGCACAATTTGCAGTCCTGGTGGTTTTTTTAAACACTCGACATATTTATGCCTTTTGTGGTAGAGGATGGTGACAGCGATGAAAGAAGGAAAGTAACAGACGAGAAGGACTCAAGAGGAAGAAGAGGAAAAGTGCTGTTTATACACATGTAGCGAGACAGACAAACAAAGGACACAGCAAACACGGGGAGACGCGCGGACAAACAGGAGGAAACCAAGAGACAACGGGCATCGCCGTGTACACAGGGACAAGGAGACCAGTAAACATCAACAAGAATGTTTGTCGTTGTTGTTTTTGTCTCTTCGGAGTGGTCATCGGAATTCCACGGACTGTACGTCTAGACATAGGTCTTCATAGACATGTAGACCTCNTCGTGAAGACACACGTGGATATCGTAAGATTTGTTGGAATGCGAGCACGTACACACACTGTCAGGAACGCGGTTGTTGAAATCTCTCACTTTCTTACTCTACACGCACGCGTCCCCTTGCGTGTTCTTCCATTCACTTATCACAAAAGATTTGTCGTGGGAATCGCAACTTTAAAACAACGAACATTAACTATCTACAAAGTTCAAAGCTCTTTCAGTTCCTCAAAACGATCAATCCACTCACTCTCGTCCGCTTCTGATCCTTTCTCCCAACAGTCTCTGTATCCACACGTACAGTTTCTCTTCACCCGACTTTGTATCCACCGAACAATTTCACAACTCCTCCGTTTTACAACCGTTTCCACTCACTCTCCATTCTTCACTCCCCGACCAAACTCTCCAGAATCCCGTCATCAAAATGACGTCATAAAACTGCATCATAAAAATGACGTCGGGTTCTGACGCAAAACCACGACGCCGCAAAAACACTCATACACCGACAAACAAGCGCAACAATTTCTTAAATCTCTAAACAAAAGACAGGGGCAACAACCCCCTGTTCCTAACACACACACGCACGTGCACACAAACACACACACGCGCACGTGCACACAAACCAAGCAAGGGACCTGCCGAGTAATGGGAGAGTACCTGGCTAAAGCAAACCTTTTAAGGACTGTGTCGCCCTGAAGATCTGATAAGAACATGATCAGTATTTCAAAGTCTACCACGGTCTGAAACTTAATAAATCACTGAATTGAGGGCAGTAAGGCTTGTACCATTGTCCCCAGATATATTTATATATCATGTGTGTGTGTGTTGGGGGGATAACTCTCCGCCATTCTACGAGATACACGCCTACAAATATCACCATTGAGGTCACGATTGTACACAGAGACGCCCAACTGACTTGAAGACTCGGTTATCCTATTGGCTGATGGCTTCACAACGTAAAGTATCCACGTACAATCCTGATGTCTGTTGTTGACCTCGTATTCAGGACTCTATCTCGAGAACAGAACGAAGGATATTTATCTCGATATGGAAAAACAGTATCTTGTAGTGAGTTCTGCGCAGTCATTAGAAAAAAAAAAGATTTTCACTGTTTCTGACCTTTAAAGCGGCCATAACACGAAAGGTCAAACCAAAACGCTGATGATTGGTCTACAGCTGACGTCACCGTTTCACGCGCGACCGACTTTTGGTTTATCATCAGAAGGAGGCTGGTTAAAAAAAATGCAAGTGAACTGGCAATTGGTGGGAGAATGCAGAACATTCAGAGCTGCTTCTTTGGGCGAAAAAGGCGGCAACCGAGAGAAAACCCACAGATGGCTCCCTGAATGCTCTGCCTCCTCGGTCATTACAGCCTTGAAGAACTCTCGCCATTTCTCTCAAGGCTCTTGTGCCTTGAACCTTGCCCTTTGTGAAAGGTTGGGATCGTGTCCTGATTTTTCACTGTGGAAGCTGGTCTGTAGTACACTCTAACATTTGTCGACTTTGAAACGTTAGGCGAAGAGGAAGCGAGGTGGAAGTCACAGGAAGTGTGGCATGTCTTACTCTGTTTTCTTTTTTTAAACCTGTCATCTGAAATTTCTAAATAATTGCATTAATAAGACCTTTCTTTAGATTAATTAGCTGTACGAAGATTATCTTGAGTGTTGAAAAATTTCTCCGGAGTTTTCAGGAAATGTATTTTTCTTATTTTGCAAACCATTTTTTTATATCTTTAGTTTTTGTGTTTATCCCCTTTCCTTTCTTTGCTCTAACAATCTACTTACCAAAGACAAGAAAATTTTAATTGTTGACAAATATTTTCAACATTTATCTATGTCGCTGAAAAATTGTTGTTCAAGAATCCACATTAATGTCATTAGGACCATGAAACTTCCGCATGCTAGGACAGGACACCGGCTTACATACCAAAACGATAAATTAAAGTCTCTTGCATAATTAAACAGATAATGAGACAGATGATGAGAAGAGGTATGACAAGGTTGGTGGCAAGGAGACAGACAGACAAAAGTCGTGACAGAATTCTCTAAGAATGAATGAGTGACAGTCGAGCACATGGCAAATAACATTCCGAACGACAGAGACAGAAAGAGGGGAAGCGGGTGAGTGACCAAGTCACGTGGTGGCTGGCACAACGGTAATTGTTGTCTCTTTCTTACTAAAGCGGACAGCGGCGTCTCTCGCCTCCCCCTTCCATAAATCGCGACCGTGCATTGTGGGGATAATCTGACAGAAGATGGTTTATTGGCTTTGCATATTTAAAGGTCATCATCAGATGCTCCTGTGTACGAGAGTTGTTTACACGGACAGAAAGTGTACGAGCAATGTCTCTGTCACACACCTGTCACTCTCGCCAAAAAGTGGGGAGGGATGGTTGGATTTAGTAATGTTTTAGCTGAATACTATTAAATTTTCTTTTTTCGGAGTGAAACACACTACATAATCCAGCCTGTCAGACTACTATGCATGAGTGGATCTTGTGCAAGGAGAGGATTAGGAGAGAGGACAGGTGTCCTCGTGACACCTGACACCTACTGTTGAGCGTAGGTGGTGTTTGTGTACATGTGAGCCCTCGGAAAAAACAAGTCTGTACTTTAAGAAGTCAGACCTGTTTTAGAAATTATTTTGAAAAATACTTTCTTTGACTAGGCTTTATCAATGACGTCGGACAAACAAAAATCACTCTTGCATACCTTTACACACTTTCATTTTTTTACCTCAGCACTATTATTACTCTTTTTTAAAGCTGGGTTCAAGGAGTTCAACACAACTTGCGAACTTCTCTTGCTGACATTCTCGACCTAACCAGCGACTTGTCAAAGCAAACCTTTCTCTTGCGTCGCTTACAACCTTAACCATGTCGAACCTCGTCAATCTGTTGACAACATCCACCCTGAACTTGCCACCCGCTTAGAGCTTGATTGCTTCCACCCGCCACCATCACCACGGGGGGCACCACTTACCCACACCACCCCGTTCAGCTCTCCCACGACACTTACAGAATGAGAAAAAGGCAAACCAAAAAAAAAAAGAACAGGGCTCAGTGCTCACGTAGACAAGATAAACTATCGCCATAAATCCGAGCCTGACCTGTATAGACGTGTCAAATCACTTCAAAGTCCTTCTGTTCAGCTTGTTGTTGTGTACAGACTATGACCATGTAGAGGCTATAGACACCTGCTGACTTCATAGTACAAGCTATCCTTTCCAACACTCCACTAGACATGATTGAGAGTTAAAGTATTTAAGTCCACGGAGCAAAGTTTTTGTACATCGCTGCTAGTAATCGCTGGAGGAATGAGGAACATCGGGTGACTGTAAAATACCAGTCCTCATACCAGACCCTGAGATTGTTAGTGACAGTCACCGCCGACAAAAGGTCGCTGCTACATTCCTCAGGCATTGTCCGTTGGAACAAAGGAGATAAGGACGCAGAGGAGGAAACAAAGCGGAAAACATCCCAAAGTCTCAGACAAACAATCAAACATGTAGCTGGGTGGGCAGACACTCAGTCAAGAGAATAGACAGAAAAAAACTATATACACCCACACACCACACACGAAGGCTTTCTCTTCCCCTCTCGTATTCCACACACACCCACACAGATATATCCAAATGCAACCACCCACACATATATCAACACTACCACTAGTTATAAGGTTTCATTCTCTTCCACTTTCTTCAGTCTGCCTATGTCTGCATGTTTTTTTTACGGTGGGTGTATCATGATTTTTAAAAAAATCAGTTCTCTTGCGACTCAGTAGGATGTTAACTATAAACACAGAAGTAGGACAAGCTGAACAGAGGTCTTGAGCATGCAGCACCTTGCAGCACCATGCAGCACCATGCAGCAAGATCATCGTCCTGCGTCTATTGCGAAGTTGTATTTCTGTGGCTTGCTGCAAAAGCTTGCCGTGTCGGTTGTTACACACCTACCTGAACGATTTGCATTTTTTTTTTCAGATATCAGTAGATATAGGTGATACAGGTCTTTAACCTGCAGGACTTTTTCTTGGAAGACATTCAAATGCGAATGTGTTTTTTTTTCTTTTTTTTCCTAGATTGCATGCGTCTCATGCTTAACGAACAGTGGAAGTCGTTTGTAAACTGTAATATTCGTTGAAAAGGAAGAAGAAAACAAAGTGTGATATAGTATGAACAAGGGAGATAAGTTAAAGACAATGTTAACATTTACAAATGGTCTCAAGACACACTTGCAGTTAAGATCTTATTGAAATTGTCAGACGGACTCACTTGGTCAGATCCTGTGCTCAGGGACCACTTCTACCTTCTGGTTGATGGCTGAGCGTAGCGACTGGTGCACTGTGACCACATGCCATTGTTGCTACCCATTCCTGAGAGTTTGGCTGTCGAGAGAAGTAAGATAACGATATGGAAGCTGTGACCTTGCCAATACTATTGAGTTATATTATTTGTTTAATTGAATTTTTTTTTTCTCCGGGCTATATAATGCCCGTGGCTTGTGCCAGGTTTTATGTTAAAGCTTGTCTCATGTACAGTTCGAACCTACTTGAGTCTCGTCAATAATTTGTTAAAAAATTACACCTGATTACATGTACAAAGACTGTTTTATGGGGATTTTTTTTCTCTTCATATGCATTACTCGTAAAACCAGCGCAAAAAAAAAAAATTCCTTGGCAAAACCTTGAGGCAGATTAATATTGGCCATCAGGACCCCTGTACACCCAACCTGATGTCTGAGCACATTATATGATTTTTTTTTTTCAGGAAAATCTACGTGCAGTCTCAATCTACCTCCAAGTTTTATACATATTGCTTGCTGTCTCTATAAACTCTACATGGTTTCTGTAATTTTATGGTTTGTATCTCTGTCACTCATCATGTTGTGTCTGTCTACATTGCGTTCGGTTTGTTAACACTACGTGCTCCGTACGCAACGTGTTGTCTGTGTGTACTCAGCGTGGTGTTTCTATGTTTCTCAAATTTGCTTAAAATTTATTTAAATAATATAATGATGCCAAAAATATCCCAAGTTTTAAAACAGCCGAGAGTTGCCCAGTTTCTATCCCATGTTAGAAGGCTTATTGCTTCCTGCCCGGTCACTGAAATAAACCGATTATTTGCTTCAGAAACCAAAAGGCAAACAGTTTCCTGCTAATCTCTAACATATCGCTAACAAACTCTTTGTAAATCACGTGACAATGACTACCTACGTCATCTGTTATTGTTTTCGCTACCACAACTTCCTGTTTCTGCGCTAAACAAATAAGAAAGGGGAAAATATAATTATTCGTTCCTTTTAAATACTGAACTGAATAACGATAAAAATCCGTGTCACATCGATTTGCTTGAAAGAGTTTGTGACAGCACCTCGGACAGCGGTAAGATCGACTGTACACAAAAGACAAATTTTACACTTGAAAGTTTGCTGATTAAAGGGCATCCAGCGTCCATTGGCGGATTGTTGTTATTGGTAACGGTATTCGGACAAGGAGTTGTGAAGGAAGGTTAGATCATTATTGCATTATAGAGAATCGTTCAAGTAAAGACATCGACACAGGACCGTGGGATTGTGGGTAAGACGACGATAATAATATTATATTATAATATAATCGACGTAAGGGGAGGTAATCTGGGTGCGTGTGGGTGATCGATGGCAGAAGGTTAGAATCCCGTTATAAAGAGACTGGAAGCTGCAGGAATCACAGGGCCACGCCAAACGTTTTGGAAATGGCACTAGGAGTTGTGGGAGATGATAAATATTGCGCCATCACTTGTGTTTTCTGGGAGAGGAGAGTGTCACGTGATGTATCATGTGGCGAGATGTTCGTACGGCGTGAGTCACGAAATGCTCCAACCGTTTTTATGCTTATCTTTAAATAAAAGAAAGCGATTTTTGCCACTGTTGTTGCATGTACTGCTGGGACACGTACACACATGCGTACAAACATTAATAAACACATACAGATACAATTACACGTGCACATACAAACACACATATAAACAGCATACACGTATACATTTGGGCACCATTTTCTGTTGCAAACTAACAAAAAGTAAATAATTATTAATTGAAACAGCTGATCTCATCTCAGTTTAACAAATAGTTCTTCAAACTCTGAATGTGGTAATCAACAATCATTCTAAAGTGCTTCGTCACTATTGATAATGTTCGTTGGTTCGTTCGACGACAGTCCTGGGTTCCATCACACCTTAAAGGAAAAGGCAAGCCAAATAGTAAACTAGGCTTAACGGACAGATACTGATTTTCTATATCATGTCCGAGAAAAATGTTGGGTAGCAAAACGATCATTTACTTTTCTCGAAAAGGATTCAGAACGTTATTATCTTTGATTTAAGACCTACTTGCTTTTCCCTTTAACTTTGTATAAATATATATGTGGTGTGCTCAATAGCTACTTCTCCTAGCATTTATCAGTAGCTGCCTTTACTGTGAACTTTATTACAGCTACTGTTACACTCCACCTTATTGTAAACAGTTTGTAACACTCTGATGCCCCTACCTGTATGTGTGAAGTATTCAAGTATCAAATACTTCTTGCTTTATGATCGTCAGTACCCGGGCTTTAAGCCACAATTCACTGAGCGCCGCACACTCGACAGGTTTAAAACGATTACAGAGATAAAGGTGAGGTTCCGTGTACAAGCTTATTCCGTCTTCCTGGTCTGATTTTACCTGAGCTGGAAAACTGAAACACTTTAGTTCAGACCAACTCGTGCTGACAGGTTGCTGTTGTAAAATCCTGTAGGACACAGTGCTTGCTAAGCAAGCAAGATGACAACAGGTTAACTGATGACTCATTCTTTTTCTAAGCGAGACAGACGAAGCTTACTAAAACAACTTATGCTTATTTTTCTGTGACTTGCCGGCAACACTTCCGAAAAAAATCCACTAACAGCGATAAGTAATGGTCACGGCGAGAGATGAGTGATGAGAAAAAGAGAGGAAGAGAGTTAAGAAAGAGATAAAGAGCGAGACAAGAAAGACGAAGAAAGATGGAGTGTGTCTTATGTGCTCATAAACGGATGCTGCACGCGCTCCTGCATTTGCCCGGCTGTGTAAAAATTGCAAGTTAAAGGGCAATGCAAGAAACTGCAATGCAAACCCTTGGAAATCAATGGGGTCCGCCATGTTTCCATCTTTCATAACCCTGACCCTACTTCGTGACAATTTGACAAGAAAGTGCCAGAATTTAAGGGCATTCCCTGTTGAAGTAAGCGAGCCAAGGCTTAGAGAACAGCTGGCAGTAATAAATGTTGCGTTTGTTTGTTGTTTGTTTTCTCTTAGTATTTATCTATCGACCTAATTAATGTTTGACCAAATGAAATCTGTCCATATGACCTCACAACAACAAAACATGGCGGCATCGATTTCAACCTGAAATTGTGAGCAGAAATCATTTAGCACATCGGCATCCACTATTTAAACACTGTTATCTGTTGACTTGCCTGGCCCTTTAATAGGAACGATCGTGCAGAGCTAATCAGGTAAAAGTCATGACTGGCGGTCCTAGACACGATTACCTAAATGTTACGACCTGGGTTTTTTTTTTTTTTAAGCCATAAAAGGGTCTTTAGGGCCTAGATCCCCTCTGAAATTTAAAAGACACTTTATGTATGGAGAAGAAAAACGAATGCTCCGTCAAACGTCCTGCGGTGTTGTTGCTACAGATACGACGACTACATCAAAAACAACACAACCATCATACAACGACTTTTTTCAACGAACTCCACGACTTCGTAAACATTGTCTGGCTTTTTGCCAGAAACTAACGTTCCGTGTCACCGACACCAATATTGTCATCGTCGTTGCTACCAGTCGTTGGAAACGTCCTCATCTCCTCTTATTAATGCGCTGCAGCCCAGCCATGCAGTCCCATCTGTTGTCATAGGTTGTTGGCAGCGATTAATGAGTACATTTAGGTCATTCAGCACGTGCAGTAAACAGTAAACAGAAACACAGTGCTCATCATTACATCATCAATCATAATCTACTGGGACAGCTCGGTCCCTCCCTGCTTTGTGTATGGCGGGCTAATCTGAGTAACTGACAGGAAAGTCGGTGAAATTCTCCGGATTGTAGACTCTCTCTGGAGATAATCTTTAAAACTTTCTTCTCTCTCTCTTTCCCTATTTTTTTTTTTTTCTTTATCTGGATTACGACCCTTGTGTTTATACTCTGATAAGGAAGTTGCGCGGCTAAAAAAAATCTTGCTAAATTATTTTTTTAAATACCAAGTGACAATGCTATGTGAATACAATTGTGAAATCATACAAAGGTTTTGTACTGCTCTGTCCTGCTATATTAGAGAAATGTTTATAATTATATGGGGAAAGTCCTAGTAACCGTATCCACATCAACAAAGCTTGCGCCTCATTCATCATTCTCAGGGACTTGTCGGTGAGCTGTCGCCGTTGTCATAGACTTGTCCAGAAACACTTGACAGTATTTTTGTAATTGCGTGGCAGGACCTTCGACGGAAGAAAAATCAAAATTTCTCGTGCTGCGCAGCTGGGATGCGATAGGTCACGCACCTGAGGTCAGCGGAGTATTTCCCTCCCTCTTCATCATCCCTCGCGCAGGACAGCACGTGATAACGATTTGCCGAGCCACGGTGGCATCACAGTGTTATCGACTGCCAGTGCTTAGCAACTTCTATCTCTCATCCTCGCCTGCCCTCCCCACCTCCCTATCCTAACGACAGACAGCACATTACCCCGTTCCCCTTCCCTCATCCATCCACCCATCCATCCATCCCGCCTACCGCTGCTTCTTGTAGCCTTATCTTCCAGCATGCCATCCATCGACTTTTTTGCGGCCAGGTGGCAAGCAGGGCGGACACAATGCCTGGAGAAGGAGGAGTCCAGGTCATGATGCCTGGTGACTTGACAACATGACTACAACGAGGGGCGTTCGTCGTCGAGGCTTGACGATCAACATCGTGAGTGAAAACCCATCAGGACGTTCTACTGAACTTTGCAAAGAGTCGTTGCATCCCGCCCAATACTAAGGTCAAAGAGTTGTTGTGTCCTGCATACTACTGAGGTAGAAGTTGCCGACAGGTTAAATAAATCTTACTACAGTCATGAGCGATAACGAGTTTTAGAGTTTTAGCTTTTTATTGTAATAAGTTACGGAGGTTTAGTTAAAGATGAACACGCAGATTTATTACTGTACCATGACTTAATAACACTCTTCATAAAGGCCACGTAAAGGAAGAATATGTAGTTATAGCATGTCCATGGTAGTTATTTTATTTACATGACTGCTTTAATCTCATTCCCTGTCCAGGTGAGAAAGTCTATATCCGTGCCCAGGTGAGAGTATATGTTTGGAAACTTATATCTCACAAGTAGATTGGAAGGATGCCTTCCTTAAAGGTAAAATAAACTAAGATATCTGTATGAAAAATTGTTATGTTGATGGAGGGGGAAAACCCACCACAGGTAGGAGGAATATTTACTAAAAACAACGTCTGGCAAGAAAAGAGATGAATGCATGAGTGTCTTAAAGGGATTGTAAAGGCAGAATAAAATGTTTAGAATCTCGTAGAGTAGGATCAGTTTGAATCTCGTCTATTTTCCTGTCTGTTCATGTGGGAAAAGTTGAATGTTAAGAGGATGCTGTCTTTAATAAGAGAAATTACACGGGACTCTTTCGTCTCTTTCGTCCTCCGATCACGTCAACTCGACCCCAGTGTGAACTGGTGGAATGATATGGTCGGACATTGCGCATAGCCATCTTGATTGTGAACAGGTCATCGATCAAGAGTCGAATCAGTGTAAATAGAGAAAATTAAATGGATTTGAATATAAAAATATAGAGAGGAAGTCATTTCATTCAAAACTTACACCCAAAAGCGTTTAATATTTGCTGACGAGACAGTCTCTTTTTTTCTCAGATGACAATAATTCTCCTTCCTTACAAGGGAGATTGGAATTTCACGTTTCCTTGAAAAACCTATTCCTTTTCCCAAACACTATTCCTTTTCCCCAATGATCAATGTTCGGTATGTATATTCTTTACGTTAATAAAAAATAATTAGAATAAAATCATAATATTTATAAGTTTCGGAATGGACCAGCTGTCTTCATACTCAGCCGCAATGCAATTCGATTTCATTCATTCATTTGTTCTTTCACTGTTACCAGTTATCTCGTCGGGTGGTGGGAGGAGGAGGAAGACGCATGGATAAAGGTAATATGGAATAAACTGTCTTGAGAGGTGGTGAGCAGTGGTGACAAGGTCCTGCATGGAACAACCAGTCCACTCCTTTACTTTGTAGGCTACTTCTTTCTCTGGCCATCTTCTTATTGTAATGCTTTAAACTGCGAATCCTTTATTGTAGAACTGGGCAGGAATGAGATGCGAATGTCAACATCCACAGATATGTGAAATAAAAATGCAAAGTGTCGTCACCATCCGGATTCCATTGCATCCTTGAATCCCTCCTTTCGATGGGTCTGCATTCTCTCTCCCTTTCTCTGATTACCTCCATGACACACACACACGCACATGCATACGCACACACGCCACGAACTTCCTACTTCACACAATCCGTTGGCTCTTTTCGTCAATACTAACAGTTGCTCTGATACTTAGGATTCCGGAATAAAAGATAACATTTAATTTGCCAGTTTGCGACACCCACTCGCACCCACTCACGGCAACAGCATCCACATACTGACCTTTGGCCTTACGTAGATGCTTCTTACGACACCATCCACATCAAGCAGTTGCCATCATCCATCGCCGGCAGCGAGGACGACAACTGTAACAACGCCGTCGACACCATGACGATCAATGAGTTTTTACAAACGTCTCTGTTAGCTCATCCTTCTGTCGGGTGAAGTCGCAAAACACCCGTTTCTCAATACTCACGCAGTTTCTTGTCGTTTAGAGCAAATTCCCGATTCCACGAGGAATCCATACTCGGGACTGAGGGGGTGGGGAACATGAGAAGGTAAAGGGTTGGTCGGGGAGGTGAGGGGGAGGATGTTATGACTCGTATACCGATGATAACTTTGATGGAAATGTGGGAATACTTTCAGGTACAATTTAATTAGATAACATTTATAATAATAATAATAATAATAATAATAATAATAATAATAATAATAATAATAATAATAATAATAATAATAATAAAAAACAACTTCCAATGACTAGTGCTGTGTTTCTGGTCATTGTATGTTTCTGTTAATCCTTTTATTCATTTTTAAAACGAGGGAATTTTTTTATTTTTTCTCTTTTCTCTTTCTTTGTTTTTGCCTTGTCATAAACATTCTTATGTTGCAATCAATATTATAATTATTTTTACGCTACCGTTTGTCGTAGGGTTGAAGTGCTAACTAATCTCTCTTGTTATTTTGAAGTTGCACTCAGAACATTTCACGAGCAGTCTCGTAATCACACGCAGTTCATTCGATATCCGTGTGTACAGTCGCAGTGAAAGTTATTCATGTCAACGGCAACTGTTCAACTCTCTTCCCCTCCGAGGTGACAGCGGGGACAACTGTATGAAAAATGTATGAAGGAGAGTTCACGAGGAGTCTCAAATTTATCCTCTGTTACAAAACACCTTGCTACGATTCAGGAGTGTTTTTTCAAGCTGTCAAATGAGTGAAAGAAAGTGTGTGTGTGAGTGAGAGAGAGAGAGAGAGCGTGCTATGATTTTGTTTACAAATATTACCATTGTTGATATCCAATATCATCAGGTAATGCAGTTTTCTGTTTCGTGGCTCGGCTATCATCCATTGTTTATTAAGTTAAATTATAGATTAACTCCCCAGTTCCCCTTCTGTCTAGCCTGGAGAGATCTGCTTCAGGACAGAAAAAAAAGATAAAAGAAAGAAAAAAACAGTGGAAAGCCCTTTGGCAAGACGCCTGTTCGTGTCTGCACTACTGCGCATGCGTGCGCCCAGTGCGTCAGCGATTGCGTGCCGAGAGAAAGTGCGAGAGTACCAGAGAGTGATTCGATCGCGGACGTTTGAAAGTTTGTGTTTGACGAGCTCGTACGGAGCCAGTCGAAGGATGCCAGCCCATCCTGCTTCTCCGCAAAAGACTGCAAGCTCATCACAGCCCTGAGAGTGTCGTCGACACACTTCTCGAAGGTTCGAGAAAGACGACATTCGCCTTTAAATTCACAGATATGGGTCAACATGTTATGTTTAAATGACAAGTGTCGGCACGTTTTATTCTCGATAATTTAACTTTTAAACAGTTTGTTGTGGTGGCTATTTTCCCACCATATTGTATTATATCGGCTTTCTACTCGTTACCTCGACCCTTCTGTCTTTCACTCTTCTACCCCTCCCCCACTAACTCCATCTTCTCTCCTGTTGACGTCTTTTTGAGTCAGCGGATGGCCGAATGATCAGGACTTCGGCGTCCGTGGCAAACTGGTCGGTTCGAAACCCGTATGGCGCAAAATTCTTTTTCGGGTTGAACTAGATGTTGTATAGGTGCATAATACTCTCATTACCACCTAACAGGTGAGGGCTGGCAGGAGGGATAAGCGAGTGAGAAATGATGGTAGCCTCCTTTCATAAAAAAAAACCTGCCCCAGAAGGAAAGTACAATCTCTAGCAGGTTACTCTCTATGGACCACAAAGTCAGATGACTACCTTTACCCTTTTAAAAACAAATGGCCGTGACCCCTTTGTATTACCCTCATGCCGTGCCCTTTTTTAACTACCTGATAATGGGTAAAATACTCTCTCGTCCCCTCGGTCTCTTAGGGCTTGCCTCCTCCGTCACGAATTCATACAACCTGGCTTCAAATCTCTTCACCACCACTTGCAGTCGATGGGGGAATTGAGATGTGGGAATGTAAGATCCTACAGCAAATTCGACCACCAGCAGCAAAATCAAACTGTTTAAAAGGTTAACCCCTACAACAATCACCTAGACTGCGCGTAGTCACGTGATAAGCATCCTGATGTCAAAAAATTAAATCGCGGCTTCCCACAGATCGAAACTTTGCGACGTCTTCGAGCGAGAGAGACCGAGTGTGTGTGTGGACTGTGTGTGTGTGTACTGTGTGTGTGTCTGTGTGTGTGTCTGTGTGTGTGTGGACTGTGAGGGCGTGTGGACTATACAGACGCCTTGTGTTCAAACTCCGCCCCCATTTCCCCTTGTCCTAGCCCTCGAGCATGGGTGACGCTCGATATAACGATGAAGCTAAAGTGCATTAGCTGTTACAAACTCTCTACCGATCACTACGATGGTGTGTTTGTGTGTGTGTCCGCGTGTGTGCATGGGTGCGTGCGTATGTGCGTTCCACGTCAAAGGTAAGTAATAAACTGTGTTATTAATCCTCTTACTTTTTTTTTCTGGTATCACGGCCCTTATTCTGACATCGTTCGAAGTGTACGGCAACGTTTTTACTTTCTTTTTTTCTTCTTTTCTTCTTCTCAGTCTTCTTCGGTTAGACAACGAATCGATTATAGCCTGACACGCATCTACGTCTCCTCTGTGTGTGTGTGTTGCATGCACCAGTGCTTTTTGTCGAACTGGTTTTATGCAAATCGTATAAAACCCAACCGTTATTGATGTGTTTAAGCCTCCACGTCGCATCGACAGCTGCTGATGGAAGCCTTTGAGCCCCCTTCTCCTCCCTCCCACACCAACCTTCACCTCTGCACCCTCCTCCCATTACACAAACATTTGTCCCACGTTTTTATTGCCAGCTGCAGGTCCTTGTTGTCTAAAGCATGTGAATTGAAAGAAATGTAATCTTGGTGTGTTGGCATCCTATAGGACTGCCTGGAAACTCATGGCAGGCATGACCGGCCATCCGTCCTGCCACGGACGTTGCTGTGACATCGCATGGCACTCTGTACAGGCGCTGGTTCGTGTTCCACGTGTTCTTTGTTTTCTTGTCCGACATTGTATTTATGTTGACGACCAACAATCCGACATTCAGCTTCTGTTGACGACATCTTGAGGTCGATGACCAGCTGCAAATAATGCGCTGGATGGTGGCGCTAAGCTCCCACTGACATTTGTTTGTTTTAGAAGACCAATGAACTGTGTCTATTACATCATCATCATCATCATCATCATCAGTAGTAGTAGCGAAAGTATTTCTTCTCTGCGTCATCCTCATCACCATCTCACTGACCCTCGTCATCTTCGTCGTCGTTACATCGTTTAAAGCTGACTTCATCCTCTAAAGAGAACACATCATGCAAGAACTAAGATCACGTGACCTCGCCGTACAAGGTTGTGGTGTAGTGTAGGCAATGTACAGGATGCTGCGCTCTGCACATATCAGTTCGACCAGTCACACCTTTGACGCAAGTCAGGGTTCTGTGGAAGAAAGAAGGAAAAGGTTGTCGTAGCTATTGATTAACCTACTAACATTCAATCTTCACTTGTCTTCTAGGCTAGTTTCCCTGGTAAAAAAGGAAAAAAAACCCTTCTTTCACTCTTCACTTGCATCATCCCTTTGTGAAACAGATAAGCAAAGACCGGGGTTGTGAAGCAAGAGTTAAGATGAAGGAGAAAATTTTTGAGCTTGAAAAAGAAAACTAAATTATCTTGTCACAGTAGTTTCATCAACGTGTTGCGTTCAGTAACAGACCTTTGAGAAATTACCCTTCAAGGTATACTTCTTCTGACATTTTCACTCATCCTTGACTGTACTACATGTATTAATGGTTCTTTCGTTTGTCGGTTACTATGACTATGTCAGTGAGGATTTGTCCATAGTTAAGTCACCTTAAAATTGTGTAAATAGTAATATTATTGTTCTTGTTTTCTTGAGGGCGTCATCTTCAACACGACAACTTGAGTAAGCCATAATCTTGATGTAAAAGATCAGACACAATCTAATTTTTTTTTAAATATAATTTTACCAACCATCGGTAGATATCAACCAGATGCAACACTACTGACAGTAACTTTAATGTCTGGTGTTGAACCTTTTGACCTGCAGCGTCATGTGGTGTGGACTGTCTTCTGTCATCTGTAGTCTGGTGCCGCAGGACAGACGCCTTCGTCTGATGTCGACTGTCTAGTGCCATCTGACAGGAACTATCGTGTGATGTCGACTGTCGAGTGCCATCCAAGAGAACGCACTCATGTGACCCGGCAGCCATCTCCAGGACACCGTCACGTACCTCTGAAATGTCACGTTCCTCTCCACTCTCATCAATAATCATCGGGTGGCAAACACCACCCGTAACTGGGCCAATCTGTTATCCAATTATGAGGCATCATATTTTTTTCTAGTCCCTTCCTTCTTGGGACAGCAAAGAAAATTAAAAAATAAAAAAAAGCCTACCATCCCTGTGGATTGTCCGTTCGCGAAGAAGTCCTGCTTCTTATGAATGTCTCGTCTTTGCCATCTCTTCATTCACGATACCTCCGCCCCTCACCCCCTACATTGACTGTCCACCTGATTTTACAGTTGTCCGTTACCGCAAAACCGTTTTATACTGGCAAAGTTTGAAGTTGTCTAATCTCAAATCCACAGACAAACCTCTCAGTCACAAAAGATATTATCATATAGCAAACACAAACTGACCATTACATGATCGGACAATGGTTTACTCAAAGCAGACGACAACCACAGATGTACATTTACTGATGGCGGGAAGTCTGGTTGAAAAGTTAAGCTCTAGTTTTTAAAAGTGCTGACCACCTGTCTAACATATCTTGATTTTAAAAAAGCGGTATAAAAATGTTAGTTCTTTATTCTTGGCTGTATAATGTCTATTTAAGAGGCAGGACACGCTTTTAAGATCGTGATAAAACAAAGTGTAATGTGCCTGTCATTTTAAAATGTTAAAAGGAACACCTATTTTAAATTCCACATTAAAACCTGTAAGTACTAATTTAATTTCTATACCTATTATTTTATAGTGATTACAGACTGTTTTTGCAACTTAAAGACAACAAAGAAACTAATAACTTTAAAGCCCTTTTGTACAATAGATATTATTTTTGTAATCACTTATTTCTTTGTATTGTCAGCTTCTCTCCCTCTCTTATTTCTCTTGACTGCAATAACCCTACCCCCGCAGGCAGGCAGCCCCAAAGCCTCTGATAGCAATCGCTGAGTCATAAACCTGTTTATTAAATAAATTTGCTTTTCGCTGTTTCTAGTGTGGGCTGGAGTCGTGATGCAACTGTGTGTGTTTGTCACCTAATCCTCTGCACGACATCTTTCATACACCAGCTTGCATTCAGATGTCTGCACAGAATAAAACATGGAGAGCGAGTGAATGCGTGGATAAATAAGCTACTCTATACATAAGTGTGTACTAGTGTGTGTGGGTGTGTGTGTGGGTGGGCTGTGCGTGTGTACGCCCACATATATGTGTGTGTGCGTGTGTACAGTCAGAGAACATTTAATGACTCATCGTATGTTAGCTGTCGAGAGCCATATATTTATTTTGTTATAAACAATATTTTATTCCGACAGTTGTTTCCGCTTCTCTGACATCTGTTTCAGTAACAGAGATTTTCTAAGCATGAGAAAGCGGACTAAGACTGTGTCTCTCAACCCTCCTCCTTAAAAGCCGCAAATTATTTCATCTCAAACTACCTCTCACATCCATATTCTATCCGACACAGCTGAAGGCGACGAACTGCATTTAGGTGGGTGCAGTTACAGTTCACATAAGTTTTACTGGTATCATTGTCTGGACTTAGACAAGTTGCAACCTATCACACGCCTCCACATAGCTTTCTGTAGACACAAGACACTAGACCGCCTCCACAACCAACCCACAAAACTGCTCTATCCGCCCTCCCCATTCATCTCTAGACTCCTTCTTGCACTGAGACTTGGACCCTGACAACGGATTTGCACAAGGAATACAAATCACTGAGATGGGGTGGCTAGTGGAGCAGGGGTTAAGTACCTGTAGCCACGACAATTAGAATCGTGTGTCACGGACTCACGGGTTCGGACCTCGGTTTCGATACTTTTCTCTCAGGGGTCACGTTGGTGGTTTTCTCTGGGTATTCTCGTTTCATCCTCTCTCTCTCCCTCCCTTGTATGAGAAAATAATTGGGAGAAAAGAGTGGGAATGGTTTCTAATTTCATGGGGAAAAGGGTAACAGCAAACATCCAAATTTCACAACCGAACATTTCTCTTCCGCCATCACCAGGCTGTTGCAGTTATACCGACCTTCTGATTATCGAGTGTCACCGTTAGCGTTGCCAGGTAAAAGAAACTCGTCATCATTTAACCCTTGACTGGTACCAGCTGATCCTGCCAGAAAGCTGGCCCGCCAGTACCGGTCGTTAGTGTAGGAGGTCGGGAGTCACCTGACTAGATGCTGCTAATGCCCGGATGTGTCACGTAACGGTTACGCGCGGTGTTCAGGTCCTGCATGGAGTAACCGGTCCACTCCTTCACGTTCACTGTCCAGTTCTTTGTCTGCCTCGGCGCCATCCTCCTTACTAGGAGATTTGGAGGAGGGTTTCAGACATGGCCGAACTAGACCATCTTGCGGCGTTTCATCATTGGTAACAGGGTTTCCTGGGTGGCGACCGCGTTGAGAAGATAAGCAACATTTGGCTCTCGCAGCTTGTGCAGGTGAAGGTAAATTTGGAGGCATTCACCTTCAGCTCCAACTGTGGTCACTGTCTACGTCTGCACATGCATGCGACCTCGTCTGGACCTTGTTGATGCTGGATTTGAAACGTTTCGGCAGTAGGAGGTATTCGATTAAACCGTCTGGGGAATTCATGGTCGGCTGTCCTCGGTTCATTGTGAGAATATAGGATATTGTCTAAGGTGAGTCTGTGACTCTGTGAAAAGTCTTTGAACCTAAGGCCTTTGTCGTTCGTTTCTCCAAATCCTAGTTGGCCTGCTGTTCCTTCCCATAACTGAAATACTTCTTAGCGTTCCAATCGCAGAACACGACGAAGCCATCCCTTTGGAGTAGTTTTTCAGGATTCTCTCCAACTCCTCGTGGAACTTCTACTTCCTGATCGACGTGCGCGATAGTTGGAGCATAAAGTTGAACAATAGAGACATTGTTTGGTTTGGAGATCAACCTTGATGAGTGAACAGCTGATCACTCCGATCATTTCCTTACGTACAAGGAAACCCACACCATATTCGTGTTTGGTTTCCTCTTTGCTGTACCTGAGCGTGTGGCCTTAGTTACTGTCTCTCTACACCCCGCCCATCCTACTTCTACCAGTCCCACAGTATCCTGTCTGTATTGTTTCAGCTCATGGTTTTGCTGCAGTAGTGTACATGCATTCCTTGCCCCAATGAACGTTCCCTCTCATAGCGAAATCAATCGTGATGTGGTTCGGATAGTAGTACATTTTTTTTTCCACTCTACCCTGGTGTGTGCCGTAGGGGTGGGCGGTCGTTGTTAATCCGGGTCTAGACCGATCCGGCATGATGTTTTGTTTGCTTTGACTAGTCATGATTTTTTTCTTTGTGCTTGTTCGCTTGGTGGCACCCATCTCCTCTCTCAACCACACTGTAGCCGATATCCATTCAGCCGTGGTCGCTTTGGTTGCAAAAAGTGTTTTGTTAACATCCCGATTTTCTGTAGGTCTTAATCCTGTAATCTTTATCTTTCCCCCAAATTGTTCACAAATCAGTAGGTACGTTTGCCCTTTGTCAAGTTATCGCTGTAGAGAAAACGGGCTTCGAACAAGTGTATTTCTCATGTCGCTATGAGAATTCTTTCGTCCTATCATTGCAGACATGAGTACGGCCTGGCATGAGAATCACACCGTTTTCGTTGAATTTCCAAAGGCCTACGCCAAGGCACCGGGCACCGCAAGAGCTACGGTGCTTTGCGGGGATCCTTGTGTCCCTGTCTGTGGGCAAGTCGATTCCAGGTTGTAGGTCCCTTATAAAGAATACTCTTCCCGGGGTTGACGTCAATGTCTCCCACTGTGTCCAGATTATGGATATTAACCAGGTTCCCTTCCCATGACATGCTGGGCACCACAACCGCTTCGAGACCATGAGTGCCCCCGGCTTCAAAACGGACGTCTATAGGACTGACTGACGCGTGTTCAATTACTGTTAACACGGAACCCCTCTTCACTTCACCCTCCGAAGTTTTTGTTTGAATATTTGCTACTACTACCAACAAGACCGTGTTGCTAGGCGATAAATACTAACGCTAGTGTTGCTAGGTGATAGAAGGCTGCTACTTTTATTGCTATTTTATTTTTGCTATCTGATAGCGAAGACCTTGGGATGACACTGCGGCTACGGCGCATAATAATTTCACGTTGTCAGCCGAAGCCATTTAAGCCTCGAGGCTGTCTAGGGACGGGAAAGACACGGTTAATGGACTGGTGAAAGGTCCATAGACCCTTAGTTCGGTTACCTCACTGATTAGCTATGTGTACGATAGCAAGCACTTTATGTATACAAGTTGATAAGATGTATAATTATGGTAACACATGACATGAGCAAATATGGGTTTGGTGCATTTTTTTAAAATCAGGTAATTTTTAATGCTAGTGTACTTGTCACTTGAACACAGAGAGAGAATGCCTATACGTCTGTAAGTTACTTGGTTATGAACGAAGGTGAATATCTTAAAAACAAACAAAGACCAGTAAGAAGAAATTTTGAGACATTGGGATAAATTTGACACAAAGGCGCTAGTTTCAATTTGTGTGAGTTACACGCAAAGTTACAGGCATTCGTACTCTAATACCCGTTTATCCTCATACACCTTTACTAAGTCGATGATAGCCGCTATAAATGAGTTCCTGGTTTTGATAACACCATGGCGTGAACATTGAACAGTTTCCACCACCGTTAGTTCACAGCACCGAAGTCTCCTCGTCGTTCACTCTAGTGTGAGTCAGAAGACGAAATGAGACATGTTGAAATGGGTACCCAGATATATAGCCTTCCCAAAATAGTGTGTTAACAATCAATAACAACAACCACCCATATATGGGGAATATTATGATTGCAACCACCAACCGCATTCGCTGTGCGCACTCCGCGCGCGGTGGTTGGGAATTCTTGGCGTTCCGACAGAATGTGACGATCGATTTGATTGGTCAGATCCCCGTGTTCCCACAGCGCGTGTACAAATCTCCTCCACGCAGCCTGCCCCCCTTCTGATTCAGGAGGTAATCGGGGCTCATGCATGAATGACTTGTCCAGGAGGGTAGACCGACCACAACAAACTCCATGTCGTGCCAAAGTTAATCCCTGACAGAGGCTGTTGCTATCACCACTCAGTCGCCATTAGTGGAGCTGTGGTTGTCCCACACCATGGATGTGCTGCCGAGCGGGAGTATTTTCAGAGAGCTGCAAGTTGTTCACGAAACCGGCTATTTTTCGGCACAGCCGTCGCTGGAGGATCGCTGGCAACAGGTCAGAACTTGTATTTACTTTCAGTTTCTCTAAGTTTCCTATCACTTTCGCAACTTTGCGACTGTCGTCTGGCTGTCTCGCGAGGGAATCCGCGACCGGTGTAGGTCAAAACATGCTCGGGACTTGTGCTTTGCGAAGTTTTGCACGGCTCGCGCAAATATTTGCCTGTGGCAAATGACTCATCCCCAGCAGACGAAATCAGTACACAGCATGTGTGTATACATAGTGTGTACAGCAGCTGAGACTTCAGCTACATAGTTAACACGACACATGAAGTCTAAGGCTTTGCTGTATTATTTACATGGTCTTTGGCTAGAGAAACAGTGTTGTGCTGTTTCTGCAAAATTTTAAATGAGAGAGATTTCCGTGTACAAGCTGTGTGCATTCAGATACGTAAACTTAGAATACAAAAAAGTTGATAATATATATCTATTTTTACGCTGTTGTGTATGTAGCAATGTGATGGATTGTTTAGCATTGTGTTCCTTGCAGAAAATACCTTTGCACTAAAACAAGTGTGTTTGTAAGGGGAGATAAGGGAAAGTTTATTGTAGTGGATAATGTGTAAAGACGATTATTTTATACCTTTGTTGTAGAAACTTAAGATTATGTACAAATTTGAAAAAAGGAGGAAATGTCGCTGTGTAATATTTTGGTTGTTGTGAAACATACGGTTGAATACTATACTTTTCATGGGCCAGCAACACTTCTTGGCTGATTATAATTCTCCCAGCCCTTTGAGATGTCAGGTACCCATTTAACAGCTGGGTCAACTGTGGGGGTAAATCAGTGCCACAGATACAAAACCTAGAGATAAAGCCTCTAGCTTTAGAGGCTATTGCTCTAACCACTCCATTATCCAATCCCTAGTATATGCAGGCACAATTTAAAACATCACCAAATTACATGTTTTCCTTTGTATCTCAAACAGAAATCATTTATACCAGAATTGGTTTGCTAGTGCTAACAGTTATCACATGCTAAAGTTTCCACCTGTATTCATTTTTTAATAAATAGGAAGATTTTTGTCTTAATATAACCAGAAAAAAGTTAACTTCTGAAATCAAGTCAAATTTCTTTTTCATATTCCCACTGAATATTTTTCTGTGGCATCCAGTTAGCTGCAGCTGGATAGGAGTGCAGCAACACTCTCTCCACAAACGTTTATTTGATGAAAATTAAAATTTATTTTTGTATGGCAATGTTTTAAAATATTTGGCAAGCTGGGGTGAAATGATGGCCAAAGGTATTTATATCTTTAAGGGCTATGTCTTCACCTGTTCCAGGTACAACACTTCCATCTTTATTGTAGGCCATGAGGCATATGCTAAGCAGGCAATAAAGGAGGAGATGGGGTTCGCATATTCATATGCTGTAGGCCATACAGATAGCCATGACAAGTTCATAAAAGTAGTTCCTGCTCTTTGAGAAAGGGAGTTACTGGTCTTAAAATCATTAGATTTGTCACTTAGTTGTCTCCTGATCTGAAGACTTTATTTCTAAAGGATGCCTCCTATGTTCGAGAACCTCAAATAACTAAAGCTATAAATGGTGATCATCTGCTATCACCTGACAGTTTTTAATTTAAAACACTAGAAATAATACATTGGTACGTAGATAACGTTTTTCTTTTTGCCTACTCAGCTATTTTGTTTCTTGTTGAAATCCATATCTTACTGAATAAATTGCATGAAATTTGTTATGCAGCTCTGATGATACATATCAAATGTTTTGCCCAATCAAATGCTAATTTAAATCACCATACAGTGAGAAATTTGAAAATCCAAACTGAAATGATGTTGTTTGTGTTGTTTACTCCTGGATCAGACCAAGATCATGAAAAAACAGCAAATTTCCTAATACCAAACATCCATCAATTTTTAAAAGTTGTTTTTAAGATTCTAAAGATTTAATTCAATATCTTAATTTAAAAATATTGAAGCTTTTCAACCAAAGGAAGAAAACATATCCTGTGATAAGCAACAATGTTGGAAATTAACATTTGAGAAGAAGGATTTGTTGTCTTGGTATGACTGGAGGGCTAAGTTTCCGACGGCTTCTTCAAGTGTAATAAATACTAGCAACACTAGTGCTAGTGTTAGGCGGACAAGACAACCTAGAGAAAATGTCAGTTAAAGGTTGGCAGGCTGTCAATAGCTCGTTTCTGGTCCCAATAATTGCTAATAATATTTACACTGTCTAGTCAGTAAATATTGGTGCAGACTCATTTTTTTTCAAAGTGATCATTGAAGTCAATGGGGACAGAAGTAAAAGAGGAAGAGGTCTGTGACATTGTAGGTTTTCCTTTGTTATTCTTCCCACATTATTTGTTTCCTCCCCTTATAACATTCTCCTTTGCTTTTTCTTACTTTTCTTAGTCTTCCTGCTATTTTATTTTTTTTATCAGAACCTTTGTTGGTGGGATAAGACATATAAATAAACATTGATAAATAATACTATTGGGAGGAAGCCATGGTTAGCTTCTTCCTTGCTTTTAAATGTTGTCACATTATAATGTGGTAGGCAAATATGTTGGCCATTATAATGTTGTTTCATGTTAATTTCAGTATTTTACAAATTTCTTCCAAAATTTTTAAGTTTGTGTTAATTTTTAGATAAACTGACTATATGAAAATGTAAACAGTTAAAAACATCAGTTTGTGTATCTCTGCATTATGCATTACCACTGAAATATGTTTTATGCAGTTTAAATACAAATATCTTTTGTTTATGAACACGTACTTGTAAGGTAAGCAAAACTGACACAGAAGAAGGAAGAGGAGACAAACATGTGATAGTGATGGTGATGGTGGTGGCAGGGGGTTTGAGAGAAAACTTTGTAAGGATCATTTGCTTGGATATCCATTCTTCAAACATTAATGATAACAAAGAATCGTTGTAAATCTGTAACAAAGAGATGCCTGTGCCCCCAGTTACTGTGAGTGATGCCAGACGGCCGTGACAGCGGTTTCAGATCTTGCCAGTCATGCTAAGACAATGCAGACTGTGTTTACCTGTGCCAGGTAACATGCTACGCCTACCTGTCCTAATGAATTGAAGAATGCATAATTCAAATCTACTTGGTGGCGCCTGTGATAAGAGCTGGCCTGGCATTGTCCCTACTGAAGGCATCAGCCTTGTCAGGCTCCTTGATGGCTCCAAGCTTCAGAGTGTGAGGGTGTTGTTTTACCCTTTGTAGCTTCCTAGCACTGTATGTACTGCGTCGCAAGTTTTCAGCTCAAATGCAGTCACCTTGCATACTTTCCTTCAATACTAAAGCTGTCCATGCTGTCAGACCAAATTCAATACTAGCTTTTGATCAAGTTTGGAGTCCAAGCCTATCATTCCTCTTGGATTGGTCCAGTGGTGCAACAGCAGGGCGCTTGTCAGCCAAACAAGGTTTGGGTTTTAGGGTTCAGATCTCTCCTCTAGCACAAACAATTGATGTTCTCTGTAGGCAGCACCATTTTTTTCAGGGCTGGATAAGCTCACTTTGATGTGACCTGAAGCTTACTCAGTCAGCCCGAAACAACAACTAATCCACCAAATTATGCCAAGTGTAATTGCAGGCCAAGAACTACACTGACCCTGACCATGAGGAAAAAAAGATTATTCAATTAATACCAGAAAAAATTCTTCCACAATTGTTGACTCACCGCATTGGAAGGGCGCGGGTAGGGGTGGAGGGGTTGTGGAAAGGACTTTCCATTGCCAGGAGGCGAGCATTTGCTGTAGACAGGTATTGACCATCTCCTTCATTTAATCAAGATGGTGGACTAGCTTTAATGCGCTTTAATTACTTCAAAGTACAATAGTCGAGTAGTATGCGTTAGTTCGTCAGTTCTATCTGTCATTTTTCCCAATTACTTTTCTCCCACATGTGACTGGATTTTGGTTTTGTCCGATAAAAGGAAAAAAAAAAAACACAGACGTTTATCCTCGTTTTTCTGTTAACTGTGTTATTTCAAAAGGGAAAAAATCCCCCAGTAGTCAGCACCCGGATAGTTTGATACAATATTGTGAAACTTGTTTTAACTGTTGGGTTCAAACTGTAGCACCAAAACTATTTTGGTAAACCCCCTACGGCACATAATTATAGGAGTTGTCGACTAGAACAAGTTTTTTTTAATATAATATTTTGAATCATGACTACGTCTTTAGACTGCGCCACGCAAAGCCGTCGTAGTTTGTAAACAAACAGAAATATGGGCGTATATGATGTATGATTAATTTATGCATCTATAATCATCATGCTGTGACTGCGCGTGCATGAATTAGCTGGAAGTCTTACGAGTTAGGGGTGGACGAAGACAACAACAGCAAGTTCTTAAGTTTCCAAAACACCACGAACCGAACCGTTCATCCAGTCTTTCCCAAACGTGTGTGCCACAAGCTGCGTTGGTAGCATGCAAGAGTGAACACACCTCAGCAAGCCAGCAGGAAGCCAACCTTTTGTAGGACAGGTAAGATGAGGACCAAAAAAATGATCTCCCCCTGACGTCTTTGAATGCGCTGATATATTGAAAGTAACCTGCTGGAGTCGGAGAAGAAAAAGATCGTGTAGGGCAACGAGTCATCTGATGTCGCTGGAGATAAACATGTCGTCATAACAGACGTTGTCATACCCTGGTAATGGAGATGCTGCCGACTGCATCGGTCTGACCTAATGCCGACCAGTGTGATGAGGAGGTTGTAACTAGGACCACCTGGTGGGCCGAATGTTGGGCGTTTCAATCGGTGATTAATTCACATATGCAACTCTCTCTCTCTCTCTCTGTGTTATGTGTATACCTGTCTGTCCTCGGAAACCATCCAGCTCACCCAGAATGTTCTGAAGAGCTCGAGTCTTTCGTAAGCGATGACTAGCGATAGGGTGCTTCAGAGAACTTGTTCATCTGACAGGTTCATGACAGATAATCCATTGCACTGTAGGAATGTCGGCCTCCTCCCTTGTGCCCACTCAAGTCGCACTGTCACAGTCTCCTCCTTGGGGGGTGCGGTGGAGGGCGGGAAGGCCGCACGTCAAGTCGCCATCTGGTTGACAACAGATTTATGCTGAAGAAATTTCACCCTGTGTGCGTGGGTGTGAGTGGGTGGCATGTATGCACACGTGTGAATGTGTGTGTGTGTCGCACTTAGGCGCATGTGAGATTGCATCTAGGCGGACGCCTTTTATATATTATTTATTTACGTTGAAGGTTGACGTTGTAAACATGCGGTACACATGCAGGTATGACATGAGATGGGATAATGTGAAGAATGTATGACACTTTAATGGCCCACTTTCTGTTCATTGTGAACCTGAGGGCAAGTTTTCACCCGAGACGGAGTGTTTGCAGGACTGTAGCATCGTCTCATTGCGGGCGGTAAACAAGTCCGTGTAATATTTCATTCTGTTGCTGAAAATGGGCCACGAACTTGCTCACTCCCACGCTTTGGCATATCAGTATGTGAGCAAGCGTGTTCACTCCCACACTCGGGTGTATTAGCATGTGGGCAAGCGTGTTCATTCGCACTCTTGGATGTGGATAAGTGTGTTCACTCCCACGGTGACATGCATTATATGACCGCACGGCTTGATATTCTGGCACGGGCTGTCTGAACTTCCCAAGGATAATCGCAGGTGTGACTCTGGCACCTTACACGGTGTTGGATTGTAGCAGGCTAGGTCACCCTGTGGTGGACAGAAAGCTAGTCGTTATCAGCACCTAACGCACGGCTACCAGAGCAGACTTTGCATTAGAGATGCATGCAACCAACCAAAAGGAGGCTGGCAATGGAAAGAAATTACCCTGGACTGGTTACCTTGTGCTCAAGGCATGATCACGGGCCGTAAAAGAAAGCGGAGGGAGAGGATGGGAAGATAGAGAAAAAGCTAGAAGTATATCCTGCAGAAGCCGTAAATATATCCTGGAGAAGAGCCTACAGTCAGCAGTCGACGCTGAAGACTGGACTTATGGTAGGAGGCTAAATGAACGGACGAGAATGTTAAATTGATAATGGCCGTGATGATTGTATATTCTCATCCAACTTCCTAGGCGGTCCGGTTGCGTAACGGTTAGCGCCTGTCACCAGGACAGTGAAGACTGGCTGTCCTGGGTTCAGCTCTCGTCTCGGGCACGCTGTTCTTTCTCTGCACGTGGCATCTGTTTTACAGGGCTGGCTGCCTTACCGTGATATAGCCTTAGTTGCTGGCTCGGCGTAAAACATCAATCCCAATCCAACTTCCTCAACCAGGGTTTTCTAGCCATAAAATTCAAGGTGTTTTTACACCTGTAGTTAAAATTGCCGGGAGTTTCACACATACACATCCGCGTCAACTTTCCTTCCCAAAGCGCAGGTAGAAAAACTAATTACGTGTGTACGCTTATCGTATATGGACCTCATTCACCCAGATGTACAAGAAAGTACAGACGCCACCGCCACTGACAGTGACAGGACAATGCTAGACACTGTCACTCGTTGTGCCAGCCAGGTAATCAGCATGCCAGGCACTGGACGACCTTGTCGCCGACAGCACTCTTCACGCAGTCCTTCTGCTCGCACGATGACAGCGTCTAATTTATGTCAAGATGACGAGGGAAATATTTTCTATTTTATTATCATTGTGACCATGCCTAGCGGGGACCCGACTGGAGAGTTTGTTGCCAGGTCGCGGCGACTTCAATAACGCGCTGAGCGCTCGTCAAGATAAACAATAAACAAGGGCAAGGAGAGCGGCTTGCTTACCTTTCTACTCAAGACGAGGCCACGTTCATACCTGGCTTATTATTGCGTAAACAACAGACGATATATTATTATTTTTTTAAATGAAGAGTGGCGTTCACTCGCGCTAGAATTTCTAATTAAATAGTGTTTTGTTAGCGGGTATTCCAGGTCCAGGTGGAACATGCGCAGACTACACCGGAAGTCATAAAGCTGCATTTTAATATATGTTGCATGGGAAATGAAGGTAATAAAATGCTGCTTACATACATATCTGTACATGGTGTCACGGAAGTGTCTGGCGATGTCGTGCATCAGGACACGTTCCTGCATTTCAATTACCTTTCTAGTTAGAACTGTAATTTATTTATGAACAGCTGTTTTTCAAGTCACATCTCTCGCCTGGTTCGCTTCGCGTGGAGTGTAAATGAATCTTTGGGAGCAAGCCTTAAGAAGATTTCCCACGATTGTGAAATGAGGTGAAAATTCCCTCCTCACATCACATAAAAAAAAATGGTAGTAACTTTGATTGCGTGGAGACTGAGGAAATTGGCAAGAGAAGACGAAGACAGGATCGCCATTTGGATGTCGGGAAGAAGCCTGATCGGGGTGGGTTTTCAAGGTCTGGGGACATTGATCCGCATGAATATCGCAATAGGTGTTTCAGGAAATGCAGTTCGCATCAATAATCTTACTCCGTGGCTGGTCAAGTGAGCATAAACTAACCTAGACCCCATCCCCCCCCTAAAAAAAATCGTTTCAGCCATGTGTAATTCCATCAAAAATATTTCAAACTTTTGGTTGAAGTTATGAAGCTGTAATTTTTTTTAAAAAATGCATGTTGTCTTGAATGAGTCCCCTTGATTGGCCAAGAAGTAAGTCTAGGTTTAAATATTTATGTCTCTTAAGATGGGAGGACTTATGGCTGGTTGTCTAAAAGTGTTCGTAAGTACGGCTAGACATTTTCCTCCCTCCCCTACCCTAGGTCTGATTCCTCAAACATGCATGTTTTGGCTGCCGCACTTTACAGAAGTTTGGTTTGAGTTAGAAAGATGGAAAAGCTATATCTCAGCGTGGTTTTCATGCATAACACTTCGTCTTTCTGACAAAGTTTTTGTAAAACCGTATTTCATCAGAGCGGCTCAATTTTCTAAAGCTATGCTCTGTCAGGGCATTCCAATGTTTGGATGTATGTTCTGCCAGACCGCTACTAGGTTGAAAATTCAATTGTATCAGTGGATTGCATTTTTAAAACCGTTTTCTGTTGCACATTTACATGTATCGGGACCAGCCCGGATCCAGCCCTTGTCAAATTAAGAAATGAAAAGCCGCATCCCTGGCACTTGGAGCATGAACATAAACGCCCAGCTTTTTGCTGCCTGCAAAAGATCTTCCTAGTAACAGGGGCGGCGACGGGGACCCCCATCGTTGTCACGTGTTGCTGTGGCAGCTACTGGTCAAGTGTTTTCTCTCGCCGCTGGCGTCGTAATGACCTAGGACAAAATGTTTCTCGGCCGGTGAAGGCCAGAACTGGTGGAGGAAGTGGCCGAAGGGTAAGGAAGAAGGGGTCGCAAAGGCCAGCCTCCTGTCCCCGACCTCTGAGTGGCGAAAACATCATGTAAACAACTTGAAGCTCACGGGAGTCTGTGAAGTTCCGCAGTTTGCAGTTTGCACATTTTCACTGCCTTTAGGAAGTCACCCCCTGTCTGACGGTTATTGTGGAACCAGAAGGTCGCTCGTTCGTATCCTGCTAGGGATTGTGCCTGGAAAACTCCGCCGGCCTCTCCTAGCAGAAATTTTTTTAAGGGGCCGTATTCATGTAACAAGATATGTCGTTACCAGAAGCCAGAATGGGGAAATCCAGGAAAAACTTCTCGTCTACATGGTTACGACGGACTGTCTAGACTAACGGATATTACTTTGTTACTTTTCCCTAAAGAGTCTTTGTTAGTGCTTGATAACTGTGGTCCCATGGGTAAGGCAATATCCAAGGGGTCAGTATAACGCTAACTACGGAGACGAATTGCTTACCCTTGATTTACCCGGACAGCGACTTACCCTTGCTGGCTCCATGAATGCGGCTTTAGGAAAGTTAAAGCCAGGGAAATGAGAGAGGGGTGGACTCTGCCTTGTACAGACCATTATCTGGTCACGATGAACCACTTAAAGTTTACTGCCATTACGGCCACACTAGTCTCTGGAACTTTTTCCTTGATATTCGATTTAAAAAAGCACTCTGTGAGCAGCACAGGGGATCAATTCAGTTTTTTTGAATCCTACATAATAAACACGTCCTTGCTCTGTGAGCCCACAAGACGTCCAGAGGATTCTAGAAGCCTGGCACCTCTCAGAGGTTATGACCCTCAACGTTCCCAGAGTCAGTTTTTCTCGAGGGAGGTCCTCCAGTCGTGACCACGCTGCGAGCACTGATGGCTAATTCATAATTCATGTACCTGTCCTTGTGGACCTGCGGCTTCACGATCTGTGGGAGATAATACGCGGCCTCACGACACGCATGCGTTGGCTCTTCAGTCACCCACATCTTCTCCTTGTTGTCCCCTCCCTCACTGCACAGTAACAGAAGATTGGAGCTGTCTAAAAATACACTGGAAAATACTTGTTATTCTGTTCTTGAAGCAGCAATTCATCACAATACATCAACGAAAATAGTTTTTATCTTTAACAAATTTTGTTTGCATTTTTATTTTTATCTGTAACTGAATTTTGCTTGCGGGCTTTCTTCAATTTTTATCTGATATTTGCGTTTGTTTTTTTTTTTCAAACTTTAACTGACTTTCAGCTTTTAAGTGACGTTTTCACTTTAGCATTTTGATTTTATCACATTTTGTAAAGTTTTGTTTTTTGCTTGCTTTGGGGAGGGATTTTTTGGTTTTGATTTTATATCGTTTGCATTTAGTTTATGGTATCTTTTGTCGCCATGGTATGGCTTGTCATGTTCACCTCACCTGATTAGAAGCCCATCTTAAATAGGGAAGAACATTTGGCGATCTTTAGTTAAGTTTTTCAATCACCGTCATGTCCATATTTGTAATATAGAGAACCCAGGTGGCTACCTGAGAGTTGCAACACCTTCCCACGTGCAGTTCTTAACTTTTCTCTGACTTCAGAGGACATGGCAGTGTCCTTCTCCCTACTACACCCCATCCTGGGTTCAGAAATAGTCCCACTCGATTGATGAGATTGAGAACTGCTATAGAGAAGTGTGCACACTTGACAACAGAGGCCTGTGTGGGAGGAGAGGCTGGTATGCTGACACCCTGGACCGTTCGTGACGGGCTAATCAGTGAGCGTGAACTACTGAACACTGAGGTGGTCGCCCAGCAATAAAGATGGGTGTGGCTCAAAAAATAGTTTTACAGGTGCGTGCTTGTCAGTAATGACAGGGAAGCATCCAAAGGAATGATCCGACAACCTTGTTGCTGCCAGCAATACTTAGAGGTGCCTAGGACACCCCTTTCCCTTTCCCCCTCTCTCTCTTTCCAGCAGTGCCTCACATGTGGGCTAAGGTTTGCGAGGTGTGCACACTGCAAGCGGTTTACAATGGGGATGTGCTGTGTGTGTGTAAAGAGTCCGCAAACGGTTGCTGTCTGTCGGTCGCGTGGTTGCCGGTCTCTGGTGATGATGCAAAGGGGGAGAGAGAGAGGGAGGGAGAGATTGCGAGGCGAGGAAGTGTGTGCTGCTGTGTCCGAGTTCTGGTTGTTTCCACGGTAACAACAGCCTAAATACTCTTGAGAGCTAAAGGAATGAGTGGATTTGAGAGGCGGGTTCGAGTTGTTTTCAGTTGGTTTTTTTTTTTTTCATCCCAAAAGAATGTTTTCCTTTCACTACAAAATATTTTTTCTTATTTACTTTTTTATTTGACGTATTGTCGTCAAGTATATTTAAATGTTTAGGAAGAGTGACAAAGACATACATGATAGAAGAGGGGGTGAAGGAAAAATTCTGTGGACTGTAGTTAATTTTAACCTGACGGTCACACACAAGGAAAAACTAAAACTGTGATGGTGAGGAAATTTGTGTCCGATAAGATTGGCCTGGTGAGCGGCGAGATAAAGTGACCTGCGAAATTTTAATGTAAAAATGTTAATAAAAACAGCAACAACAAATGGAATGTCACGATGCGAGGCATGAAAGCAAGGCCCGCAACTTGCTGCACTGCAGAGTTATGTGCGCTTTATCTTCAAGGAAGTTGAGAATGTAGTGTATAGCCTACTAGTGTATAGTTCAAACATTTGCGTGTAACCATCGCAGTGAATGATCGTGGGTTCAGATCTCGTCTTGGGACACTTTATATGTGACATCTGTTCGTTCGCATGGCCGGCTGTCAGGGGGTCCTCTCCATGTACTCTAGTTTACTCTTCCCTCATGGTGTGAAATAACATTTTCACGCCACACCAACCAACCAGCTTGGGGATGTGGAGAGCCGAGCGGTTATCGCCCTGGCTGCTCGTTTGTTCGATATTCATGAGGCGTATCGAACTTTCCCCAGCTGTCGGGAATAAGTATGTGACTTCACAGAAGGTTGGGGAAGGATGTAAACAAGTCAAAGCCAGAATCACACGAAAATACTCTTTAAAAAAAAAAGATAAAAGATCATTTGGTGGTGAAGGTCAGAATGAGAGGAAGATTGAGTTTCTGTTGAATAATTTAAAACTAAAGGTTTGAAGCTACTTACACATCATTTAATGATCTACTTTACGTAGAGGCAATCAGATTGTGAAAGGTTTAAAGGTATAAGTACAGTTCATAATTTTTTTTTAATACAAAATAATCAATATATCGAGCTCAGCAATGAACGTGACTGGACCGCTGGTTGACAGCTTCGGCTAATCAGTAGGCATAACCTTTTTTTAATCAAACACGATGGAAATGATTACAGGAAGAATACGCACGTGATTTCCGTTTGTCGAGCCGAGCATGCAGTTCTTCCATTAACCTACATTGTCACCTTTATCACAATAGTTTGAACACAAAATTCTCACTTTATTCCCTCTCTCTTTCTAGCCCTCTTCTCTCTGCTCTCTTCCTCCCTCATTCCCCCGTCTCTTTCTCCTCCCCTCTTTTCTCTTTCTCTCTTCCTCTCCTCTTTCTCCTCCTCCCCCGCAAACTCTCCTCCTATTGTATTCCCACAATTCCCCATAAGTTGAGCGATGGCCCGACAAGGTAAGCGGTGAACGTGACTTGATTGCAGACTTAAAACCCAGACTGTTTGAAGTTCTCGTTTCTCTCTCACTCACTCCCCCACACTTTTACCGCTTTTTTATGTTTTCAAGCCTTGAGTGGGCGAAGAATTATATTGGCTGACAAGAACTTTTTCGAGCTTGATGTGTCAAGTGTTGATGTTACCTGTTGGTCCTTGTGCCGATCTGAACAACTTGCCACATCGCTGAAAGAAATGACTTAAGCAGCTTGCCATAGTGCTGAGAGGTTGTTTGTACCCCAAATCTTTGAAGTAGGAGTCTGTACTCCTCTGCGTGAGACCACGACTAACCGAGAGTCGCACAGAGAGAAATATCAGTGGAGAGGTTTGCACACAAGGCTTTTAAATGGATTGAATTTATTATGGGGCCTGAAAAAGCTTTCAAACAAAATGTTTTGGTATGTTTGGCGGCATCGTAAAAAAAGTTACTAAAATTTTGTTCGTGAATGGAGAAAACTTGTTTTTGTTTGTTGTCGGGTGTCGTATTACACATTACATTGTGACTGGTATTTAACTTGCTGTTGTTATGGACATCTTGTGCTGTCAGGAAGGTTATCGGGTGTTCGTCAGCCATCCACCCTACCCATCCCTTGCCAGTCTTTCACAGGCGTGCTTGATGGAGAGAGAAAAAAAAAGTGGGATGGGCAGGGTGGGATTAGGAATGGGAGGAAGGGGGGGGGAGAGAAAAATATTTACAGAGTAACCAATTTGCGTTCCATCATTGCGAAAGACTTTCTCCACTCGGTGATGAGAGCTGTGTAACTATATAGGCTAGGCTGGCTATTGATCAGCGACCTTTGCCGGTTGTCTAGGGTTACAGGCACGCGGTTTTAGGTTTGGTGTCCACGGTGACGATTGGCTGCGCACAGCAACTAGTTCTATAAGGTCACCACAAAAAAAACATTTTTTTTAGCTTTTTGTTTTTGTTATTTCATCTCCGGAAGCTGACCTGCTGTAATTTGCTTCTTGCACGATGTAAACATGGCAGGATTAAAAACATCGCTCGTTGACAACACATCTTCAGCCATTGCGAAACCCGCTGAAGGACCGGCTTGGAAGGACTGTGAAGACTCTGCTTAACTGGACACATGAAAACAAACATTCGGTCAAAAGTTTGGAAACGATTCTTCCGTTACAGTCATGTACAATCGTTGCCAGACTGGGTCAAACATTCTTCTAATTTGTTTATTTAAGACAAAGACTCACTTAAGAGCCAGGTAAGAGGAAAGTGTTGGCGGCACGGTATGATGTGCGTGCGTTGCTGATTGCGTTCCCTTGAGCGAGTGTTTGGTCGTTCTGTGGAAGACAGGATTATAGCAGACGTCAGGAAAATACTGGAGGGCAGTAGCAGCGATTCTTTCTTCTTTAAAAAAAAAAAATAACAGATCGATTGGCAATCGGGTCTGCGTGACAACTCGCGAGGTCGGAAATGACTGATGTGTTGCTGGGTCTGTCCAAATCTTCTTTGGTTTCCGCCGAGTGGGCAGCGCGCCAAGGTCCCATCATCCCGTGTGGGATTTGTGTGTGTGTGTATTTATGTTTGCGTTCTCCTGTTGTGCAGATTCCCATCCGCGTCCGGCCAGAGAACCTTCCAGGGGAGAAGGCTTTCAGGTGTCACCGACAGGGGGAGGGAGAAGAATTCCAACACTGCGCTCTTCTTTTGCGCTGCAGCTTACTTGTTGCTTTCATCTGACTGTACTTGAAGTGTAATGGGGGGAAAAAAACCCGTCATGTGCGATGAAAAGATAGATTTCTGACTCACTGTATAAATACAGAGCCAGAATTGTTTAGGGATATGCCTCGGCTGGGACGAAATGTGTGCATACAGTTTTGCTGCTGCGAAATGTGTTGCATGCTAAAGTCGATTATTCCATCTTTAAACTCGCATACTATTGCTTAATATCAGAAGCAGACGCACATTCACACCACAGTCACAACGTGGGATAAAAACCAACTTGGGTCGGGTACTGTGCTGGGTATGACACTTGCTTTGCTAGTCAGACCGAAAGCAAGTTTAACACTCGAGACTTTAAATAACTTGTTATTGTGTTTGCCTCATCCCCTGTCCCCCCGTCTCTCTATCTCTGAGGTCAGAGTGCGTTTATGAGTGTATGCAGGGACTGCGACAGGCGACTGAACCCAGCTTTGAAGGCAGCCAGACATCGAGATGGGGGATTCTCTTGTTGACTGTTGTTTGTATGCGCAAAGGAGTTACCTGAGGAGCTCTTGACAATAGGTTATGGAAAACGATGACTTGACAATAGCAGGAAATAATCGAAATACAATTGCTGCCAAGCTTCAGGGAATCTCTTGCCACGCTGACCTTTTTTAAAAGTCAGACATCGAAAAGAAAAAAATTGTTTTTCCTGACCGGACATGTTTCCACAAGGTTAAATTTCTACCTTTTGCCACGAAAATGCTGAAAACTAGCAGGTGGTTTACTTTGTAACTGTCACATAAAACGTGTCAGTCACACGTTCAACAATATGCTAAACAAAAACAGCAGCTTTCGGGTGGAAGAACCACACTTTAAGGTGGACATGGTTTTGGGGTATGTGCTTGGATCGATCGGAGAGCAGGTAGGTCTCGTCTGCACCCAAACACTCATACATTTCCCATCATCCCCACTGCTTGGACTTCGGGATCAGATGTCTTGATTTACTGCATTATATATTGTAAGCGGAATTGGCAGCTTTTGATTGGCTCGTCCTGGGGGACGTCACTGACAGAGCGTTCTTTAAAATTTATAGCTTTTCTAGTAGGAGGCTTAAGTCTTGCAGGACTTGTTGCTATCCTGTCGATAGTGAGATCCTGCCAAAAATGACAGAGTGACATACCGTGTGTGACTTGGTTAACGCCGGCTTTTCTGACTAGGATCCTGCCGGGTGTCTAGTCGGCAGGTAGAGAAAGTACGGTTATGGCAGGAAGTCGTAGGCAAAGAGGGTTAAAATAGAGAGGACAGTCGATGTCAGCCGTGGGGTGAGGGTGGGAAGAGACTTGGAAAGGGGAGGAGGAAGAAACATCAAAAGAAAACCCCCGACTGGGGCTTCTTGTGACCTGGATAACACAAATGCACCAAGCCGCGCAGGCGGTTGTTTACGCCAGTTCAACTGTGCAAGCACACACCCTCATGTTCCCCAGTGCTATTCCTCTCTTCCCTTTCTCTCCTTCTTTCTCTCTCTCACACACAAGAGGTGGGATGGAGGTGAGAAAACAAAAGCACAAAAGGGGTGGAAAGGGTAATGTGTAAGCTCTCCCAGTGTTCGCTGTATACCATTTCACCGACCTTCGGAAAGCTCCAAGCAAAGCAGGGGTAGGCAACTGTTCCGGGTGAGTGGCGGGCCTGCAAGCCGCTATTAACGTATGTCAATCACATTTTATGTGAATTTGAAGGTAAAAATGTCTATGAGGACAGTGGCATCGCTTCATTCTTTAAATAGAAAGTTTCTCAGGACAAATTGCAAGAATTTATCGGCATGGTCGGGAATCGATTGACCCCCAGCCTCCCAACCCCCCAAAAAAAGTTCAATAAGGTAATCAAAGCTTAGTGCTACCTGTGAATTTCCATCAGCGTCGTGGCCACTAAAAAGTTGGACCAGCAGCCGATGGTTCTAGAGTGTTTACAGCGGTTCCCTTCGATCGTGTGAGAGGGACTTGTCCTCCTTTCATTAGCCATCAAGTTCGCGCCTGTTTAGGGGGGAGGCTATGGGAGGGTGGCTAGTGGCTGTGATTGTATTGTATCCATTGATTCCTAACCTTTTTTTCATGAAAGGGTTAGGTCAGACTGGTACGAAAGGGGTGTAAATTACCCCTGCTGTATGTATTTCTGTGGCTGTTGTGACATCGCGCCATAGGTGACGTTTCAAACGTGCTGAAGTCGCCGTCCACTGTGTACATAACTCGCTGGGTACATAAGCAACTAGTGTTGGTTACACTGACGGAAAATTCGCACTTTGCTACCCGGAACCACACTGGTTCCCTCCCACTCAGCCCTTGATAACGAAGTTGAACAATGTTTGCGGCCGATTTTATTATATTGTTTATTTTGTGTCTTCACAACGAATAATATACATAATGAATCATTTTGTCGGATGTAAGTTTTTACATGGCTACCTGCGCTTGTGCCTTTAAAAGTAACAAAGAAGTGTTATTCTCTTGCAATTTTTTTTCGTTCTAATCTTTCTATCCCCACAACTCGATCTCTGGATACCATCTGTATGTGAATACCACACGAAGAAGCTTTTTTTCTGTTTTATTCCTTTGATTTCTGTACATATTAGGATATTCGGTGGCAGATGTCGGACTTCTACTTTTAGAAGCGGGATGCTGAGGGAATTAAGCTTACGTGCCCCGGAGTACTTAGCAAACAGTGCAATGCCCTTGTCTGCTGTGTACAAAAGGAGATTGAATTCACCCGGTAGTGTAAGGGTACACAAGTGTAGCGCACATGTGATACCCCTTCAACGATCTGTAATCGCTTTTTATGGAGTTTGATGGAGATAATCTTTCAGAAAGTGTTTGAAACCGAAACAGGGAAGGTTTGTAAAAAATTAAATTCATTGACCTGCAAAACAGGCTTTGTAAAAGAAAAGAAATACAAAATCACGATGTCTACCGGGGATGTTGTTACAGAGTCTAGCGTGCAGCTGGAGTGACGTCGGCTGTTCCATCACCTGTGTCGAACCCACGGAAACAGACAAACATTGAGAGTGACAGTGGTCGAAGCTGATCATGACAAACAAGTATCAAAGGGGTTTACATGAGATGGACATTGAGTGTGGGAGGGAAAGTTGATGTAGAGTGAGTGGCTGACCCAGAATTGGGATCAATGTCGGTCAAGTGGTGACCCTTGCTGCTAGCGCCGGTGTCACTCATCTCTAGCAGTGGACACCACAGATGTAGACATTTGACCAGAAAAGACAAGGACGTTTACATGTGAGGCTGACTTCTCGGGAAAAAAATGCGAGAGTTCAGGGGAAATTGCACTGAACGGATGAAGGAATTGAAGTTGGAAGGGGTAAAAATGACAGAATTATGTCTCTGAATCATAAGCGGCAGGTTCTCACCATCTTCGGGTATACGCTACCCCCCTGACACACCAGAGGCAGATGGGAAGTGGACGATTTAGGGAGAATAAGCTCAAAGTGTCTCTAAAGAGCCCCCTTCATGCCCATCCTCGCTTTTTTTCTTCTTTAAGTGCAGTCCCAGTGCAGGACGCGTCACGCCTGTCCCAGCCCCGGTGCGACAAAGTCTCTAGCGTGGGATTCGGTGTGTGGGCATGGGTAGACAGGCTGACTAATGGGTGTGGAATCTCGCACTGCATGTTTGGCTGTATAGACATGAAATTCCAGTCCCTTTTGCCCTGATGTTTGTCGGCTTGCCTCTCTTTTTTTTTTTTTTGCCATCGCTGCAGGCGTGGGTAGGGTGCTTTTGGGTGGTGTAGATGGAGGGTGGAGTTCTTTCAAAGGCGGAGTAAGTACGTGCTTATGTGGAGTATTTTTATGTGCCAGTAGGTCAGAGCTGTCTTGTCTTGCATACAAGTTCTGCCGGCTTTGACTGTGAATACGCGGACATTTAATTGCATAAGAGGCAAGAAGAGAAATGGAGGAGAAAAAAAAAACCGAAAGCATTCCTTCCCTTTCGTATTCCTCCCTACCCACTTTCTTATTCGTCGATTTATTGACCTACACAAACACACCGAATTTAGTTAGTTGTGAAGACTTTTAGGATCCTCTAAAGTTAAGCAGTTTTTTCGAGCCATTGAAATGACTGAAGACTGCATAAGTTGATTGAAGTGGGACTTTGCGGACTTGTGAGCTTGTGTGAAGTTTTGTTTTAAACTTTGCTGGCGAGACATTTCGACGGAGAATAAATAGTTGTCGTGCGCCCTTTTGACAAGACTATACTTTGGGAAGAGAATATTAATCAGAGCCTGCCTTTTATACTATCCTCACCACTAGTCGCCAGGAACTTTTGGGTCTTCGGCGCCTAAAATTAAAAGCAAACAGAATCCAAACAGACAAGGCATGATCTTTTCTGTCTGGTTCATTACAACAAAACATTAGCATAAGGCTTTTGCTGAAATGTGATTTAGTTCCTTTTTTAAATTCATACACTTAGTTATTCCCTCCTTTAGCTAAGTGTATTTTTTTAATATGGATATCTTGTGCGAGACCGAAAGACAACGAGGTAGAAAAGAGAGAAAGAGTGGGAAGGGAGCGAGGGTAATCACCATTGACACCATTCGTTTATCTCTACTTCTGCCGGAAAGAAGGGACATCAAGAGTATAAGTGCTTCCCTATTAAAATTAATTTCGCCCCACATGCCTTGACGTCCGTGAAGCGATAGATCGAACGTATCGACAATAAAAACACAGCTGGAAGAATGAATGGGAAGAATGAAGCCAGGCGAAGCCGGGTATCCGGACTATAGTACTAGAAATTTGACAGTAAGAGCGACCTTTATGCTCGAGGGCATTAGAACAGAAAGATTCGAGTCAGATGATATATCAGTAAGTAGTCCTTCCGCTGTTTCAGCGATGTGCTCGAGTGGTTCTCCTGTCGACAGCTAAGTGCTTCCGACATGTTGAATCTGTGGCTGACGTGTCTGTCGTGGACTTTTCTGTTGAAGACGGAAACCTTGCGACCACCAGGAAGACCAGAAGTAATAACCGTTCAAGCACTGGGGTCCCCAATCGAGGCCGTTCAACCTTGTTTTCATCTTCCTTGTTTTGCAGTACATGGTCGCTCGAGCTATCTTTATGCGGAAGTGGAAGTTGTGGTAATTGCTGAACAATACTTGCCCATCAGCGTCTTTATTAACCAAGGGAAGAGAATGTCGGTTTGTCAATCGTAGAAACGAATCATGGGGAGTTTGTGATCGTAGCAACAGTAATGAGACTGTGGTTCATTGTTGCAGAACTGCCTGGAGATGGAGCGTTACCTCAAGAGCGAGCCGAGACTAACATCTTACAAGCGTCTGGGCACCGACGCCAGTCGGATGTGGGAGGGGTTAGCATCCGGGGCCGGGCGCAAGAGAACGGCGCCCCCTTGCGCAGGGGATGATAGCGCATCCTCCCTGGGAGCTGGGGAAGGGGAGTCGGAGCTGGACCCCGACACCGACATCCCCGACGACGATGAGCTGGAAGATGACGAAGAGGATGAAGACGAGGGCGGCGATGAACACGACGGGGAGGAGGAGGAAGACGAAGAAAACGGCGACGACGAGTTCGAGGCCGACGAACGCATCCGGGCCTTGGAGCTGCTGAACCTGAACGATCGGCCGGCGGACTCGGTCAGCCTGCACAGCTTTTCCTCCACCTCGTCGGCTGTCTCGTGGGACTCCAACATCTCGGACCCTCCGCTCTCACCTGTGCGGCCCTCAAAGTGCAGTGACCTCTTCGCCCTCAAGCTGGTGGCCGCACCTGGACGCACGGAGACCGTGGCCCTTCGCTCTAGTATGGCCACCGCCTCGGGTGAGTTGGCCAGCAAGCAGAGACTGATCTTGGCTCCCGGTGTGGGGGGCCAGCCATCCTTGGCCAAGGTGCGTCCCCACAGCGCGCATGCAGGTCTGCACCGGCCTCTGGCCCTACCCGGGTACCGGTCACGCACAGAGATGAGTCCTGACAGTCGGCGCCGTGTCCACAAGTGCCCCTACAGCGGCTGCAAGAAGGTGTACACCAAGAGCTCGCACCTGAAGGCACATTTACGAACACACACAGGTAGGAGTACTGCATGTTTTGGATTTGGTAAACAAGCAAACAAAAAAGTCAGTATGAAATACAATACAATTCTAATAAAATAGCACAAAAATACAACAAAAAACTCAAAACTGCAATAGAAAATAATACAAGAAAATAACACAAAGCCACACAACCACAAAACCTCAAATAACAAAACACAAAATACAACACAAGACAATACAAAATAGAATAACAAAAAAATTAAATATTAATACATAACAAATTTGAAGTAAAATGTTGTGTATATTTATTAAAAGGTTTTAGCTGACACAAAGCACAGTTTGTTTTTAAAAAAAATCATGCGCATCCAGAAAAAACTTTAGCCACAGCAATTTTTTATAAAAAGGAAAACTAATTTGTATACATGCTAGGGTGTTGTGTGTAAACGAGGGAATATTTTATGACACACTCGTATGCTGTTATTTATCTCATGCGGTTTGGACTAGACATGCATATCCTTTCCTGTTCTCTCAGATGTAAACACACACCGCAGGTTTCTCCACTGTTAGACTTGTATACACTACACGTGTGCTTCCTGTTTGAAAATGCTTGTTTTCGTTAATAGCAAATCACGTTTCCAAGCAACAGTGGCAATGACAACGAACAGGAAGATGATTTTTAAATAAAGGAGGTTGAAACTGTGAACGTGTTTGTCAGCTGATGTCATTTTCTCTATTGCAATAGGATCTGCAAACAGTACACGCGAAAAACACTTAAAACCACGCGCGTGCATACACACAAACACAAATACTCTAAAAGAAAGGAGTTAGGAGGATGTGGGTTTGACCTGGGTCTTGCTGCTGGTGTTGCAGGTGAAAAACCGTACAGGTGCACGTGGGAAGGCTGTGAGTGGCGATTCGCGCGCTCGGACGAGCTGACGCGACATTTCCGCAAACACACGGGCGCCAAGCCCTTCCAGTGTAAGTACTGTGACCGATGCTTCTCGCGGTCCGACCACCTGGCGCTGCACAACAAGCGACACACCACCGTGGACCTCTAGCCCTCCACAGTGCAGCGGCACAAGCACCAAGGGACCTTCGCTATCCCTCCCTCGCAACGGAGCGGCGCAACCGCCCTGAACGACTGTTCAAAGTCCAGCCTGGCCACTGCAACAGAGTTCGAATCTTTTGCTGCCGTTGTTGTTGTTGTTGTTATCTCCTCATCGCTGCCAATCTCACATCTTCCTCATTTCTCTGAGGGCTTGAGGTTACCATAAGGCACTCGATACTTGTGTGGCGACGGGACGAGATGCGACCAGGGGGGTAGAGACAGCACCTGACCAACAAATTTGTCTCGATTTTTTGGTTTTGTTTTTCTTGTTGTTTTTGTTTTTTGTCATCGCATCGGCGGGTCCTGTGAGATTTGCAGCCAAAAAGAATGTGCACGTCACTGCAGCTCAAAGAAGCAAGAGGAACGAGAATTGAGGATTAGAGGGAAAGACTTGGTGCGGACTGTGGAGTGCAGGGCGGGAGTGTGGGAGTGGGATTAGGGAGAGAGGGGTGCAGACGTGGAGCATCGTATAGGTGGGGTGGAGTTGGGTGAGACGGGGTTTGTGCAGATTGATGTGGAAAGGAATTGTGGAATAGTGGAGAGGGAGGGACGTATGACCTGCGGAGGTTATGTATGCCATGTGGCGTTTTTTCAGGAGTTTCTACGTGCATGGCGGCCAGTACCATTGGAGTGTTACCCTGAGGATTTCGCAGTTTCTTGCCCACTTCATGTCTGTGGTGGACGCTCCAGAGACAAGTAAGGGAACCAACCTACCAAGTAGACCCTCAGCACTTCATAACTCCTTCCCTCCCACCTTCAGTGCAACCCCCGCACCCACCTCTTTCTGTGCGTGATCGTAAAGATCGGTCTTGGTCATGTGTTTCAAGTGCCGAAGCCTCAGCACGAGCGCCGGGAGCTCGTGCCCCTAAAGGGGGCCATTTGAGGTCTCGTAGAAACCTTGGTGGCGACACTGTCGGCATCGCCTTCATGTCGACCTTTTGACGTTTGGCACGCGGACAGGTGTGCCTGGACCTCAGCTGCCATTCCACGGGTAAAACAAGAGACGTGAAGACGATAATAATGATAATATGCCAAAAGAATGGAGACGCTGTTTAGGAGTGCACAGACATCTTCGCCCCTTGAAGGATCTGAAATACAGAGGCTTGTGAGCCGGATCCCATATATGGTCTTGTGAGCCGCAGTGCGTTCGGAGATGGTTTCAATTGTTTTTTTTTCTGGTGGTTTATCATTCCACAAACATTGACTAGTGTGGACAAATGTGCGGATACAAGGCAGCCTATAGTATAGTGTCTCAAGACTATTGTGTTTTGAATGCGGGCTATGTGCTTTTTTGTTGCAAGATTGTGCCAATATTTGTTTTTATAAAGTCTTAGATTTATGTCGTGACTGTGTCCCGACATTGTTATATAGTAGCAGACGACTACTTACTTTCCCAATTCTCCCACCCCCCAAAAAAATTGAAGCTTTTTTTCCCTTGTTACAGAAAGGTTCCTATTTTACCCAACTCCCATTCCCCCTTTTAAGACATTGTGATTCGCACGCTGTTTGGGCAGGCAAACTGTACAATGAAGAGGAATTTTGTTTTTGCTATTGAGAATGATGAGACAGCATCGAAGATGTCTGATATTGTGTATGCACAGATGTTACTGATTTGGGGGATTTTACTGTTGTTGTTAGTCGGGAGGATTTTGTTGTTGTTATGGAAGTAGGTTTGTTGTGTAGTCACCTGGCCTGGGTTTGTTACCGGCCCGCGGCAAAGCTTAGAATTTTGAAATCGGCCCACATACACACATAAAAAAAAAAAACTTTGTCCACTGCCTTAGGACGTGAACCAAGAGCTTGTGTCCGTCGGCAAAGCACGTGAAGGGAGAATGTGAATGAACGTATCTGGATGGAAGAGATGAATCTGTTTAGTCGGACATTGAACGTGAACACAAGCACATCGCGCACAGAGAACAAACTTGATTGGCTGAAATAGTTTTGCCCTCCAGGCGGGGAAGGAGATGGTGAGAACAAAATATGAACTCACTCCATGCAGTGCTGTGTTGACCAGTGACTGTCATCTGTCACTGACCATCGTCTTCTGACCGGCAAGTCGTGTGTGTGACGACTTGTGACTTGTTACCTGTAACAGAGGACACTAACCATTACTCACCAAGTCCTTATGTCAAATGTTGCACAAGTGTTTAACGGCATTTCTAATTATGAACAAAAGATTTTTAGGTTCTGAACGTGGCTTGCATAATCAGGTTCAACCATTTTTAAGTTGTTGTCTTGGAATCACAGGTTACAAGAATTTCTGCAGGTTATTTTGCGTGGTAAAGTCTTCTTGGAAGAATTTGTTAGCACTGTCAGATTGTTTTGAAGAAGAGAGTAGTCTTTTAGTTGTTCGGGAGAAATTCTAGTGAAGGTCACTGANGGTTTTGTGATTTGTTTTGGAGTTAGATTGGTGTTCCACATCCCTTCTCGCCATATTTGAACAGTGTGATGCGAAATGGCGTTATTGTTCACGATTTCTTTGTCTCCCCCTACAGATAATGAAGGACAGACATATCTCTCACGTGTATCTCGAGTTTCCCCTTGCACTATGGGTAATATTGTTTCATTATTTTGATCTGTATTCTTGTATGTGTCATATCTAAAAAGCAATTTGTCTTGGGATAGAACAAAACTGAAATGATGGTAATCAAGTTAAAAGTGTGTAGAAGCTGTTTAAACGAGCCCGTTATTTGTCATGCGCATGCGCTGTTCACGTCTTGGAACATTCGCCTTCCTGGGCAGTTGTCATAAATGGTTGTTACATTTTTTTTCTGAGGAAAACATCTGACACAACCCGTTTTCTGCCGGTCACGGTGACGCCGTGTCTTCTGCAATCTGTGAACCGTGTAGGAGGAGAATCATCCAATCAATAGGCACGTAATGGATGTTGTAGCCAATCAAAAGCATTATGCATCATGTCTTGGCCTGGGCGGATTACTCGCCGATGTATCTTCATTGGTAAAGTGCCTCCATTTGCTCGGATTTATGTCATTGTGTCCAGGAACATCTGGTTTTATTTTTAAAGCTTTTTTTGTTGACATGGCGCACAGCAGGATCGATATTGTTTTATCATGGTTCATGTCCTTTAAAAAAAAAATCCATGATATCCATGTAAGAGGTTTCGCATTTTTAAAAGATTATGTTTCGTTACCAGAAATTTGTGCATTGTGGAATTCGGCCGCCACCTTTTTTGTGCATGTCCAGTCCGCACACGTTGACTGTACGGATGGACTGATCGACGGGATACATTTTGAGGGAGAAGATGACAGTGGTTGCCATGTTTAATCACGTGCCTCGCTAAGGGAGGAGTGTGGCGTGCATAGTTTGTGTGGATGTGCGTGTAGACGAGTAGGAAAGGGACAGAAATACAGAGAAGCGTGCACTAAACCACCCGCACATTTTCACAGAAGACGAGGTAGTCCTAACCGATCCGCGAATGCAGTGCAGCCAACCGTGACGGAGATTGCCATATTTGCGACCTGCATTCATGCACTTTGTTCGTGCAGTCGCACCAGACTTGCTGTACACACCTCACGGACACGGGGACAGCCATGGTGGTGGTGTTGTGGAGAGACGGTCGTCACCTGAAGCCGCGGGCCCGCCTTTAGTAGCTTCAGAGAAATGGTTTATGGTCAACTCGGAGTTTCCAGGAGACTGCACACTGATTAGGGACACGTTGTAATTAATCATTAGTCTTCTCGCCCTGTTTTCACCAGCACATAGCACTTTATTCAGTTGTAGATGCTGATGCCCGTAGTCATCAGAAATAGTCTCACTGCAGCCTCGCTCTCTCTCGTTCTAACGCTTACAAACATGTCCGCACGTGCATCCCGGGACTTCATGTAGTTCTCATGTAAACTCCTAGTTTGTTTCTCTTGTCATTTGTTCCACAAAGTCAGACCTGGATAAAGAGTCGTTTAGAGAAATGAAATGTGTGTGAGAGATACTAAGGCTTACAAGATACAGGTGGGTCTGTCTCACTGTACATTCTTCAATGAAAATGCAATATTGTTTCAGATTTTCATGTCGTCTCTGAATCTTTCGAGGTTTTCCCCCGACTTCCTGTGTTGAAATACTTAAAGTGAAACCGGTTTTGTTCACAGATCTTTGATAAGATGTTTGTGTGATATGTCTGTGTTAATTTAGTTTAATATTACAAAACAAATTTTGTTGGAATTCTAGCGCTTTTTGCTTGGATCTCTGAACGGTGAATAATGATGATGCAGTTGATAAAGATTTCCTTTACTCAAAATGCAGGTTACCCGTCACAAAGATGTCGGATGCACTGTGACTTCAGCATCACTTGTCAATAACATTTTGTTCTGTGCACTGGCTCCCCTGCTATCTACTTCTTCATTCAGAACTGTGATATTTAACTATTTTCCTTTTTTGAGGGGGAGAAAGAAAGAGAACAGGAAACGGAGATGATCTTTTCTCGCCTACTTGTAAAATTATTGCCGGAGATGTAAAGTTGTCGGAGCCTTATAACTCGTTTTGCAAACGTCGCCCATTTCCTTGCGTTTGAGGTTAGATGCACTTTTTTTCTTTTTATCCTGTGGAATGTAACTGTCTTGATGACCTCCCGTTCTCTCTCACTTGTTCCTACCACGGATTTGCATATATATGGATAGCTGACTTTCGTCTTTTACGCGTTACTCGATGGTCCCAAGTAAGTCCCGTGCTTGGAGAGTGGTGACAGACTTGTCCTTTGTGGCTTGGGCACACACTGTGGTGAATCATTCAAAAGTCAGGTTCTGTAGGTGAGCCTTTCAACACAAATGTTTTGAAAAACTCAGCCAACCAGAGACGTGCCTTCAACGTCGCGCCGACGTGAGGACTGACTGGATCACGTAGCGGGAGTCAGAAACCCTGTAGCAACGTTAGGTCCGACATCTCGCCCTTCCATCAAACAGATGGTTACCTCCACCCTTTCTTCTGGATAGCAAAGTTTTACATGTTTTATGTCCTTTTTATTAGATATTTCCACATCATACCGCAAAATTTATTCCAGAGGTTTTTGAAGCCGCGTTTTGTTAGATGTCTCCATGTCCTGTTTTGCATTCGGCAAATATTCCAACTGTGAAAAATCACTGAATGATGTTTGGTTACCATGTACTTTACGCTTTCTCTTTGTTCTGTCTTTCTTTCATTTTTCCTTCTGCGGAGCAAACAGGCGTATAATGTAGGAAGCAATCATACCAAAAGAAGAATATCTGTGGGCAACCACAAGTACTTCACGCAAAAACAAACACACAGAGTAGTCGGCAAGCTTTGATCATTTTCCATTCCTCGTTAATTAAAAAAAAAATTCTTTCTAATCATTTTTCCCGTGCTTTGCCCACAATGTTCAGCTTGAATTCGATAGTCTGATGGCCCATGACCACTGCCATGGCGAAGACGCGAATGTTTTGTTAGCGAGGACTAAGTTCACGAGGGCTGCCAAGCTGTTTAGAGGGTAAGACGTTTGGATGGGACAGAGGATCGGGAGTGAGGGAGGAATGGAGGATACGAGGATGATAGAAAAGCTTGTAAACCTACAGTGCGCCTTGCCTGTGCGCATTATTGTCTCTTTGAAAACATACTCGTCAGAATTAGCCTCATAATCTGTCCATTGATTTGTGTAAAACCGGCATTAAGTTATTAATGTATTGATGAAAATGCCTAATCTTGTGAGTGGCCTATTTGATGTCAGAATTTTTATTTCTGTAGAAGCATGTTGTGGCCTGTTCAGATCGATCCCAATTCCACCCGGGCTGTGTTCTGTGAAACGGTAATGTGCCAGGCTGCAGAACCGCTCGCCATTGCGTTCAGAGGTCGTTCACTGGAGATTAAAGGCAGCCTGCGGCGGGGGAGGCGGTGTGGGGTGGGTGGGTCAGAACATGTGTCACACTTTAAATGTGTCACACATGAGAGCAAATCTGCTCACAACTGTTCACTTATGCAAACTACAGCGCTAAAGACTTTTCCCCCTTTAAGTATGCAAACACAGGTATGCAGCTCTTCTTTTTTCAAAATATTTGGCTATAAGCAAGTAATTTTTCTTTACGTCCGAAAAGAAATCGTCGCAATTTGCAATAAAGGTAAACTTATCTTCCCCGGGACTTTGCTTGGCTTGCCTTGTGAACAACAGAAAAGATGTGCTGAGTCATTGATGTAGTATTTTTTATTTTGATTGCAGCCGTTAGATGTGTGTAAAAATCTTTCCCACAAATGTTTAGAGAAGAGTAGAAGGGTTTCAGTTTGTTGATATTTCTGTTACTTGAACCCGTCGTTCGAGCAAGAACCTGTCTCCCAAATATTTCTCTAAGAATTGGAGAGTTGTTTGTTGGTGCTCTGTTACTCGATTCTGTCAGTTAGGAAAGAAAGTTTCCTAAATTGTAGGACAAGAATGGAAGGTTTACTGTTTGTCTTTTGTTACTTGAACCATTATTTAAGAAAATAATCGGATCCTTAGGGCGTAGTCATGAAGCATTCATCCAAACCCCTAGATGTATCTCAGCTCAGTACTTACATCCTTAACCTAGCCTGATGTAGGACCTCTACATTATCATCCAGCCTCCTAAATCTTCTCCAAATAAAACACTTCTCAATACTTGCGGTGCATGGCTAACTTCGTTACTACAGCCACAGGTGTTGAGACAAGAGTCGGAGGGTCACAGTAAAAAAGAGCCCCGGTTGTTTTACTTTGCATGTCTACATCCGGGTCTTGAAGGAAAACGTTTAAGGAGAGTGTCTAGGAGTGTTTTGTAGTTCTGATTCAGAACACATCTGCATTCTAGGAAGTAGCCATTCATGTACTCCGATGTGTTCTGTCACAGGCTGGTGAGGTGACTTTAAAGAGCCTTCAGATGGAAGGTGCTGTTTGAGTTGATGTCTCTGATTAGTTAATGGATTGAAATGCACCTCTTCGTGAAAAACGTTGACTAGCCAGAACAAAAAAAAAATGATTTACAGTTGTCTTGTGCGCGCGCGTGTGTTTTCTTCTTTTTCATCTATTGTTGTCCACTTGATTTCTGAAACGTGGCGGCGTTTTGATAGTACTGTTAGGGCTGGTTCGCCAGAGCCAGCGCTTGTTCAACATTCTCAGAAAAAAAATTTTCAAGTAGATATTTCAAAAGTATTGCCTTTCTTTTCTTGCATCTGTTATTATTCCACCTGGTTTGATCTTTGTTTATTTATGATCGTTGTTTTATCAGTGGTCTCTCCTCGCCTTTTCATTTGACTTTATTTTTTCTGCTTAGATTCTGTTTAACTCATACATCTTTCTATCACCTGTTTGTTTGCTACGGTCTTTTATCTAACAGACATGTGCATCGTGCTCCTGCGTGCTTTCAAAGTCTTTCTTAAACCCAGAATTAACCAGTCACATTAATTTTTACTTTATGTCTGACCTTGTTCGTCTCCATTTTTCTCGCAACAAGGAATGATAACAGCCTGCCCTCAAGGCATTGTAGTCCAGTCTCGTGCACTAGCATTCAAAAATTGCCGAAGTTGTCCGACATTCGTCCCTTTTCTTGATCCGGTAATGGACTTAGAATTTCGGTCGAGTTCCGGGCGCGAAATGGATGGTTGCAGACGACTTCTTCACACACGTGACCGCTTTCTTTTATCACCTCCTCGTGCACTGGCAGGTCACCTGCTCGCGGCGACTTTCCCATCTCCAATGGCTCAAAAAGGACGAAGACAGCCGGAAGACACCGACTTCGCCCTCTCACGGCATGCGTGGAGACCCGCCATCATGAGGGGCTCATAATGAATCTTGCCTGCTTCGGCTTTATTAGGGAGGAGAACACAGTTTGTTCTCACCATGACGGTTCTAACATGCTTCTTCTGTAGAGCGGACTTCTAGGGAAGTATCCTGCCGCTCTTAGAACCAGGCATCGTCGAACCGGCGACCCACTAGGTGTCTCTGCTCTTGTCTTGTTTGTGTAGAGTGAGTCCACAAAGTGGAAAGGACACAGTTGCGATGTTATTCCGTTGACCACGATGCTGTAAGCATGATAATGAAGTAGCTAAAGATGGATGCACTAAAGACCAGCTCTCCGCAATCTTTGTGAGGAGTCGTCATGATTACTTGGCTGACAAGCTAGTGCTCTCCTCCCTTTGATCTTGTTTAGTTTGGTTGAAGCTGACCATAAAGACGACTGTGCGCTCTCTCTCTCTCTCCTTCTCTCTCTTATACGACAATGGACATGACAGAACAGTTCAACAATAAAATACACAGAGAAGGACAATACTGTAAGTTGTTTTCTCAAGATTCTTTTGCACAAGAGTAAACTTCTCGCTTATAGTATTTAGAAAGCCGTGCTCACTCTTAATCATCGCTCTCTTAAACGCTCTTCAGACTTTGACAGTTTCTGCTGACGCTTTAAGGAATTTTTTTCTCACACGCACATGTTCGTGATGCGAGGGCAGGTGCTTTGTCCAATCAAACTGCCTTTCCTTGCCTTCTTTTTGTCTCCATGCGCGCCCATGCGTGTTGTGGTTGTTCAACAGATTGTACCTCGCGCCATTTCGAACTAATTGTTTTTCTTTCTTTTTATTTTTTGAAGCATTTTTTCATCTGCAGCAATGTTAGTGCCTTGGTCAGAAAAATATTGCTGTTGGGGGCAAATGCAAGTCATGTTAGACTAGTCAAAACTGTGATGTGGAATGCCGGACTAATGTTAAACATTGAACACATTGTGAGTATAAACAGGTGGTTGGGGAGTAGGGGTGGTGCTCATGCATTGGTCTTATATTTTATTATTATTGCTCGCTGAGGCATACAGAGACAAAGTGATCCGAAATTTTATCAGGCAGTATCATTGATGAGTCACATCGGTTATTGGAGCTGGAGGCTCGGGAACTGAGTTTGAAGGTAGAAGGGGAATTAATGCCACTAGCCACGCTTTGTCGCTGATCTCATTGAAATTTCGTGACATCTCTTGACCACTTTGCGGTTCGCTATCCTCGTTTCATTATCGGAACCTTAAATCTCCGCCTCAAATTTTCGAACCCGAAATAGGAAGGGGTTGTAGAGAGTTCGAAGGGGTCACAACTGATCCATATCACTGACCCGGTGGTGTCATTGGACAGACATTAGCAGCTCAGGTCGGTGTTTGCGGCAATCGTTTCACCTGTGGGTCCTCCTCCATGACAGGCGCGTAGCCGCTGGCGGGACGCAGGTAGGGATGGCGACCTCATCGCATCCCTTGCAGCAACAGGTCTTATCGCTGCAGCAACGGAGCTTATCGCTACAGCCGGATTTTTCCTCTGACAGAATAATTGATTGGTTGTTAGGGGTGACGAGGTCAACAAGGGATTGCACACACCCATCCCCCGAAGTCTATCCTCTTATTTACACGTCCCTTCTCTTTGCTTCTCTTTAACACACACGTATATAAATAATATGATAGGTTTGAAAATTGGGTGTGTATGTTGATTTGTCATATTGATAGAAAGTGTACTTTGACGAACTCTCGAAGTCTGCGGGCAACTTCCGCGTTATTCGCAGTAAATGCATCAGAAAACTTTCTGTAGTTGGGGCCCTATGCTCCACTGGAGGCGATCAGAAAACTTAGACGACAGAATGGGAGGATGGCTGGCTGTGTACACACATCCTATATGGATATGCATACAGTGAAGCAAAAACAGGTCGCCGACAGCAAGTGGCTGTTATGTAATTTTACTGTCTCGCGTGTGTGTGTGTGAAGAAGTGAAAAGTAGGCAAAGATTTTTTTTAAAGCCAATCACTTAAGATTGTTTTAATATTTAATGTCTCATGGTCTCATAAAATACAAGAAAAAAACTATAACCATCATTAATTTATAGAGCTAAGTAAGTATAGTCGCAACAATACATGGAAGATACATGGAAGTACTTCATCAAAGTTTGAACTTGATTGGCAGATCAAACAGTGAAATAAAATTTCATCATCCGAGCTTTGACATCGGGTGGTGGGAAAAAAAAACCAGTAATCAGCTCCGTGTCCTTACCTCTGAACCAATGCAAACCATGCTTGCGTGCGTGTGTGTGTGTTTTGGTCCAACCACTCTTGTTACTATTTCGCATGTCATCTTTTCCGAGGCCATACTTTGTATATTTTTGACACAAGATGCTATATGTTTACAGGTTTTTGTACTTTTGTGTACGTTGATCTATATATTTGGTGAGTATGCCTTGGTAAGGACATTGTACAGACGTATTGTTCTATATATATATGAAATAAAAGGAATCTAACTTATACTACCTATGGTGTGTTGGTGTCTGTGCCTGTGTGTCAGAGAGAAAGAGAGAGCAAATTTCAATTTAATTTATTCTCTGACTTCAATGAGTGCTTCAATGAAAAGACAACATCGATTCGCAGAGGCTGAATGGACTGAATTGTCTGCGAAAGGAGTAGCCGCAGCTCTGCATGCAGAGACATCCCAGCAGTCGCCATCAAACCCACCCCCACATCCCCACAATCACGAGTGTTTTCTAAGGGGGCAGAAAGGGTCAGTGCTCAAAATAACCGCTCGGCTATTGTTAGAAATCTTTGTGGTAAAGCAACGCGTCACCGCGACCAGAGCAGATCCGGGTTCGACCTACAATGCCAACGCTTCGCATCGCACATACAGTAATATACATGGGAATATGCGTGAATGTGTAATGGTGGGAGAAAGGATGTCAGGTGTGGAGCATTTATGGTTGTGAATGTTTGAATAAGCATCACAGAAGTTAGGAGGATGCTTATCTTCCCCGCTCCCCAAAGTAAAACAACCGTTTTCTGCACGTTTAGAAAATGTACAGGTTTAGGCATTGCCGATATTATTCCGACTAATTCAATAACGAAGATCGTGTAAGTCTGAGTAAGGCAATCCTTGGGGCCATGGTAACGGTCTACAGCAGACCTGGGCAAAGACCGGCCCGCCTCCTGTCTCTGATCGGCCCGCCCGCTGGCCCGCACGCCAGTATATATACTTTTTATACAGTATTGGGTAAAACTGAGTTAGTTATATTAGTCCAGCCCTCTGAAACCATCCCAATTTCTCATGCGGCCCCTTGGGAAAATTAATTGCCCACCCCTGGTCTACAGTAACACCTACCGGCTTGTTAGCTGGTTAGACGGGAAAGTGCTTCCACCTAAAAGTGATTGCGCATTATGAGAGCTCCTAACTCCTAGCCATGCAAACAAGTGTCACACACAGACCTGAGGCGATATCTGAACTAGGGGCTCTTACTGGAATGGTGACAAGCGAATGTTTAATCACCATACATCATCGGGAGCCTCCATAGATTTTTATGTATAGCCATAGACAACAACACTTGATACATTAAACTGCTGCCAAATAGGATTTGAAATATTCACTCAAAAATAAAACCCGCAGATCGCGAGCTCATAAATAATGTCTATCAAATTCTCGTTATTGGCAGAATCAACGACAGCAAGTCGGGTGTCTAGCTTTGTCGGAAATCGCTCTTTTCAACCCCTTGAACACAGTGACGTCCAAAGAAAGGGAGGCTAATCTCAACAGTTCAAAGCCTCCGAGCAACACTCGGTAGTCTCCCTTGGCCTTACATGGTGCCGCCTGCGCTGAGAGGCTCGCTGTGTGTGCAGACGAGTAGGGCAGCCGTGAGAGTGCGTGCGTGTGTGTGAACGAGAAAGATGCAAGACCAGAAGACGAGGAAGTTGTCATGAGCACACGTTTACGATTAATTATGTGTTGCAGTAAGATTTCTGCTCCCACATCAACCAGCTCGCTGTCCGACCACTCGCCCCCTCCCCTCCTTGCCTGTTAGCGGAGCCTCTGCGTGTGGCAGTTTCCCCCAGTTCTCTGTAGGAAGCGAGAGGGGGAATGTCGCACCAAATACACTGACATGTCGACCGACTGGCACTTGAAAAGGGCAAATCTGACCAGCTTGTGTAATACCTTTACAAAGACCCCGCCCTGTATGGCCAACGCAATTATGGAAGAGTACACATAATTTATTATCCCTCTCATAAAAAAAGGGATTGTAACGGTCTTCCTCTGATTAAATACCATCATTTTCATTTACTGAGTGGCGTAGTGCAAGCAAAGATTTAATATGGCTATTGTTTTTATAATGAACAAAGTCAGAAGAAATAAAAGCATTGCATTACATGGATGCAATTACATTTATTGCTTACAACATATATTTTCTTTGAATATCTGCAACACCATTACAGTATATTTGGAGACATTAACCATGCAATTTCAAGCAAAATTTTATGAGTTAATGAATAATTAAGTCGTTACTGATTTGATCTCTGAATTCACAATAGCTCACGAATACCTCACAAAGCAGCAATTAAACTTTTATGCTGAGTACAGTACTGAATACCAGTTCATATAACAAGACATTGAGTAAATGTCACACTTAACACACTTCCAGCAACTTCAATCAAAACTGATTATTGGCCTTCACCATATAAATATAGCACACACAAAAACTGTTAAAAAGTGAATGTATCATTGCTTGCCTTTGTATATTTTTTCTAATCCAAATACTGTCCATGTCACAAAAAACTGTAATGAGAGACCAACAGAATGGCGTGAGTTGGGGGGAAGAATTCATATTTTATGTGAAACAAGCAGCTAAAGTTATATCACTTCCAGGCAGCTGGCCCTGTAAAGATGTGCCGCACGCAGAGAAAGAGCAGCAGGTCAGAGATGAGTCTTGGTTCGAGACTGCCAATCCTCATTGTGTAAGTGATGAGCACTTTAAAAACCTTGCCACCAGACCACCCAACAGAGTGGTAGGAGAAAAGTAATTTGCAAAAACAGAAAATTATTCTCTTTCTTCTTTTCATCTTCATTTTCTGTGTCTTTTTGATCATATTGACCTGCTCAAAAAAATTGCTTGATTGTAAAGTCATTTCAACACAAGAGTTTACTGCAGATAATGTTATAACATCTTTCACACGTCAGGGTATTATTAGTTCACAGAATTAACACCTCAGCCCCATGTTTTATCCAGATCTTCTCTCCCTGCTCCCTTCTAATGTTTGTTTTTTGCTGTTTTTTTTTTAACTTCAAGAACTCCAAAACATCAAAAGTAATGTACAGTGAGAAATTGGAGTTGTTCATAAGCCAATTAACTTCAGGTTTGTCTTCTTTGATGGCAAAGAGAAAATAAAGTAAAAATAATAAAATCTTTTAGATCATCAAAACAGCATAGGTGTAGGGGTAAAAAAAGAAAAAGAAGATGAAGAGGTTTACTGAAATATCTGCGTCCTGAGCAAAGTGGGGCAATATTACAACTCAGGGGTTTCAGTTTTGACTTGGCTGTTTCTCAACCATTTGTTTTTTCTTTTCAAAACTTTCCCAGCTACATCAGCCTTGAGGTCACTATTGCAAATGTTGCAGCCACCAGACAAAATTTATTTTTAGAGCTGTCTTTTTCTCTCTACCCCCCTCCTCCCCATAAAGCATTTGAGATGCTTCCAGACTCCAGGGCCCACTGTAAGTGTGAGTTATTAACTACTAATTATATTTCGCTCCACATTCCGTTGATTTCATACCTTATCTACTGTGTCCGTTTTTTTCTCTCCTCTGTAGGATGAGGACAAGATAAAAAAAGCATGCTTTGTTGATACTAACATCCTACTTAAGAAAGAATTTTAAATTCCATTCTCTCTCGCTCTCCCTCTCAACTAAGCTGAAAAACTTGCTGATAACCAGATTAATTGCTTACTGAGCAGGCTACCTGTATGAAGCATCTTACCTAGGTTGCCTTATGTCCTAGGAAAATCTTTCAAAATTATTGTTAGAGTGAAAAAAAAACAGGCTTCAGTAAGGGTAGCACTGTCTTTATATACCCTAACTGATGTCAGTAAAAAAACCTATCACAAGTACAAATGTAAATCTACCCAGTCCACTATTTCAGGGTTCATCTGTAGCAGCTGCTGTAGCAATAAGAAACCATAATGGCTACACAAAGTAAGGGAAACAACCAAATATCTGAAAAAAACAGTGGAAGGAAAAACATTGCATTTATCTTTCCAGATAAGAACACTATGTATTAATGTATTAATAACAATTATTAATTTAGTATCAATTTGTGATTGTATGTTTCGCAGAATTTGGTTTCATAAAATAATTTAGCTATGACAGAAACATAAAACACTTCTAGAATAACAATATATAACAAGCCACATATGCTAATAATTACTGACATTGAAATTATATCGGAAAGAAAGCACACAGAATAAATAACATCATATAAAATTGCAATGCATATGGAATTTGCTTTTGATGACTTGCCCCAAATATGTTCCTTCAGTGAGGTACATTATTTTGATTGCAATTAAGAAAGTAAAACTCACCAGAAATGCATGTACTGGTTAGATAAAACATACACAACTGATTTAACAACATTGATTTAAGTAAATTTGAGCAATATAATGAAGATAAACATCAAGTTTATAAATTCAGTATATGAATCATGAAAAAGATCATGCACAAATTTTCGATAACGGAACACATAAAAAGAAAACATAATATCACATTTGTTAAAGCAAGTTAGAATCTTAAAGTAAAGTATTCTGAGTAACATGTTCTACGTTAAACAGAAACCAAACTTATCAGTCATCAAACTTCTTTTTCCATGCTTTGTAAATTAGCCAAAATGGAATACCACCGACTTAAATTTTGAACAAAAACTTATGGACAACTGCTCTTTCAGTAACAAGTAATATATAAAAAAATATAAATGAGGTTGTTATTGATGTCACTTTATAAATTGTTGTCCATGCTTATAACATTTTATCATAGACTATCTCACTGTATACATTTTATTGCCACATTTTATATTCAAATTTCACCTTTACTGAAAGTATTTCAGTTTGAACATTTCTTCCTTTCATTTTGTATATACAGTGCCGCCAAAATCCAGCACAGGCACCGAGGCAGATGATCTTTCTAGGCCCTTACATCAATTGTAATCGTTTATTATTTTTCCAGTATATAACAGCATGCTTACAAGCTATAATTCGACTCGTAATGTCTATAAGCATACCCTTTGTTTAGCAATGTAATATAGACAGTAAAAACATTAGGAAACATGTACACATCTAGGATCTGCTGAATGAGATGAACATTTTAGAGCTGCGTACACGTGAATGGTCAGCAAATGAGGGGAAATGATATAAAAATGTCAAACTATTCTCACCCCTTCGACAGCAAATTGTCAACAGTGGAAGTGGAAAAACTCAACAGAGAAACGAAGATCAAAGACAAGGTTGATCCTTCACCCTGATGCATGTGTATGCCCAGTGGTAACAGATTTGGGTACAATTAAATGGAGGCAGCAGTAACTCTAATAGTGGTGAAGCCTACACTTTACAGCATTCTTTGAAGTCTAACTTTTTCCTTGTGGTTCCTTTCGTTTTCGCTTTTGCTTAAAAGAAAAAACTACTGACCAAGGCCAGGTCTCCTCCACAGCCATGGGCCCGGGTACATCACCCCTCCCTCCCTACATATACAAAATATTGGGATATATATATATCTCCTATTACACTGCCTCTTTTATCTTGGTCACCATTCTCCCTCCCCACCCACTTCATCGCTCTCTTTCTTCACTGATCTCTTTCCCTACCCCTTCGCCCTGCCTCTCCCAATTGGATTCCATTTTTTTCTCTTTGAGTCTTTCAAAATTTGTGTTTTACCGACTTGCCCTACACTTTGCTGACAAGCAGCTGAAAAATTGAAGCGAAGTTCATGTCCCGCGACTGAAAGGGGAGGGTAAACGAGTGGAGCGGGCCCTGACAAGCCCTAACACAGTAAAGTGCGGCAAGGCCTGACTGCTGAGCACTAATCTTGAGCAAAGCCTCTTCATTTCCCTTCAGAGAAATTGATCTTTGCCAGCAGGAGAAGTGGAAAGCTGGTCCTGCCAGCCAGTGACAAGTGCGATTAAGACACAGCTTTCCTGCAATAATTTCTGAGCTAGCTAGCTTGGCACAGTAAGCTCTTCCCATGACTTACTCCAAAGACAGAAATATTGCAAGTGCACACGGCACAACAGTGTTTCAGTGATGAAGACACAGATGTAGCTAACAAAACAAACTTTAAAAAAATTCTAGTCAGGAAGAAAGTGATCTTTTATTTTTAAAACCGGGTGTTATTCTTACTTATTTTGCATCTTCACCAGGTTCTATTTTTAATACATCTTTTAAAAAATTTGATGCTCGAAGAAAGTCTACCTGTCTATCCAAAATGTCTAAACCGTTAATGTTAAAACTGAGAGCTCAGACTGCTATATCTCTTGAAGTGTATACAAAATCCCACAGTTAGCATTGTGTGCTGTGACTAATGGCTATCTAGTGTACATAAAGCCTAAATGTTTACATTTAATGATCTGGTATCTGTTCACATGTGCAGATGCGTTCGATGCAAACCCCAATGCGTGTAAAACCGGGATGTTGACGTAGTGGGCTCCGATATCTGTTCAAATGTGCACCGATCTGCTATCTGTGCAAATAGGTTTAAACCCTGAATGTTGAGATCCTGCGCTCCAACCTCACTCCACAGGTCGCTAACCCTGATGTCACCTTGACCTCTTTCTCCCTCCACTCCTCCTCCTTCTGAAGGTTTGTGACATATTCATGAATACTGGTGGAAAGGTAGACTAGTTTAACATCATAAATAAATCTTTTTATAAATATGTCACAGCTGTGATGTACGCGGCTAGTGAGCTTACGACCTTTCCCGATAGTCAATTAAAAATCTGCAATGACCACCACAGGCAAACAGCACTGGTTGACATACACTCTTATCACTATTGCTATTAAGATTGTTTCATATTTTCGATTTAAGTATGCTCTGGAATTGTCATGTCCAGATCGCAAAAGCATGAATGAATAGTCATTCACGTGTGAAAATACTTTCAAATTTCCACAATTGATCGTACTTTATAAAAACAATAAACTGATTTATACACATAACATAAAATGAAGCTTCAAAATTACTTTTTTTTTTTACCCTTAACCCTGTGGTAATGCCAAGAGGAAGCTGTCGACACGGTGAGTTTACTGGAGTGTGGTGTGGGCCCGCCCCCACTTCATGCGCAGCCAGACGGGAGGGGCCGTACAGCGCACGGTGAACTGGCGGGAGAATGGCCCCTGCTTGCTGCTTCCTCCCTGCCAAACATACCAAGCAACACATCCATAGTCAAACATCCAGAGTAGCAAGATGACTGTGCGTGTGTGTGTGTGAACGGTGAGAGAATACGGGTGTTTATTTTTTCTCTCTCTCAAGAAACTGCCGCCATTGTGGCCTCCTGTACCCACACACTCAAACTCTTAGCCAGTACCCCCTACCTATTCCTTCACTTTGCTGCGCATCAACGCCTTTTCTCACTCTTTTTATTTATTTTGGGCGACTCACCACTCTCTCAACAGTCAGCTGGCCAGTTAAACCGGCCTGTCACCGAGCAGCGGTTCCAAGGGTGGCGGGGGCAAGAAATGTGGGAGATTCAGGGGGGTTGAGGAATGGTCTGCCACTTGGTTTCTTCCAGTAAGTCTACATCATTTGTGACTGATTCTCTTCGCCTCAACATCAATCCCCTTTAATTTTAACCGTTTACCCAACTGTTTGTTTTAGAAACATTTATTAAGGATAGGACCTAGGTTGAGGGTTTACCCGTGATCACCATGCTATAATAACAGTCTCAGGGACACCAGGCTGTAGGCTTATCCCTTAATCCAATCTCAAGGACAGTAGGTTGAGGGCTCACCGCTAAACAGTCTCTAAATGTCTCAAGGACATTAGTCCCCCGCCATCAGAAATCTCGAGGACAGTACGTCGAGGGCTTAGCCTTCAATCCTAAGGCTACAACAGTCTCAGGGACAGCAGGCTGTAGGCTTGTCTCATACCTCCAACTCCCCACGCTCGTTTTCGCACTCTCCCCCTCCCTCTCTCTCTCCCTCACCCCACCCCACCCCACCATTCAGCTGTATCGATCTGTTGGCTGTTCCCTTGCCTACCGCCCGCCCCCCGATTTCTCTCGTGCATGAGAAAGACAGAATGCGTATGTACGTGAGTGCATCCACCCCTCCTGCGAATGCGATTCGAAGGACTTTTCCACCTTCATAGGACCAAATAGCATATAGCTCTGTCTTCCTCATCTGTCGGAACTACTCCAGAATGTACCCGCAGTGGAGGGATTTGGGTGGAAAATCGACATGCAGCATTTCTAAAAATACACTCTTTAAATTTTTGTTCGCTGCAACGAGTCTGCACACGACATCATCACTTTACAAACAACACCATCAACACAACATCAAAAAATACCTTAATCCAACATAAATGTACGTGGTAACATAATATAACCTTATCCTGTATTTCTGAACAATAAAAAAACCCCAAGGTATTGTCTAATGCGCTTTCCTCCCTCCTCTGTGTGTGTGTGTGAAAACAGATGCACGAGCATCACTTCAAACAAGAAAAACTTCGTATATCTTACTACCTTTTATATATATCCTATGCTACTATCAAAAGCACACATCTTACACCCCTCAATACCTATCCCTCCCCCCATTCTGCCCTCATCCCCAGGTTAGTGGGAAAACCATCGCCTAGGACCTCGCATCACTCAAATCAGCCCTCGTGTCTGCCATTGACGGTCACGTGAGCAAGTGCCAACCTGAAGATCAAAGAGCGGATGGCTGCAGCTGCCCAGGGTCCACTGCACCGAGTGACTCGACTTGGCGGGCGACGCACTGCGGGTCACTGGGGTGGGGATGGGTCCGTACAGGTCCTCCGTGTCCAGGGTCTGCTGCCGCCTCAAGCTGCAACACGTAGCAACGTGCAACATCGAGCAACAACGAGCATTAACGTGCAACGACGGGCAACAGCTGCAGCCACCGTGTCATTACATCGTCTACATGTTTGTCAATAATAAGTTATATTAAGCCAGCGTGCTAACAATATTGTGTATTAATCTGGGTTGTCAACAGTAATATTAAAGCAACAACATAAAAATGGCTTGCCAGCAATATTGAACTGGCTTAATAATGTCTATGCAATATTAAACTATCTTGTCAGCAAGTCAATACCGAAATGGCTTGTCAATAATAAGCTATAATACACTGCCTTAATGATATTACTGGCAGCAAGAACACGAGAAGAATAATGGCAAAGCAGCGAGACTGAGCACAGTAAGAAATGCAGGAACAAAATACTTTCTCTTCCCTTTATCTGAGAGGAGAGAGAGAAGGAGGAAGCGCACAGCTGGCGAGTAAAGCCCACCTTTTATACACGTGCACCTCATCTATTCCTCTCACGCCGAATCTGTGGAGGTGCGGGTCATGGAGGGAGGGGTTCCCATAACGCGCGTGCTGCCCTGCCTTCAGAGGTCGCTGACCCAAGGGTCGCGCTAGGTCAGAGGTCAGTGCAGGCCAGGACTGCTTCACCGGCACCTTGTGTATCCGTGGTCTCAGCTCTGGGATTCTGCGATAGCCACTGTGTTATTAGCTCTGACATTTTCACGCAGCGCTGTACAGTTCCTCCATACATACAACAGTTCGTTCATCCTGATATTTACAGGGATCTATGGGGAACTGATAACAACAATAATGGACCCCAGCCAAGGTGTCTTGTCTGAGGGATATCTCTGAAAAAGATTTCTGATTCTATTCATTCTGCATCTAGCTATAGCCGCCAAGCTGCTGTGGCTGCAAAGGTTAAAAGAAAGAAAAAGGAATAAAGTTTTGGGGATAAAAGACTTGTACATGCAGCTTTTCTTCTGATCACTCTCACAATAATTTGATTTTGCTAGAAGCTTCATTCAGCTGGACATTTAATTAGCCTGTGCACTCCACTACCGCTAAATATTTGTACCAAACTATTTGCAGCTGTCAAAACCACCGCAATTGTCTTATGTTTTACAACCTATGAAAGGTCACAGCCTGTCAAATACCCTCCCACCACCACCAATAACAGAACTAAAACTAAATTTCTCAATTACCTTTATTCATCAGCCAAAATGGAAGGTCAGACAGATGGGCAGTTTATGAGACTGATGGACTGACCGATAAGCATGCAAGCATGCAGGTAAAAAGATCAGTGGACAGATGAAAAGACAGCCACCCTTCTCCCACCCTTCAAGACTGAGCTATGTACCTGATAATGTGCTCGTATCCAAAGCGACCCCACACTTTGTCGACATCGTCGTTGTTGTCCGCGAACTCATTTGCCAGCGCGGCGTCTGGCGTTCTGGGAGTAATCCGCGGCAGACGGTAGGGCGGGCACCACTTTCCTCCGCCGTCTGGCACCTGCTTCCTCGCCGTCCGCGACCCCCGACCACCAGACGTGGCATTGTGGGCCCTGGCCATCGGTCTGCACACACGTTTGGCCGGACACGACGATGACATCATCATCATCATCGTCGTCGTCGTCGTCGTCGTCATCATGTTTTGATAACAAAAATTGATCAACAGTAGGTGGGTAGTTGATTGGCAGATATACTCGGATTCCCGTCCAAACTACAGGTGGAACCTCAATTTTTGTTATTTGTTTGGTCAGTTTTGAAACAATTTTATCTGCTAAGCTTTTTATAAAATGCAAACTCTTATTTGATTAATCTTTACAAAGAAGATTTAACTGCTTTTCGGAGGAAGGTAAGGTTATAATAAAAAATGTCTGGATGATGATGATGATGGGGATGATGATGATGATGATGATGATGATGATGATGATGATGATGATGATGATGATGATGATGAAAAGAATGCCTACGAGCTTCGCAAATATCGTTTCTTAGGTTTTGAATACAAAACAGGTTGCTGGTCTTGTCAAAGCTCGTGCACATCTTCGCCTCCTGCCGCTGCACCACCTTGTCTCCAGTACGACAACGGAGTTAGTCTAGCAAAAAGTTTCCCTTCACAGCTGCGTGTTGTGTCTGATTATTTTTTTTCCCCCCAGAAAGGGGAGGGCCGGCAACTGAGAAGGGGATAAAGTGGGGATCCTCCGTGTCAGCACCGATCTGCGGAAAGGTGTTTCAGTCAAGGGACTTAACCTGGATTAAGCTCACAACAGTCAAGATGATCGCATCACCTTCACGAGATGGCAGACACAAGCAACAGCTTACCCCTCGGGTGCCTCTTGGCCTGGTTTTTTTCTCCCCAACAAAGCCGGTGATGTATGGAAACAGCTTGTTGTTGCTTTTCCACACTGAGTGTCGCAAAACAAACTTCACCACCAAAAGGAAGTAGATACAGGTAGTTGATTCTATCAACCATTTCCTGAGTGCAAGAAACTGAAGCGAAATTTTAACATGTCTCTCTCTCTCTTTTGAAACATTTAGTAAACACCACAGTCTCTTTATACCTCCACGACAACAATGATCAAAAGGACGAGGAAGGCGACACGCGAGCGTTAGTCAAGCCCCCGTACAACAAGTCTGTCGTCTGCTCTCGTCAGACACCAACTCTTTCACAGCGAAAAAAAAAATAGAGAAAAAAATGCGGCGCGGCGCTCAGGAAAGGTGTTACATTCCAACAATGGATTACATTTCACACCACAAGATGGTGCGGAGGGCTGGGGGTGGAATGTGAAGAGGAAAGCAGAGGAAAGGTGAGGGTAGGTAAGAAAAACTTATTTTAAAAAACGCATACACGTCCCCGACGACCGATGTTCCCCCACCCTTTATTGTGTCACAGGAACGAGAGAAAGTAAGAAAAAAAAACTATACAAAACCACGGCGGTAGAATCCACTTGCATCACAACATTAGGTTAGCAGGGTGTTAAAGAAACACGACGTCTGCATGGATGGTAGGACGGATGTTTCACACACACTATCACACTGTCGCAATAGTTAATATACCAAGCCGTCTATAGTTCTTCTTGACATTTGTTACCTCCATCACGATCTGCTGTTACTACATTATTGTGTCGTCTGCGTCACGTTGAACAATTAGCAAAGAAAATCCGTGATTCGGTTATCGCTCGAGTGCGCATGCTCAACATGTTAACCAACACACACAACCCTCGCACAACACTCGACAAAAGCTGCAGGCGGACCATCATCTCCAACCCCCCGCTCAGTTTGTCCTGGAAATGAATGCCTGCAAGTCCAGGCCTACGCAAAAATTCGCCTCTGCATGGGGCTCGAACCACTAACAAGCGCCTTACTGCATGCTCAGTCCCCCGGCAACCTGCGATAACACGGAGGACTAAAGCTCCTCTGTCAACCTTCAAACACTGCGACGGGTATTGTTGAACAAAAAGTTTTTATTTTCGCGCTCATTAATCGAGGACCAGAGAACACGTGCCAACTCCGGCCCTCCGATAATTTTATGTCTTTTTTAAATCTTATTCCTCTGTGAGGACGGACAGTTTATACCTCCCCGGTGTCGGAGGCGCTGACTTGTATTATATTTTATTGTTTACAAAGAACAGGTCATGCGGTCCGAGATGGCTTGAGCCTTGCCCGATGAACCGGAGCCTTAGTAACCATTACCTGATGGAGCAGTCCGTTGCTGCCCCTTCCTACCCACCCAACCCTTCCTAAAGATGGGGGAGGGCAGATAACTGGACGTGTGCAGTCTACTGTCAATCTCTAACCGGCTGCAAGAAGGGTTGAGAAAAGACAGAAAATGAAATCGTTATGCGCGCAAACTTCAGGGAAAAGAAAGGAACTTTAGGGTCAGGCGGAACTAAGAAAATAAGCAAAAGCTCGCACATCCACATCTACATCTACGTCCACCAACAGCTGCGACTATTATTCTGCACACAAGTAGAGACTTAAGGAGAGGGGAGACTACAATAAAAGAGTTGTCGACATATTCCTCTTCGGCGCCGCCTGCCCATTGCCAAGTGTGCCAAGTGGTCGCTGAAGTCCAGGCGAGGTCGATGCCATCAAGTACATACACCGTCTGATGGGCAGGTCTGGCAAGTGTCAGCGCTTGTCCCTGAGGGACTGGGACCCCCGGCGTTGTAGTGAGCGTGTATGAATGATATTATCACACCAGGGAGAAAGTTGTGAAACATTTCATCCACTCTGGTCATTGGACACTTCTTTGGTACTTATGCAGGTTGGTGACACAGAAATGCAAGAGATATGAAGACATGTACATGCAAATAATAAATAAGGCCGGTGGCGCAAAAATGCTAAAATATCGATGTGCACATTGAATAAAATAGACACAAGACTACCGCACAAAGTAAATTATTCAAATCAGTGACAGAATCTTAAGTCCTAAAATTAAAAGTGCGTGGATAAAATCATCCTAATCACTCTATGAAAAGTTTTTGTTTCATCCATTCACACTTCACTCACGATGACAATAAAGTGGAGGAGTTTTGCCAACAGTTAAAGAAGGTGATAAAGCAGAACCGAGACAAAACATCGTCTCTGTACTCGGTGACTGAAACGCCAGGGTGGGCCCAGACGCCTGCCATTGCTGTCTCGCCAAGGGTTAAACTTGGCCTGGGTGAAGCCAACTATGGGAGCCTCAGACTTCTAGAGTTTGTACAGAACCATCGACCTACCTTAGCCAATACCCTGCACCCAACAAGAAAACGAGGAAGGCAACTTAGCACTTGCCAGATGGATTGGTCCATGACCAAATCGAATTCATNGCTGCTTCCTAGACACTTCAAATTCAGCATCAACAAGGCCAATAGAGGATGTATCCAGGCATTGACCCTGACCTTATCTTAACGAGCCTGAAGCTGAGGATGAGGCTCCGCACAAACATCCTCCCGAGTTTGCTTTGATTTGGAGAATTGTCAAGACCCAAACGTTGTTTAAAACTTTAAGGCCACAGTCGCTGAATATGGTGGACTGTGATGTAGACACCCTTGCGGAAAACATCAAAGGGATGTTACTATCAACAGCCCAGGAAGTGCTAGAGCGGGAAAAGAAGAAATAACCCCGTGTCACTACCGACATCTTAGATCGTTGGACCAAAGGAGTGCCTTGAAAAGAGAAAGTAGCTTCCAAGTACAAAGTGAACTCCGCCATGAGAAAGTGGGTGAAGGCAGATAGGGAGAACTGGATCGATGGCCAATGCCGGATCATGTAGGGAATGGCTCTACAAAAAGACCTACAGACTACTAAAAACCTCCCCGTCAGGTCAACACAAAACTTCAGTCATCAAATGGTTACCTTCTCACAGAACTGTACTCAACTGATGGACTGAATATTGCAAAGACCTACATAGCGTCCAGCGGAAGACAGACGCTAACATCATTTAAAACAACTAGACTAGAACCAGCAAATTTGCAGACTTACCAATACTATGGGAAGAGGTCGAAAGAGCAGTACGCAGTCTAAATGACGGAAAGTCATCTAGCGTTGACAATGTCCCAAGTAGGGTGGGGATGAAACAACAAATGCTCTCACTGCCCTGTGCCACAGAGTCTGACCCAAAGAATGACGGAAAGAATGGACGCAGTCAGGAGTCGATACCCTTTCAAAAAAAAAAAAAAAAAAAAAAAAGCAAACAGTGCCAAAACTACAGAGCAATAAGCCTTATCAGCCACCCAAGTAATATTATGCTGGAAGTAATAAAGAATATCACCAGCACTGCTGCTGAGGAACTGCTAAATGAAGAACAAGCTGGCTTCACATCAGGCAGGAGCACAGCTGAGCAGATTTAGCGTCAGCGGAACTTCTACCACAGCTTCATAAACTTTAAAAAGGCGTTTGACCAGCATTTACAAGAGTAAACTCATGGCCATTGGCAACGGCCAACAGATATCTACACGAATGGAGTATGGCTCGACAGTTCTACTTGGGAATCACCCTCTCCAAGGAAGGCAGCTCCATGACAGATATCCACATCATGCAGGCGCAAGTGGCGGGCCTCGTCAACTGATGCGTTGTCCATAATTATGCTTTGATTTATAGGTAAGCGCCGATCTGTTTTGGTAGCCACTACATCGGCCCACTAGGGCTCGTTCTGCCTTCAATATGGTGCCAGCATGTATAAGATCCACGGGGCGGTCTGATAGCTCTATAGTACAAACGCTGGTTTGTCACCATGACAATGAGAATCAAAGATCCACGCTTGAGGCCTCATCTCGGGACGCACACATTTCTCTACATATGGTCATATGACACATGTTCATGCAGCTTGCTGTCGTTGTCCGCAGTTTCCGACCTCATTCATCGCCCCATCCCCTGCCACCCTCCACCCAGTTCACACACAACAATCTCACATCGCACTGAGTGAAACTTTATTTCAAATTTCAAAAGGCGAGGGCGAGAGTCTAACGGCGGCTCAGACCTCGGCTCGCTGCATGTCTTTTTTCCTTTTATTGGTGGCGGCAGGACGAGTGTTTTGGGGAGGGGGATGCATGCTGGGGGGAGGAGAGTAGGTGAAATCAAAATCTCAACAAATGCAGTTAACGCCTTCTCCTTATCCAAAACCATTTGTCTTACCACCGGGATTTGATGTTCTTACTTTTTACTGCCAGCCACAAATGGAGGCAGATACATTATCCCTACCGTTCATTCTTAATGTGATTTTTCTTAACAATCTTTTCTTTTCAAACATAACTGTAAGTACCGGTATTTAGTGTACTTTATATCCCCGGGTCAAAACTTTCTTCCCCGTCCCCCACAATAAACNATCGGCATTGATGAACAACAACGAGGGTCTTTCGTTCAAATCGGTTTCCAATGGCAACATCAAATAGGCATTGAGCAGCTTTCTTAGCGCCGTATGCAAACTAAACAAGTGGGAAGAGGGTGAGCTCTTGCCAAGGTAGTAATTTCAGGTAGTGGATACTAGAAACAACACAAAACGAGGAAAGCGAGGAGTGCTTTAGTCTGGCTCTTCAGCCTTTGTGCACTGGCGAGAAAACCTTTTCTCCTGAGTGAAGAGCACTAGACAGAAATGGTGGAGCATTATGGGAGAATAAAGTCCTTTCCACTCATTGGAACCAACGATGCACAGCAGCTAACGCGTGAACAACCTATGATTAGTCAGTACAGCTATAAACCTAATTTAATATTTATTAAAAGCCCAATGTAATTAACAGTCTAAGACAACAATGATTATTTCTGTATTTTTGCATAATATATTGTATGTACTTAATGATATTGAACAGATACCTCTTAGCGCTTAAGAACAAGAACAAAAGATGGACAGCATACGAGGGACAGGAAAACAAATAACATATGAACTATAAAACAATCAACAACCGTACTAAACTAAGATTAAAATCAAATACAGAAAACACAAAGAGGACAAATAAAAGTATTATTGCTCGATTTCTCATTAGTTATTGTATATATTTTTGATGATTTAGCAATCATATCACGGTGAAATTTAAAGGTAGTATGCAAAACATCCTATGCACATTTCTCTGTCGCTACTAGGGTTCGTTCATGTAAAAAAACTATTTTGCCACAGCTTTGTGAATGTGATTAAAGTATATCTTGTCAACATGCTCATTTTCACTCAGATAATGCTCTTACCGTCAACTGTTATTCCGGAATAAATGTCTGAGGCTACTATCCACCGAAATAAGTTTTCTGTCAGGTCGAAGTTCTTTTTTCGTATTTCTTCAGCCACAATATTTTTACTTTCAAGTTTTTAAACATTTATTCTCGGGATGAGCTGATAATAATACTAACTCTTCTGCATTATGTTGTGACAGTTTATAATAGTAATTTTTTTCCACCCACCTCTTTACATTCGCATGTCTCGGTAAAGACAACTTGGACCAACTGATCCCCTCTTCCGTTTTAACCACCATCGGGTGTGTACTGCGCATGCCCGCAATAACTGACGAACCTCATCACTAGTCCTCTTTGAGCAGACTTCCCTCGGAGTTCCATCTAAACCTGCAGGTCTATTACTTAGTGCCACAAAAACACTTTCTAAAAATCGTCTTCCACGAAGTGCAGCCATTCTCAACCATTTTTATTTTCGCCCTGTAGGAACCGTTGCAATAATGTCTCAGAGTTTTTACATCTTTAGCTCGCCGTTCTTAGAGGTAATCAGGGAACAGTATTTTATTGCAGATATATTAAGCACTAAATTCTGTTGAAGCGATTGTTGTGTTTATATCAAGCTGTTTGCCACAGTGGAGTTCAATGTTTACACAGCCAGTTCCTGTAAAACTCATTAATGGCGGAGTTCTGGCGGTAAATGTCGACTTGTCGATGCCGCAGTGCAGAGAAATTAAATCCTGTTGTCATTCTCTACGATTATCGCCATTGTTCCAGTGCCAGCGAGACCTGTCCTGTGGATCGCGATGTTAAGATCAAAGAAACAAAAGAAACTCTTAACAATCTGCACATTCACATACACTTATATACTGCATCACATCATTTGAATGCTGGTAAATAATTCTGGACATGGTAAATCGTCCTGACCATGTCAGACCTCACGATGGCGAACCTTTCCAGGAAACTTTCAATCCACCGAGCTGCTCGCACCTGGGGGCAAACATGTAAAATTTGCAACTACAGTTTCGAAGCAGACCTTCCTGAAGTCATGCAACAGCATCAAACCTGCCTGACTCCGACCTCCTCCCTACAGACTGCACAGCGAGTTAATAATAGTATAAAAACTTTATTCTCTTAGCTCGAGGCTACCGGGGGTTTGTGTCCCCTGACGATANAACAACGTCAGGTCATGTCCGTAAGGTTAGCGGGCCAATCATCCCCATTCCCCTCCCTGTCCCCTCCCTACCTCCTCTTCCCGACTGAAACAGCATGTGGCGGTGCTTGCAGTGCAGTTAAGGTCTAGTGCCGCGCGTGCGCCTCCCTAATGACTCCAGTCATCGCCGTGTCATCCTTCCAAAAGATGTCAGACGCCAGCAATAACACTCAGCTCTTCATGGCAGGACAATCGCACAGTTCATGTAGCAAGTCTAAGTCTCTCGAACATGAAAGGTGCCCCGAAAGGTCCATTCACTCCCAACAATTTGCAGACACTTTTTTGGATGCTGTGTTACGGCGGTGTAAACCCTCGTGCAAGCCAACCGACACGCTCCTGCTGCATTTAACGATGTAAAAAAGAAAGAAAAAAAAGTAAATCCAACAAACGAACTCTTGTTTGGTCACTCGCGTCAACCTCACGGAGCAGCTGCAACAAGAAAGCCTCTAGACATCACCTTAAAAAAGGAGTGTGAAGCAGAGTAAGAGAAAGCAGTCTTGAAGCCTCACGACAATAAATAAAAAATAATAAATAAATAAATAAATAAATAACAACAAACAACATCAAAGCCCCGTACAAAAACGGATGTAGGCCGGTCTAGTATCAGGCACCACAGGAGTTTTCACCGCTTGACAAGAGGTTCTTTGCTACTCACCCAAACCTCCTCTCCTCATCCCACCACCACCCGGAAGGTACGCCAGGGTACGGGTGGAAGCATGAAGGGTCTACGACATTAAATACACACACACTGACTCGACTTTATCCAGTCACTGTTCTTGTCGCCAGGCCACGAGACTGCTCGCGCAGATCCGAACATTTCTGCATGAGTAACATCGCAAATAGCGCATCCCTTCACTGACTTTATTGTCTGTTTTTTTTTTCTCTTTATTCTGCTCTTTTTTTTCCTTCATACTCAACCGTATCCCCTCTTGTCGAAACTGACAAAAGCAGATGTTTAGCCTTTCTTCTTCCTCCGTGTTTGCTCGTGTAGCAATAGAGAAATGAAGGTGATGATACCTTTATGAACTTCTCCTCCAGAAAAGCAATTAACTTGCACGAGAAAGGTAGCAACTGCCTAGCTTCCCTCTCTCACTCTCTCTCTCTCACACACAATCTCGCTGTACGGAGCGATATCTGCGATCAATCTTGGCCCAACACTGGCTAGTGAAGCTCTGAAATTCAATAAAGTGTTCAGTTGATTCTTCCTTACAGATGGAGCGGAGGGGAAGGCAGTCGGTTATCTCTTGCAGGGCTGCTGTGTGACAGGTGCGCGTGCATGCTCAAGCCGAATACAGTGCTCACAAGCGCCAACCATCTCCAGATTAAACTGGGAAAAAATCCACCCGGGTATATATGGGAAACTAAGAGGAAAATTTTTGTAATTCTCTCTCTAGCTACTCAGTTCTTTCTACATTTATAGAATGCATTCCATGGCTATTTAATTCATTGAATAGAGTAATATAGACATAATGCCTGTTACAATTTTTTGTACATTGTATTATAATCACGGAAGTCATTACTCGAGAGGAAAGTGGATAAAACCAAAGCATTTCCTTGATATTTCACCGAGAAGTTCCTACCCAATTCTATAGCTACAGAACACGTGGTACCAGGAGGCAAGTTTTACCGAATTTTCTCAGACAATTCTCCTCTTTGTGCCCCATGAATGTTGAATATAGTCAAAAGTGCTAGTCGTGCTATGACAATGAAACAGATGATGCGACACTGACAATGACCAACTGGGGAGTTACACTAGGCAAGTGCGGTCAGATACAAAAATAAACAAAACAATAAACATTTGCTAGTTACAAGATACGATTGCACTCTGCAAAGGTTGAGTAAAGTGGAATGGAATGTTTCCCTTGCCACACCAGTAAAGAGAACTTGATGACAACTGCGACCTTTGTGGACAAATCACCTGGTCTGGACAATGTCCAGCGACAAGGTGCAACTCCCAAAGGAAAGAGGAGCGATGTTGCACGGTTTTGTTCTAATGTTTTCGAAGAAAACGAAGGCGGTGCAGCTGACTGAGCAACTGCAGCTTGCATTCATCACCTTCTGACAGCAGCTCCAGTCATTTCTATGATGTGGAGGTGGGGTTTTTTTTTTTTTTTTTTCCTATGCTTTCACTTTTTGATCTGCTTACGGCACAGGGTGGATGGTGGATAGCAATCTTGCTAAGGACACCCGTTGTTGCGCTCTCGAGGGTGGAACAGCAGGCGGTGGGATGCAGGCCCACAAAAAGTTTATGCATAGCAACAACAACAGCAACGGCATGCCAAGATTATCAGTGGAGTCCTAACATTCTGCTGCCTATATTGTAGATTAAGCTGGCAGTTTCACCATGACTTATTTAGAAGAGGTCATAGGGTCACCTGATGCCATGTTGGTAGCGCCAAGTCACGGAGATGCCAGCCAAACAAGCCGATCAAATATGTTCATGTGAAGTCTGCCAAATCCTTACTGCCTAAACTCGAGGTAGGGAGTGCCAGGATGATGGTTGCATAAAATAAACAGTTATCTACTGAACCAGTCTCAGCTACACAAGGTATCTGGCCTCGCTTTGCCAACTATTTGAAAGGAAACTCTCTTCATACAGGAGACCGTCCAGCAAGCCAGGGAGCACGTAGCAACATGCTTGGCCTGGTCAGAGCCGCGCTGCACTCTGGGCGATTCCAGAGCCGTTGATGAGGCCGGCAGGAAGCAATTCTTCCCTTGGTGGCAGTCCGTAAAACGATCTCGTCAGCTGGAGTTGTCACCCTTGATCTTTCGGAGTGCGGCCTGTCTGCTGAGAAAACTGCGGCTTTTGCTGGGAACCACTAAGACCAGTTGATCGCAATGACAATGGAACCTTGTACGACCTCATTTCGACACTGTCCATCGCATTCTTTCCCCTATATTCTGCTGTTTAAACTTATATTTTAGTTTGGGTTTTTTTTTAAAAATTTGTTCATTTACTTTTGGTGAGGGTTAAGGTGTATTGAATTGAGACAAACCTCACTCGACGGGACAATTTTAGGTGCATCAATTCTATTTACTTCTATGTCTGTCAGGATGTACTTCCGCAAAATTTAGAGAATATAACATATGTACTCAAAACATCCCGTTAAAATGAACACTGTTTCACGCATGGGTGCACATGTGAACTTGTCCAACACCCCATTGTGGCATAATTTCTAAAATTGATGACCAGTCCGACAGAGACAAAAGAAATAGGACCAAACAATAAGTGTTGCTAGGACAGATTCCCTTAACAGCACTGCTGTCCAGAGAGGGTGGCCCCACGCTGCCCCTTGTGGGAGCTGCAGAGCCCTATGGCACGGCCGCTGACGGAGAACTCAAAATAGCCTGCTCCCGACCACATCAGTCTAATTGGGTTTAGAGACGTGGTGCCAGACCTGTCCTCTGGCGGAGCTGTTCTCTTTTAGCAACCGCTTTCCCTGTGCCCCGAGAACACTTCAGTCCTTGCCAAAGTCTTGCAGGGGTCCTAAAATGGCATTTGCCCTCTATATTTAGCAGTCATTATGACGATTTGGGGACCCGGTGCATCTTGCGCAGTCGGTGCTTGAAAGTATGAGCATGAATCAGTTGTTCAAAATGTAATTCTTCACTTGGTGGTGTTAAGTGCCCCTCCTTGCCTCCTTCACCACTCTCTCTCTCTCACACACAAACACACCAACAAAAAGAAGCAGACAACAAATGAATTTGCACCAAAGGTCTGCCCAGACACTTCGCTTCCATTATTAACTAAAGAAAAACTCTCCACTGGCTGCGACTGTCTGAGAAGCAAGAACGATGTTGCCGGCAAGAAAATGGATGTAGGGTTTTCCTCGATTTTGGACTCTGACTGTTTATAGTGTTTAATTCTATGTGCCATTCTCTTCTCTGTCATCGACTTTACATTTATTTATTTGTTTTAGCAATGATAAAACAACGATGTGTTCAAACGTCTGCCACCATAACACAACTGCCAGCTGTATATAATAATTTGTTTCAAAGACAACAAGACCTCGTCTTTATTTTGCTGTACACACACCTTATGAACTTTGTTAAAAAATTGGGAGTGGGGTAGAGGGAGGAACCATACAAGATAAAGCAAAATAGAATTATGGACGCCTTAATAAATGAAGCACGTGAAGATAACAATCAAAGCAAATGAGTATTGTAAAGCATCGGCGTCTTTGAAATAATTATAATGATGGTCATGGCTGTGGTGATCACGTGTCTAAAGACCGCAAAAGAAGATGAAGATTCTCAACGATCCATCATTCCCTGTGTACCATATGATCCCCTTTAGCAAAGTATTAAAATGCTTGTGGTCGTAGGGGAGGAGGAAATCGCACAAACCTGCAACCACACACTTACACAGAAGTCTGTACCTGCATCTACTGCCATCACATGATCTTTATGCACGTGCAGCCTGTCATTTGTCGGCGCACTTGCACAAAATCCTGCCACGGCTGCCATGAGCAATATGTCTGATGCATACAAACAATGTTCATTTGCTGCGGCGGAAATAAATTCTGTATATGAAGGCCTCTTATTCTGTGCGCACAGGACTAGGTTCTCTCCCTCCCACTGTCGTTGTTGTCGCAAGTATCGAAGTCGTTATTGATGTTTGGAGCAGAAAGCAGGGTAAGATACCCGTCACGTGCCGATCACTCGCACCTGCGACACGACAGCTGCCGTATTATTAACACGTTGGAGCTGCGCGAGCTAAACCATCAAATCCCTCGGACACGCCATCAAAGCCGGACAGATTAGCCCCAGACCCATCAGCCATCATAAACTGTCACCTCCTTCAGACACACCACTAAATCCAGACATCTACACTGCTCTTGAAATTTGTCGACTTCGTCCAGTTACGGACTTCGTGTACTTAATGACTTGTATGAGTGGCTCTCTCTCCCGCCAACACCAAGCCCCAATCATTATCAAAGAAAAAAAAAAAAGAAAGAAAATGCTTTTTATGTTTCCATAATTAGAGACATAAACGGTTTACATAGAAAAATGACAAGGCTTACATAAACATATGCAAAAACTCATAAAAAAGGGCAAAAAAACAATAGAAGAACACAAAGACTATCTGTGGGCAAACTACACCACATGCACTGGGTTCCCACTGTTGCCGATATACTGACGACCTCTGGATTTTAATCTTATTATTAACATCAATGACTTTCATAAAAAAATTATTTCTGACAATGAAGGAGAGATGATCCGTACACTCTTGACCTGAAGCGACCAAAAAAACAAACAAAAGGATGGAAATGCTCAAAATGAATGTCAAAAAAGATCAACATGATCAAAGTTACAATATTTTTTACATCCATCTTGCTTCTCTGATTTTTGATTTTCAATGACTTCTGCTCCACATGTGCAACAAACCATCAACTGATTAGTCCTTTCTTTGTGTGTGTCCAATGAAAATGCAGTATTTTAAATAGCCTAAACGGTGGCTGTTTTTTTTTTTGTTTTGTTTTGTTTTTGTTTGTTTTGTTTGTTTGTTTTTCTTTCTTTCTTGTTTTTTTTTTTTTTTTTTTTTTTGGTCGATGCTTTTGAGGAGCAGTTGTTAAAACCGAGTGGCTTTCAGTGCCAACGTTGTTGGTTCGGTTTTTTAAAGGATCCTTTTTATCTTTGATGTGCACGCTTTAGCTTTTTGTTATTTATGGAAAGTTGCTGCTTTTCCGCAAATATACATCTGCTTTTTAATTTTTTTCATTTCTGTTGGCAAAAGTCTCTTTTTCTTACTGTAATTTAGACCATCAATCGCATCAAAACCTATATAAACGTGAAAATCAGCCCCCAATGGTAAATTTTCACACTTGAAGCTTTCGTGACGGACAAACAGAAATTGTAACGGTCAAGATTTGTTAAGCTGACTGCGTGTGGCTGTGTGTGCATGAACTGAGCAGGGTCAGTCGCATGCCACTCCCCGGACTACCCCGTGCTACCACCAGCGCTATCTCGTCCATCGAACTTCCCATGCCCTTCCCTTGCCGCCGCAGAATCGACAGGGAACGATTCATGAGGTTATTACAAGGGCTAAGACTATGAGCTACTTGTACACATCATGGCTGTACAAACATCCTATGAGGAACCCTGAGGTCAATTAAGGGGTTGGAGAATTCGGTTCATTATCAAAGTTCTAGTTCACCTTTTACTTTCAATTTTCGATCGATTTTGTTTTGTTTTGTTTTTTGTTTATTTTGTTGTTGTTTTTTTGTTGTTGTTTTTTTTTTTTTTTTTGAAACGTAAAGGCAGCAGGAAACCTCCCAGTCTCACCAAACCAACTTAAGCGGTAAGAGCATGCTCCTTAGGAATGTGAGTATGCACTTTACAAATTTTGTCTTTATTATTATTAACACTCCCATTATCACCACTTACATCGCATTCACATCAAAAACAGCTATAAACGCTGCTTGCTAACCATTCTCAAACCATTACCGATAGCAATAAACCAGTGCAGTCTAACTGACAGCTCTGGCATGGCAACTTAAATGCTGTGATGTGAGATTTGGGCACCACAAGCCCCACTTCACAATCAATAACAAGGCAGACGCCTCCCGCTAGATAGGTCTCACCATTCACGGCCTAGTCACTCCAACAGTCCCAGCCTATTTATCTTCTCTGCAGAACAGTGAAAATTAATATCCCCAGCGTTTCCTATGCCATAGGTCACACCAGATGTCACAGGATGAGTCCCTTTCAAACTGGAACATTCGACAAGTTTGACTGGTGGCCGACGATAACGTAGTTACTACGTACTACGCCTCCCAAAAAGGAACAAAAAGTTATATTAATACCTGTGGCCACAGTTGTGAAAGGAATAAAACTATCAAGTCGTTAACAAAATGTGATATGTGTACTTAATTTCAGATATTTGCAGTCAAGCCTACTCAACCATTATATTCGTATTCTTCCGGCTGTAACGTTGATGTTCGTATTGTATCTTCAACATCTGCTAACATAATTACTTACATATTGATTGCACTTGGGGTTTTAATGCGCGGGAAGGTTTATAACAGGAACTGTTTGTTTTGTTTGTTTGGTTGTTTTTTTTGGGGGGTTCCTGTGTGCGTTATGAAATAAAAGCTATTCGGTGTTACTGCACACTGTGTACATGCAAAGAAAAGAATGGTGAAGAGTTCACGGAATTCAAAAGCATGCTGGATCTCTTTCTCTGCACTGATCAATGAAGAAAAACAAATTGGTCGGATTACAGTCCCGGAGGAGGTGGAGGAAGGAGGGGCGCTGCTTCATGCAATGCAAACCAAACAGCCCGGTGGAAATATTCGATTTGGAGGAATGCCAGGTCTCGCAATTCGACACCAATCTTCCTTAACGATCTGCTTCAAATAGCCAGAACCGTATCTTCAACCTTTAATTAGTTCATAAATATGTTAGTTCCTGTATATCTGAGGGTGAATGGTTAAATGGCAATGAGCTTAAAAGAAAAAAAAAACTGTTGGAGGATTATCAAAGACTGCTCAGGAATAGTTAAAATAACGTTAGGTACCCTCTACTGCTATCACCAATAAATGGAGGGCTTTTTTTTTAAAAGCTTGACAATTTTATACATGCCCATTTACTATCATTCATATGAGGGAAGGTAAATAAGTAACAAAAGGTGAAATAGTATTTTGAATTTATTGTATCCGCAAATAATGTTTCGCTTAAAAATAAGCCTAAATGGAGGGGCAGGAATAAAACATTGACACAATACCAACACTTCATATCATGCAACATCTGCTTTCATGAAACTTTTTTGTGTTTCAGCAACTAGTTCAAAAAGTGACTACATGTCAAAGATGTATCAAAATGTGTTAAATACAGAATCACTGTAAATCACTTTCAATATTACTGGGATCAGAGTTAGCCTACAACTAGACCATTTTTATTAGCACAAAAACAACAGTGAAACTGCAGTATTTTGGGAAAAGATTAAATACTTTTAAATTTATTTTCAGACATAAGTTTTAAATAAATAACATACCTTACTGCTCGTCAGAACGAAAGCATAATACCAAAAAACTGCCTTATTTCTAAATGGGATGTGCCAGATCCAGAGACTGCTGATTAGCTTTTAATGTTTTGAGATTAAATCTTGCCAGAGGCATCAGACCTCAAGGCAATGCATAACACTCATCATTAAGCTTGGAGTGGATTGCTTAAGTATTCATTACGGGCTTTTTCTATACCAGTGAGTGCCCATAATTTTGCAAATCACTTATTTTCCTTTAGTTCAGGGGCACATCTGAATGGTAAAGAAGGTATCAAACACACTCTGAATGTATTACTACGACTGATGTGATTCTACTAAGTTACAGATTCTGAAAGTACTCATTTTTTTGTTTGAGATGAGGTCTCCTGCTGTATTTATTTAAAACTGACGCAGGATAAATAAAATGAAAACCTTGAGTTTTCTTTAACTTTTTTGTGGCTGTGATTTTTTTCAAAAGGAAACGAATAGCTTTAACAGAAGGAGATTTAAGATTCAGTGCAAATTCTATACGCAAATATTTGTATAAGTGATGATGATGCTTAATAACCAATCTATGGATTGTATCCATTAAAAAGGTAGGAATATGAAATGAAATCTCTGTTTTCTTAATTTTTTTCCCCCCTTTATTTAATGTCTTTTTTTTTGGTACAACTAAAATTGCAATATTTTCTTTATTATCGATTGTCAAGATGAATAATTTCTATAATAAATGCTTGACAAAGGCCAATTTCTCAGGTTCCATGCACACAAAAGTAGTTCTAAATTATCACATTAGAAAAGATTATGCTTTAAAAAAATTGTGCTTGAGGCACATTTGTAGATGGTCTATAATCAATCAGGTTCAATAACACCATGCTGCAGTTTTATGCACCAAACACAGACACTGTATTATCTATTTTATGACACTTTAGCTCTCAGCCATTTTGCCTTGTTATGACACTGTTGTTAAATTTGTTATTAATCTTCACAAATTGTAATCACATCTTTTCCACTAGCTGATACTAGCTGATAGCTCATACTTTAAAAACTAGAATCTCAACAGTTTCTTTGTTGATGGTAAATATTTAACATTGAGTTTATTTTGCACTGTCATTAAAAAATTATATGTGATATAAAGTGTGCACATCTATACCTATAACATATATTTCTCCCCCATTGTCTTGGTACTCACAAGAATTTGAAAATTGCACTTCTGTAAACAAGTATAGTTGTATTTTGATCCTGCCAAAAATAGGTCTCCCATCTTTTTTCTCTAATTTGAATACAAATTTATCTGTAATATGTCGAGGGTGTAATGGAGGGATCATAACTCCCTTTTATGGGGCTACAAGACATTAAATTATGCAATATTATTTTTTAACTTACAACATCACTCCCATGCTATTTATATTTGAGAGCCAAAAACGTTATCTCCCTTTTCAAAAGCCCCACAAGTGCTATACAGACCACAAAATAGACATCGAAAACAAACCTCCATTATGTGTTTCTGCATTTGCCAGAGGAAGTCTTATGGGTTTGTACAAAAATATTTGGCACTCCAGATGTTTGGTTACTTTTGATGGAGGAAATTGCCCCACCGCCTCTACCTCTACCACCACCACCACAACCCCTTTCATAACCAGCTCATAATAAATCATCAAAGCTCAAAATCAACCCTCTGCCCCTTTAAGAAAAATGCGGTGTCACTGGCAACGCTCCAGCAGGCATTACTCAAAGCAGCTTGTGACACTCAATGGTCGGCTGGCAGCCTGTTGGTGAGTTTGTGGTATGCATACCACACTGACAAGCCCCAGACCTTTAATTGCTCACTTACCTGCTCTTCAGACGGATTCGAAAGCCCATGCTTGATGACATATCTCACGTCTGAGTTGGATGTCAGCATGGGATGTGACTTTTGCTAAAACAAGCCTTGACAACAACTGGCTGCCCCTTGACACTCAAGTTTTGGAAAAACTTCCGGCGCCATTTGTTGTTATCACGTGACCACCCCCTGGTGTTGTCATGACCTGCCACAGCTCAACTCACGGCAAACTAGTCCAGGGGCTTACTCGCAAATCTCCAGTTCAGCTGGATTACTACCAGTCGAACACGACTAGAATGATATGATCTGTAAATTTAAGTTCTAAGTGCTATTCCTAGTGTGACCCTTCACATCAACAAAACTGAAATTGACAAATGGATGGAAACAATAAACAGTTGATTTTCAAAAAAAAAATGTCATCTTTAAGAATGTCGTCTTTTTAAGAAACAAAGCAACAGTCTTAATGGTATTATGTCTAAAATATTTACCAATATTTCAGAATTGCACTATGCATGTCTCTTATAAATTAATCCTATAAAATCTTCACCAATTTCTTGAAATGTAAGGGAAAAAAATGTATGTCCATGAATCTTTATTTGGGGGGTTTACTGTTATCTAGTGTGTGTGGTCCATGTGTGTGAGAATGAGAGAGGGAGGTAGAAGGTACCAAGTGAAAAAAATAGAACAGTGATAAGTGTTTAAATCAAATATAACTTTGTTGGCAACTATCACCAGTGGGAAAGCCTTAATCCCAGTAACATACATTCTGCCATCCTAACATCCAATATAGATTTGAATTCTCTCCAAAGCAAACAGTATAATTAATAAAAGTAATATAATAAATGAACATCCAGCATGTTGATTCCTCCTGCCATACTATAAAGGACTGAAGAATACAAAGAAATATTCAAACATTTATTCAGCTAATAACTACAAGATCTAATACCTGTATGTCACATGGATCATATTGCTGCAAGAGTCGTGAAATACCACAACTCCAGGCGCAACAAGAGAAACAAAAGCACATCTTCAAGTGCAGATTATTATTCTCTGTGCATCAGTCTTTCAACTAAAACCAACCACAATTAAAAAAACCAGAGCTTTTGCAGCTCCATTCTGGCATTGGTCACATTTTACAAGTGGACAGAATCATGATGGCCAAAACAGTGAAAAAGAACTTTGAAAAAAAAAATACAATGCATGGCAGAAAAGCAGTAAAATGTAAAAAGAAATAAAAAATGAAAAATAAATGAGAAAAACTTTTATTTCAGTGTTTCCACACTTGTACAGGTCAGCATTTATAAGTAATCTAGAAACATGAAGGTTTTACTTATAGGGAAAATGGACTGCATGAATAAGGTAAACCTACTGCTCCATAACCTGACTTCAGAACTTTTTAAGTTGTTCTTAACCTCTTTAAAAAAAATTTTTGTCTTTGTTTGCTGCAAAAACCACCTTTTGTATCTAAACAGCAATAAAATCATTAAGTATTAACATTACATGCAGTAAAGATCTGATAACCTTTTTTCCCTTTAAGCAAACGTTTCAATGTTTGGAAAAAAAAGTAGCTCTGTTTTTATTGTCATCCATTACTGGAAGGCTTTCTTGAATGCCCCCAAAAATAATAATTCCACGACAGACTTTTGAGACCTACTTCCCCACCCCTAGAGAGAAATGAGATAATTTCCATGATTATTAAGATATATGTCCTTATTTTCAGTTGTTCTAACCAATCAAAGGACATAACTTGCTTTATTCTTGAGATAGCTACAATAATTGCGGTGAAAAGGAGTAGATTTAAAGATGGATAGAAACATTTTATGACCTTCAATTTTTTTTAATACTTTAACATTCTCAATGTTTAGACAGATTGGTTCCACAAGTAATGACTTTTTCCAAGTGCTTGTTTCGAGAACCAATAGTGACTTTTTTAATGTTTTAAAACACACAGAAGTCACAAAAAAAATACATAAATCTCCACAAAAAGACATCAAAAAAGGAGAAACTGAAAATGAACTAGTCACAGAGCAGCTCTTTCGTAAGAAATAATTCAGATCATTTTAGCATAATCACATTCCTTCCATTGCTATTTGCCTATCAATCTGTGATGGCCAAATGTTGTGATGTATGATTGTGCCAGCAATAAAACAGTGCAAAAAGCAGGATATGATGCAATGCAAATGTTTTTCCCACTTACTGCACATAAGTGCTCAAGTTAAAATCTTGTTCTGCATTCTCAAGGAACAAAAACAAAGAGAAAATAGAAAAAGAAATATGGTTTGTGGATGGCTTCTGTCGGGGTTGGACAGGAGGAGGGTCAGGGAATGGAAGGGAAGGGTCGAGTAGAGAAGATAAAGGAAGTTTTCATTTTCTGAATCCTGTAGCTTTCTTACCTAGCACACCAAATTCAACAAGCAAATCAGATTTTTTTGTTTTCACCTGTAGCTTACGGGGTACACTTTCTAAATATAAAGTTACAAAAAAGTACAAAAGTAGTTGAGAAGCTGCTCATCATTTGGGACTGAACATGCCAACAACATGGGTCTTTAAGAACAGCACACACCCCTGACACACTCTTTCCAGTCTGTGTAAAAAACATGACTAACATACTGCACATTCTACTCCAATTCACAGCACAATTATCTCAGTGGTGCCTTCTAAATCTTCTTGTCTTTGTTCTCCATATTTGTCACATTCTCGAGTCTTGAAAGCAGTTTTTGTTGTGGAAAAAATCAAGTAACCATGTACACAATCAACTGCACAAGCATTCTGGTTTTGAAATGTTTGAATTAGGAGAAAACTGTCTTCACACAGAGTGCTTTTAAATGTTAAACAAGCTAAATTTTTTTTCTCCTTCTCACTCACACACATACCCTCTCTCTTGCCTACTTGATGAGTATAGCCCTTTAAAACTACAGGCTTTATCAGACCTGATTTCTTTAACTCATCTCCAATTGTTATAAACAGCAAATATTACCATCCCACTTTAAAAAAAAAATGAAATCCTGATCTGTAGCAAATGCTAAAAATGTCTGCCTGCATACAGTGTATCTTTTTGCTAACATTAAAGAAATCGGTCAATATATTTAGTGTGTAAATGTGTTTGTACATTCTTTAGTACAGAAAATAGTCCCTTAACAATGAATTTTGTCTTTGTTAGAGATGATCCACCTAAGTGTAATACTGCTCTCTCAAAGCAACCTCCCCAACAGCTTACAATATCTATAATACATAGCTATAACATCAAGATTATGGTTCACAACTACACCCTCACATCATTTTGCATAAAACTTCCTAAGCAAACACAAACCAAAAAAACATAAATTCTAAGACAGGTGAAATTAAATATATATAACCTGCTTCTATCCACTAAAAAAATTGTGTTCACATTATTTGCACTGTTTTGCTCCAGTCCCTGAGTACTGGCTCTCAAAGGTTATTGGTCTTAGTTCACAACTGATATTAAAAAAAATTGTATTTAGATTTTAAGTTTGATGAAAATGGCTAGACCGATCACAAGCATAAACGTAACATCCATTTCTTCCTTGTAATATGTGAGCAAAGGAATAAACACTGCTGAAGATGTGCCAAGCCTCAAAACAGTCTCACATCAAGAATAAATACTACTTGATATGCCAGTAATAAAAGTGTGAAATGTTCACATCTTTGCTATTCTCTCACAAACATCCTTAAATAAAGCAATATTCTGACCATTACAGCTGCTGTTACTCATCTGAGGCACAGCACTGACTTTATAAATATTACAATAGAGATCATTAGTACACACATCTTAAAACGAATCCTGAACAAACCAATAAACTTAGGAAAACAACAACAAATTAAAAAAAGGGGGGAAATAAGCCTGACAAAAAATTATTTCACAGTTTATAAAAGACAAAACAACTACTAAGCAAGATTGAAGACAGAGCTATAGAGAGCATAATCTTATCTTTTATTTTAAAATCATATTCATGGTTTCACTCTTTTGGAGGTATTCAATAATGATGGCAGAGTCTTAGAGATTTACTCGTGGATGTGGAATATTTCAAACCTGTTGAATATTATTGTAATTTTATGTTTTACATTGTATCACTTTTGCTGCATACTGGCTGCTAACTGACCACCAATGCACTTGGCTGCTGCAACTTCCTCTCATTATAAAGAAAACTTTCACACTTGTGTATGCTGACATACTAAATGTATCAACTAAAACACCACAATTTGTTTTTAATAAAATATCCTACTTCATGCTTTCTCACCAAACTACAACATTAAATACAGCACAAACCAATCCAACCTACAATGGCCCTAATAGTAGTAATACTAGCCCAAAATTTAAACGGACATATCTTCGCCAACCACTCCTTAACACAAAGTGCATTAAATCTTCTAACTAAAGCTTCCAATATTCTGGAGGCAACAGGGATGAAAGGGTTTTTATGAAATAAACTTACCGTGTGAACTTATGTGAGAAGCAAACTGAAACAAGATTAGGGAACATATCCACTTCTGGGAGGCAGCATCTGCACTGTGCTGTTGGTTGTGAGGATGACATGAGGAAAGAGATTGGCAATTCTACTGCTACTGACACATTTCACTTGTACTTCCAGCTACACAGTCACCAAACCGTCAGCACACTTAACACTGTTGCCTTTGAAACTAATTCAGGGCAGGATTTGGTCAAACTGCAAATGCAGGCATCATGGCAAACTGAGAATACATGCTGCAAAAGGACTCGAAACCTGCATCTGATAATGTGCATATTTGATCTCTAAGCAATTCACTTGTATGTTGAGTCTTCTGCTTCAAAAGGTCATCTCAGATTTGTTGGGAGATGAGTCATGTACACGTGATAAGAAGTAGTTCTACAGGTAGGTATGTGGTGGAGACTGAATGCACTCAGCTTCCAACGATTTTCACCAAAATTTGCACAAAGTCTAAACAATGTAGTGCCTTCCAGTTAATGCTTGTGCATGATGAAAGTTCATCACCATCACACCTGCTGCAAATTGTAACTGAAGCTGCTCTGGTCAGAATCGTAGGTGCAAACTATAGTTCCATTTGCGTATTCTGCTCTTTGTGAATTCCTTCCAACTGTGCCTTTAAAACCAATTAGCAAACTCCAGATGGAAGAATATGAAAACTTTCTCAGTCCCCACATACATTCTCAGCTCCCACATCTTGACACAGCATTTCAGTCCTCACATGCAGCTGGTGGGCAGCATCTGCTTTGATTGGCTGTAGGTTTTCTGGACAATTTGTGAAAATCAAACACTGTGAACAAAGTCATGAAAATGCCAGTATAAAATCCATCTATGAAGACCCTCCATGCCAGAATCTGTGTTCCAAAGTTCACATTTTGGACCAAAAAGAAGAAAAAAAAGCTACAGATGCTTCCAAAATGGGTTTTCCCATCTACCCATTCCTGGCTGCTGCAGGTGCACATAAGCATGTGTAGCTGTTTTACTTTCTTCCTTTCCCAACAGAAGGCCCATGCTGAGAATAGTCTCCATCTGGTCAAGAGTCAACTGCCTAAGCTCACTATCCACAAGGCTACCCCCACAGCACTGCCGGGTAGCACCACGACCATCCTTCACACAACACGCACATGACAAAGAAATGTATTGTATCACTCCAAATAGGATTGTAGGGAATGAAGGGGGGTGTGAGGGTTTAAGAGGGGAGAGAACTGTCTAGCTGTTGAAGCCAGCAGCATATCTCTTTGTCCACATGCGAGCCACGCGGTCATGCTCCTGGCGATTGTTCACATACTGGGTGGCGATGCTGCTGACCAAGGGGTCAGCTGGATTGCAGTCGGTGAGCAGAGAACAGACAGAAAGCAAGACTTTGGAGATTGTCAGCGCAGGACTCCAGTTGTCTTTCAGGATGTCTAGGCAGATGGCACCTTGGCTGTTGATATTGCAATGATATATTCTTGTCTTGAACACAACCTGAAAAAAAAAAATCACAGATCAGAAATCAAGCCATCAGGGGAGACCAGTGAAAACTATCACCTTTAAGATAAACATTTTATTTGTTAAAAACCTAATCCTAAATCCTAAAACTAAACAATGGTGCCTGTGTGACCAAGGAGCAGTAAATGACATTACTGTTTATACCCTACATTTTTATGACCATTCAGTGTACTCTTCTTCACTTGTCTCCCTTTACCAGTTAGTTTTCTGATTTTGTTCATTTTCATATTTAAATATTAAGCAGATTTTGTAATTATGATAACTGATGAAGATTTTTATATTCTGGCATTTGTTAAGCACCTGAAAGATAAAAGAACAAAGAATAAGGAAAACGTTCATAACAAAACCCTTACACAAAGCTTTACTGCACCTACTGTTAGTCCTTCGGAATTGTCAGACATCTAAAGCAAATATGTATAAATAAGCCTGTAAGAATTACAGTGCAATTTAAGGCCTATTTACCCCTTTAGGAAATTATCATCTGTAAAATTGAGACTGAAACTATAAAAATTCTGAAATGATGGTAGCACAATTTATTTTTTGCTAGTATCTCTGAAGTGATAACACAACAATCTCTTCTAGAAAAGAATATAAGATCTGACCTTCAGTGAGTTTTAAAAGTGATAGCTACTAATGTCTTCACAAATTGTACTTTTAAAGTCTGAAGTTTACACAATAATCTCTCATGAAAGTAAGTTGTAAAGTACATGTACCCTTAGAGTAAAGTCCAAGCAAGGTCTCTTTACCTGAATGAATTTAGTCTACAGGTTGATTGACAGAAAGTCAAAAGACTGATCAACTGCTTTATACCAAGTAATAAAACCGCCAGTGAATTAAGGAATGAATGCAATAACAGTAGCTCATAAAAGAAGACCTGCTACAACTCTCTTTCTCTCCCTTCCCCACTAGTGTGACAGCAGTTAATAACTTTGTCACTGCTGGATGGCAGCATGCCCCCATACATAGCTCATCCTTCCACCCCAAGCTATAACAATGGTCTTCCTCACTCCTAGTCTTTTTGTTTTGGTTTTTTTTAAACTGTAAGACATGGCAGTGAAGATGGTGGCTTTGACTGCGTGCCTGTAGCCTTAAAGCCTGGGCCTTTTAATGAGCTTTGTGTGTTTGTGTGAACATGCAGGTCTGTTTTTACAGACACCCTAGAATAACAAAGCTAAAATAATACTTTCCCCTAGTACAATTCTGAACAGTTTCTATTTATGAAAAAGAATATTGTCCTCTCATCCCCCTCCCCCAACACTCTCGCTCACTTGACCCAGTGGCCTCCCCTTAACGACATTAGCTACTAACCTTAAGTGTTTTACTCCACTGCAAAAGGAAATCAAACCAGCCATCAAAAACGTCTCTTTCCCTTTTATCTGCTTACAAGCCTCCCAGGAATTTCTGTTGCTGGATCAATATCTCTGCTAAAGCGCCTGTTGCCGCTTTTTGATGTATTGGAGTTGTGGTTGCTGTTTCCCATTTTACATACCTATTCTTGTGAGCAGGAAGGGGAGTGGTAGCTGATCAGTGCTTAAAATTATACTTAGAATTTGGGACTCCCCCCAATCTTTTCACATACTCTCTAACCTACCTACTCCTCGCAGTTTAAGGCAAACGTTTCAACCCTCCCCACACAAGCACCACCCTTACATTTCCCCCAGGGTGAGACGGGGGAGTATTTTTGTGTAATCTCTCAAGACAGTCGACAGCCCACGCCAATTTCTGCCAACAAGAAAAGTCTAAGCACGATTAACACTGATGTTACACGACAGCATGCAGCAGAATAAGGCGGCGGTGGAATTTGTGTTGCCGCCCGCCAGTCAATACCAAGTGAATGCGGAACAACGATCTGCCTACTGTTGCTGTCTACTTCCCATCCTTGTGTGAACCTACCAACAGGAGAAACTGCTGGCGGAGGGTTAAGCTCGCACCCAGAGAGCTAGCTAACGGCAAAACTAGTGTTCTTTGATGGAGTTAGGCTTTTTATGGGAGATAGGGCGAGAGATGTAGGTGCTTTGTGTGCTTGCTCACCTTTGGGGGTTTGAAGGGGTATTCTGTGGAGAAGTTGATATCCAGGAAAAACACACCACCTTCGTAGACAGAACCAGTTGGTCCTAAGATCGTGGATGCCCACTCGTACAAGTTGTCACCCTTGGGTCCAGCGCTGCAAAAAGTAAATAAATAAAAATAATATCGGATCAGTCGAGGCGATTTATTTTTAGACCGACTGGTGAAGAATTTTATAAGTCACGTGCGTCATTGGTATTCTAAACAGAACGGCAAGATCATCATTTAGAGAAGCAACAACAAAACAAACAAACAAACAAAAATATCAGAGTGAAGCCATTTTACTCTAGTTCCCAGGCACACACAAAATTTTCGATCACCAGTTCTCCAATAACACAGTCCTTGAAAACGCAACCACTAACCCCCAACCTCGTTTTTACAAATTCCTTAAGTTTTGGTTTTTTTTTTTTAGCTGACTACTGCACAGTGCTCACTTGCCATTCTTATTACAGGGAATCAACATTCTTCAAAGTATTCTTTTAAAAAATGAGTGAATTCTAGCTCCCTGGAAGAAAAGGGAGGAGAGTATCTTGTCAACTTTCTGGTGGCGCCCTCCTCTCATCAACTGATAACTATGGCGGCATGAAAACAGATCGGGGTCTCCATAAAATTAAAAGGATTTGGTTTACTGATATACTGTTGGTGTGCTTGCAACGAAGGCGATGATTTCTGGGAAAACAATTCAAGATATGTGCCTGTGAGGCTTGGAAAAGTGAACAAGCAAGTCATGCGGCAAGAACCGCTTCAGTTATGATAAAGTAAGCAAGGCAATGCGATGGTTACTCGTCTGATGTGGCTTTAATCCCAAAATGGTCTCTTTCTAGTTAAGAAATTTCTTTTTTTTTAAAAAAGGAGTGTTGATAAAGATAAGAAATTTTGGCGCTCACACACACACACAAACAAAAGCACATCCAGTACTCGTTACATTAGGTGGGTTACTCGTTACAGCAAGCAGATTATTTGAACCTGAGAAAACTTGGCGAGAAGGACGGGTCTATTATCAGCCGCCAGTTATCTACAGGGTATTCTGCAGTCTCTTGTCTAGCCTGGTACCCGCCAGGTTTCGCAGGCTGACAGATTAGGCATGTGGCCACACGAAAGACACGTGCAGAGAAGCTCACGAAGGAGGGGGAAGGGGTTCGCACATGCATCAGACTACAGGTGCAAGCCAGGTCTGCAAATGTGCAGTTACAGTTGGAAGATGAAGCAGACTCTTCGACACCCACTCCTCCTCCACCCATCACTGCATAATCACCCAATCGTCCCTCGACAAAAAACCGCTCTCGTTAATAATTCAGAGGTACCTGTTTAAAAACTCCACAGGTAATATTTTCCTTCTTTTCTAAGCAAAAAGAAGCAACCTTTTTATCCAGCATGAACAAAAGGTCCCATGGCCTTGTGGCTGTAGGAGCAATCAACTGTAAGTGGCTCACCGAGGATAATGCGCGGCATGTGGAAGGTAGGACTATTGTTAACCTTCCCGGGTATTATATGAGGGTACCAGATATTGAGCTGGGTGGGCAAGGGAAGTTTTCCATGGCGCCGACCCTCAAGCCAGCGACCTTTTAGCACCGGAGTCAAGTGCACTAACCATCAATCCACGGACCCTTCCTCCACCCGACCTCCATCCCCCTACCCCACAAGGAGCACGCGAGTGAGGGCTAGCCGAGACCGCGAGTGTGGGTCGCACGTGAGACTAAGGCACGCATGCGCACTTCATACCGACACTATCGTCCTCACCCCCCGACACACACACACCCTACTTCCGCCAGAAATGTCGCCATGTTTGTGCGCCTGGTGGGTAACGCAGTCACTCGACGAAATCACCCAGCACAGGTCGGGGTAAACGCTTGGAAAAAGCGATGTCTGGAGGGCAGCAGATGAAAATGGCTCATCTGACATTTGCTGTCGTCGGTTTTTTTTTTCTCTTTCAAAAAAAAAAAACCCACTACATTTCGCTAAGCCATTACACGGCCACCGGCTAACTCCTGCTCCCAATTTTGACCCCATCGCAGCCCCAGATCCTTGTGTGTTGGCGGTGGTGGTTGTTGGGAGCTGATCGTCACACCACTGTGCCAATGATTGTCCGTTGATGGCTCGTGCCGACTGCCCTTGTCCGGCATTTAGTCTGCTGGGGACGACTGTCGGGTTGTGGAGGATGCTGGAAAATCCACGCGCTGGCGAACACAAGTTGCCGTTTGTAGCAAACAGTTGTCTCTCTAACAACCTCACTTGAGAGAACAAGTCCTCCAGCCAACCCTCTCGAAAAAAAAAAATCAACAGTCGCACATGCACGTTCTAGTGTCCCATCCCTACTCAGAGTCAGTGCCGTACTCATGACTCGAGTAGTAGTGTCACCTCTAGGACTGGACAAGCTGTAGTGGGAGGAAGTTTTTTTTTTTTTTTTTGGGGGGGGGGAGGGGCTTACCAATTAAAGTAAGAACTGTAAGTTCTCAACTCCCTGCTAAAGCGATTCCTGACTGGACATTTTCTGATCTCGCCTGTCTACATCCTGCTAAAAACCTTTGTCCCGCATCCGACTCTCTCATTCTGTGGATTCCACTTCACAAAAACTGCTACATGAAGATAAAGTGTACTTTCCTCCTTTACTTTCAAACAATATAACTCTTTCATACTACATCCGCCATTCAAACTCAGAGCACCATTTAAACTCTCGTTACATGCTTATCTGGGGTTTTTTTTTAATGCTATGTTTGATTACTTTTCATATAGTTTATTTTCCTGTGTTCTTATTATTTCCTGGCTGGTGCAGAGAGTGCAACCTGTTTGGCTGTGGTGCTGAGCGACATGAATGTTTAATTAAACAGTCCCTGACAGTGAAGGCCTCCGTCTTGAGTGCACACGTCTGAGCCTCGAGCCTGTCAGATGTCAGTCAAGCTACAGGAATGTAGGCGTCGATCTTCAGCCTCCCAGACACCACATGTCTGTCTGGAGTTTACTAAATATTATTCATCTTTCTCAGCCTATTAATTCTTAGAAGTGAGTCTACCGGCCGCTAATCGTTTTGAGCCTACATATACCTGTCGTCTTCGGCCTACCAGATGGTTGTTTAAGTTTGTCATCGTCGTCTTCTCCATATCAACGATGTCAAAGCAGTTCTGCTGTTGGAGTTGAAGTTGTGTCATGTGCTGACTAAACCTCATGTGACACAGAGTGACTTTGTTCGTGAAGACAGCATCGGATTAAAAATCAAAAATCTCTCTATACAGACTTCATCAGACTACAGAACTATTCCAGGTGTAAGCGTGTTTGTGTGTGCGCGCGCACAACCTCACGGGTGTGTGTGTAGTACGGTGAGTAATGAAGAAATCTCTTGTTGATACAAGAATCCTGTGTCCTGGCCAACAATACCGACCGCTCAAGCACCGCCTCACCTTTGCTTGCACACACTTGTGCTCGCTAAGAAAGAAGAAAAAAAAAACCGGAGCTGGGCTTTGAGAGATGGGGCAGGGAGGACTGAGGGTAATGAGAGTGAACACAAAGGAAGACATAAACAGACAGTGACAATGAAACACCTGATTCTTACCTACTTAACAATCAGCCCGCTCGTTAAATAAGACCAGCTTGGCGGTGTCTGCCATCAAGCCTGCCCGTTAAATAAAACCAGTTTAGTGGTGTTTTGTCAAACAACACCAGTTTAGCGGCAGTTCAGCCATCCAACCTGCCCTTTAAATAACACCGGTTTAGTGGTGTTTCACCAACAACAAAACCTGGCAGTTAATAATGCCAGTGTGGAGGGGTTTTGTCATCCAACTCGACCGTCAGCTAAAGTACCTATAAGACAGTTAGCTGACTGCTTGCAAGACCGTTAGACTGAAGCTAGGGAGACTGCGCACCCGGCCCCTGCTCGTTAATAAAGCCAGTTTAGCGGTGTATCAAGTGCAAGACCGCGCCAGCTGTCGAGGGCAGGCGACTAACCAGCGAGCCAGAAGCATCAGAAATCAATACTGACGCCATGCACAGGGAGCTAGCGAGGCCCACCCTGACGCCGTCTGATGCCACCTACTGTAAAGGACGGCCACAGCCCACAACCTTTTTTTTGTGTGTGTGTCCTTCCCCCGTCTTCTAAGGCATTGTGCATGTGTGTGAGTGGGCTGATGGTACTGAACACAAGCTTTAATGCCAGGCTGTCGGCCTCTCCACGCCAGGTCAGATTGCAACAATGGAGACAAAGCTACCCCTGCCTCCTTCTCCACCCGATGTCGTAACTGTACATTTAAAAAAAAAATACACACACACACAGAGAACAAATTGAGCAGGTCGTGACGGTGGTGAAAGGGAAGAGTCTATTAAAATGTTTCAGGCCTCCTTAGGGTCAAGAACAAGAGAAACGTCTGTTTACCGATATCGAGATTTGCACTCATTGGACAGTACAACAAAAATTAATTAATAAGTTATCTCAAATAGCGACTGAAATTAAGCAATAAAAATGGACTGAATAATTTGTATTTGCCAAAGATCACATCAATTCCAACAACATATTGTCATCTACTTAATATTTCTAACCACGTAAACATTAACCCTCGTAACCATCGCTAAACTTGATCTTTACAACCCTCTTGCTCGGGGTACTTCATCGTGTGTTTCTGGGGATGTTTTCTTAATACACAGTAGCACCAACACAGCTTCATTGGTGTTTCCTGATCCCTCGACCCCAGAAGAATAAACACAGTAAGACTTCTGAAAAATGGAGTTTTTGTACCGGTACAGGCAGCCAACGGGTAACATTAGGTTTCTGGTGTCGAGATCGTGGGCTGCACACAAACCTGACAGGGCGCCGTTCCCCCGATTAGCTGAATGCAAAATTACCCGCGCTAGTGGCTCTTGTTCAAGCCTCACTAGTACTGAAACAGAATTTTTCTCAACCGCGGAATGAAGGTTTTACACGATGTGGGTGGTCTTACTGTTCTTTTTCTCTTCCTCCCTCCCTTCTTTCACGTTGTGTGTGCACGCGCGTGCGCGCGTGCGTACAACAGTACAATGACCACACCCTTCCTTACAACTCCCCTCTCCCCTCCCCACCTCTAGGTGTTTGCTGCTCTCGCGGAAGCGTCAAACACGGAAACAGGAGCGAGTAGTGATTCCATCCTGATTATCCTACCGAGTGTACTCGCGCCCTCTCGTCCGTAATCTCATTAATCACACAAGCCTGTCCAACGACGGTCTCCGATTCTCTCCAATACTTCCACCGCTGTTCGAAGTTTCGTTTTACAGGCGAGAGGCTTTATCTTGTACAATGACTAACTCCGTGAGTTCGGTTGGACTGGCCAGCACTTGTTCTCGACTAAACTCTTGCCTCCAAATGATGTTGTCCAGCCGCATCCGGCGTGTCTTGCAAGGGATGCCACACTGTAGCCGTCCAGTAACTTCGTTTTCTGTCGCCTTGGACTGTCAAGGCGGTGACAAGACATGACAAGAATCCTGCAAAGAGACGGAACCGCAGGCGAGAGTCCAGCGACCATCTCGCCCACTGCTGGAATCACCCGCCGCACGACGGCAGGGAAGTACGCATGCGCAAGAAAAACTGACTGGGAGAGCGCATGCGCGCGGAACTGGCCAACACGCACACACATGCACGTGCGCACGCCACTCGACCGCGGCTTGCGACTTCGCACGCGATCCTGTTAGCGTTTTCCTCGAATTTACAAGTCCGTGATTATTCGCCTCGCGCGGCCGTCAGCCCTGTTTAAAGGCCAACCCGAGCCAAGGACGGAATCACACATCAAAAGCGCTGGCAAGTAAGCTGAACACACTGTTGTCACTTTGTTACAAAAGTGCTGCGTGATTATTATTTTTTTAAGAAAAGCACACGTGAATTGTGAAATTTGTATTCTAGCGTGCTAGAGCTTGCGTTGCTCAATCAGGGACCATTTGTGATCTCAAAGGAAATAAATTCTTGACCCTTTTCTCAAAACCCTAGTGAGACCTGCGATGTCCAAAGGTTTGAACTTGTTAAATAAGTAGAATATCTTTCAATATTTTAGGAATATCTTTGAAAAAGTTTCATCAGAGAATAATTTTAAAAATAACTGTCATAGGGAATCCTCTGAAAATGAGTTGCCGTCGGGTTAGCCTTTAAAGTCGATATGGAGCGACTTTTCAAGTGACTAAGCTCCCTACTAGACATTGATTTCCGAACTCTGAGCAAACAGTTTATTTAACCGCCGACATGCATAGAAACAGGTACAATCATTGAAAAAAAAAAATACGCTGTTCATGTTTGAATATTGATACGTTTGTGAAAACTTCAGCCAATAGGAGAGCTGAGAGCGAATGTTAACGAGCACTAATATGACGTCACATGTCGGACCTATTTTCTGGAACTGATGAAAATGTCGATGTTTGAAGACATATCTCGTGAACATAATGGGGTATTCGCTCATAAATGCGGAATTAGCCTCTTGTACCCAACTAAACCCAATTAACCGAGGGAAGAAACAATCAGGTAGATCTTAAACAACACGTGGGGCTTGTTTAAAGCCCTTATCTGTCAGCGGTAACCTGTAGCCGCTTCGCATCTCTCTCTAGCAGCACTTTTATTCCACACACTACCATCCGCGCCCGACTAGCAAATTAACTACTCGCAAAAGGCTCTGTCTGTACCTTTAGTTTCTTGTCTGAGCAAGACTATGTCTGGGGGAACCTACCGACTGACGAGGCCATCACCGGCCATGCAACGATTTGTTTAATAAGCGCTTTATCCACCTCCAGCCCCACTATTTTCCATATAAGCACGTTGGCAGCTTCAAAGAGTCGGAACTCTGGTCCCGCCTTCCTTTCCTGTGCACACAGGGATGTTGATTCCCTAAAATTACTGGACTGCACCGCAAGAAGGAAGTCATGTGGTCCTGGGGCGAGATACTGATCACACCAATCTTCCTTTGTGCACGCGCTACCACTGATCTGTCCAGCGATGATCGCATTCTGACTGTTAATACACACACGAGCTTTGAACTTGGGCTTTCCTACCGGAAAAAATCACTACAGATCACAACGCTTTTATGTATCGAGTTTATGATATTGCTTTGTACTATTAGGGATTTTGAACACACACACATACACTATCCAAGCGAATTTCAACCCAAATCTTCAGACGTTTGTCACGGTGTACCGACACACTACTCCACTTTCCTGTTTAATTCCTGCTCGTGAAACTAAAGGATTTCGAAATAGGCAATCTAATTAACTAGGAGACAGAGAGAGAAAATAAACTTTAATTTGATACCAAAAACCTGGCCACTTTCGATTCGAAAAGATTGCAATAACAGAACTGAAAAGTTTGGATAGCGATTTGTTATGGAAACGAAGGACACACTGGATTGATGTTGGGATCAGAAGATGTAAAATTATTTAAACTACCTAACTGTCAGGTTTGTTGTTTAGAGAACGGCTCCCACCCATCGGGACCTGCTGTGAATAAAGATGCGGTGAAGCCGGATTGTGCTTCATTACCAATCGCCTCCATGGCCGACAATGAAACCGAGTCGAATCAATGTCGAGGTTCTCTCTGCATTATCCACACTGCTCTAATTAACAGTGATTGCTGGTAAGTTCACACTATTTCATGTTTTGAAGTTCATTTATTATGAAAAATGCTGTTGGTTGGTTAGAAGATTGACTACATGCTGGCAATAGGCATGAGTTGCCTATTATTTTCTCACAAGTCAAGGCATGCTTCTTTCCATCACCAATCTTCTCTGCTTATGATATGGTCAAGTGGCTTACTGAGAGAAGTTGTGAACAAGCAAAGGTCAGAGGTCATGATTTCAGCAACACAGAAAAGCCAGGTACTGCTGCATGTCTCCTAAAGGTAACAGGAGAAGTAAGAAGCCGTGTGTTGTCAGAAGAGAAGTAGTAGCAGAATGTTGCCAGAAGCAATGGTCAAATAAGACATTGAGAAAGTTAAGAAACAGTCACACCAGTCAAGGTAACAGGAGAAACTTCTGCAGGTGAAGTTATAAGTTGCTGGAAAACCAATGCAAGCAGCAGTTGAAGAAGGCAAAGACTTGCTGCCAGACAGTAAGTATACACCACACAGCAGGCCTTATTAGAGTATATCAGTCTCAAGGCTAATTCAGAAGATGGGTTCTGAAGAAATTTAATGCACCACCATTAGGTTATCTCTGTTGAATCAGATCAGGTATTACAAGCCTGTCTTGAACCAGAAAGGAGCATTGAGGTTATCTGGGACTGTGAAGTAGAACAAGATGTTCTTGAGAAAGAGATAGCTAGTTACTAACTACCAATGCTACACTGGACAGGTTCTGAATAAATTCTGCAGCTGTCCAGTTTTTTGGAGATGACCTCGTGGAGAAAAAATTTTCTTTTGGTAATATGCAAAAGTTGCAGAAGTCATGCTTCAGCAGGACTTTCTCAATCTGCCAAATTACCAATAATAGCAGATTATGGCATGTTGCTACTAATACTTAATGAAAGAATTACTATGCTGTGATATTTCAGTTTACGTTTACTGCCTTAAATTGTATTGCTGCTGCTGATTAAAATATGCCAAAAGCATATATCAAATGATCACACAGCATACTTTGCTATCGGTCTAAAGTGTTGTGGAGCAAAATAAATGCATTCCTGGAAAAAGCTCCTTAAAATGAATCCACTGATACCAAAAACCATTCTGTAGCCTTATCAGAACCAGTGTTATAATATTTTTAACTTTTTTTTTTTTCATTTTTGAGTGTTGGCATAAATCAGTGTTACATTTCTCAGCAGTGACATTTGCTGGAACTCTCCACTTTGAGTGACATTACGCATATTTTTCAGTTTCTCTGTGAAAAATTTGGGCAGTTTATTAAGTGGTGCTGCCAGAAAGTGATTTTTTTAGAAGTGTTTAGTGCTTAACTGTTGGTGTGCTGACCTTTCAGATTCAGCATTTTAATTTTCAGTTTTGAATTACCTGATTATAAAATATTTAAAAATCATATCCTGGAAAGTATTTGCGGTGTAAAAAAAAAAAGGCTTGGTATCATTAAAATGAAAAAAAAAATCCTTTTGTTTATGAATTTATTTATTGTGGATTCAACTATCAGTTTGGAGTACCTATAGCCAGTTGGTTTGTTTATTTATTTTTATCTATTTCTAATCTTTTTTAGGTGAAAGTGGTCGCAACAAAACCAGCCCCAGGACATCTACTGAATCAACACCTGAGCAGGTTATGCAGCAAGTTGAGACAGCCCCCTAGTGCCTGCAGCACGAATCATACAACAGCGCAGCCTGCTTTATCTATTCTGTCCTCTCTCTCTCCACATTAACTTCCACGTGTGTGCGCCACAACACATGTCTGACTCCCTTCAAGCTTGATTATGTTAATGCATTAGTTACATTCATAGTTTGCTGTGTCAAACTCGGTTAAGTTCCCATTTAGTCGCTTCATACCATAGGTGCATGAGCTAAACATACATGTACTGTGAAGCCATAGCAGAGAGGATAGATATAGATAGCTAACCTCTCTGGCCACAGTCGGTCTGCCATGTAAGCTGTTCAGGTGTTACCACTCCGTATTCTAATTCTCAAAAGTGCGCGCGCACGCACACACACACCTGCATGAACACCTTAAATGTAGAAGCATTTATGATAAGCATATGAAGTAATTTATAAAATAAAAGAAACATTCTAGAAAAATTTCCTTGCGTTATCCAAGCTGGGTGGCACGTGATGCCATCAACCTTGCCTGCCGGACCCATTTTAACCGATGGAAAAAGGAAAAAACCCGCTAAAATAGCCTTCTCGCTCGGTTCATTGAAGACAATTTATTAACGGCACACAACTCAACGCCCTACTCCCCTGTGTTCAATCTGCTTACCTCCTCTCCCTTCTGTTCAATGGGATCATACTCGATAGCTCTGTTTAAGCATATCAACACGGCTGAAAAATTTTAGTTAAGTCCCCTCCTGTGGCTGGCGGAACTCGTATAGAAACACCTGAACAGTTTACCTGGCCCTTAGCATGCTCAGTATATGGCGAACAGAGTCAGTCTTCATTTCCGTTCAGTGAGTTCGTGTCCGTCAGACTCATGCCTGACCGTCTGACGCCCCAATCTCCTGATTCTGAACCAGTTCTCCTAAAGGCCTGCTGTACTTGGATAGACCGAAGCGAACTGACAATGAGAAAGGAAATAAAAAGTAAATGACAAAAAAAAACCTAACCTTACAAGTAACCTACTCCCTACTACAACCCCCGACAAAATGGCTCCCGTATCGCATTTCTCCTTGATGCTACGCCTTAAAAAATATCATGACGACGGTTACGACAAAAGATGAAAGGAAAAGGGGGCGGAAAGGCCAGGGAATGTTGAAGCAGGAGTCTGCCTGTCAAAAAGCGTTCCCCATTTCCCCATTCCCCTTGCACAGCTTCTTCCCTGCATAAGCCTTTCGCTGCGTGCTTGACAGCTGATGGATGGGTATCAAGACAAACAGCCAATGACTTCTCCAACGGCTTTAAATAATCCACTTTTAACAGAATCGTAAAACGTCGCCTTTTTATTAACATTGGAATTTTTGACATGCCAGCTCAAGAGCGCATTCTCTCAAACCTGTAAGCATGCTGCACGAGCGATTGTAAGTACACCATCACGGGAAGGCTTGCAGATACCCAGGGTGTGGTGAAAAGGATGCAGCTGACCTCTTTCCTGTCTCTCGACGGTAAAGTGTCACTATAAACAGTTATAAACAGCTTCTGGTAGGTAGAGATAATATAAATAAATTCTGTGAATTTCAGGGTCTGAAACACGGTGGTTTATTTATTATCTAATTTCAACGTTGGCAGCGCGAATACCGCGCCACGTCACAGCCGGTGGCGTCCACGCTGTCGGTGCGAGCATATAACGGCCACAAGATGGCGCAGTACATCAGCTTCATCAGACGATCTTTATTTATTAGGCTTCAGTGGCGAAGACGAGTGTCAAACGCTGTTCTCTAATCCTGAAAATATTAAACCTAACATGTTTGAACCTGGGGATTGTGAAGGTTCGAAACCCCAAATACCAGCCCCATGCTCAGAGAGCAGACAACAAAAACAAACAAACAAACACAAAAAAAAACCGATTTCACAATACCAGATGGTAAACATCGTTGATCTTCCTCAAATTTAGCAGGTGACCATAACAATTCATCCTTTAACATCCCTTAACCTACGTACTGTCAAAAAAACCTAGTGTGAAAATTTACAATTGGGAGTGATTTGCACCTTTACATTGGCATATGTACTTAAAAAGTTGTTAGTATAAATAAGTGTAAACAAAAGAGAGATTATCACCCGATAAAATTTTTAAAAAATGGAAAAGCAAAAATTCATTTTTGAAAAGGGTCTTGCATATATTCCTTATCATTTACGTGTGCACGTGACTAACAACACATTGTGTCGCCGGTCACGACTTCAATACTGTAGATTGAAAAGTTGAAAGACATTTCTCGAGATAAATAAAATCAGGTGTTCGTGCTGCTACTCAATGCCACTGGAAGAGATAAAGCATGCTTCTGTATGTATTGTAGCCACGGGGCCACTGGAGGAAGACACTTCTGTTGTCGGCCACGATCTCCCCGGTAACGACTTCACACGCGGCTTCGGGTCCAAGCGGATATTTGAACAGGCGAGGAAAAAGTTTTTATTTAAATTTCTCGAGATTCCTGTTTCTCCTTGCGATTTCCTGTTCGAGGTGTTAATGAGTGATATGAAAGGAGTCTTTTGAGCGTGATATGTGGCATAAATCGGGTAGGTCCTTAATGAACCTGGGAACTGAAAGAAAGGGAGAGATTGGCGCCGATGGTTTACAAACCTTTTACCAAGCAGGCTCGAGCCTAGACCCTGCCTACCCTAGGCAACCCTGTCACAAGGGGCGGCGGACAAAGTGAGCTTTGCAGGCTGGCTGGAGGTAGTTTTACGTCTGCGAGGCTCCGATGCGCGGGCAGCTGGCGACCTCCGACCCCAGCAAGTATGCCTTGACGGCACTTCCGGTCTGCAGACGGAGACGAGCGATGTTTTCACCTCAACCAGGGAAAGGCGGGGAGAGCTGCGAGGGGACGAGATGAAGAATTGGGGTGAGGAGGGGGAAATGGTATAATTGCAGACTTGTAAGCAATGCCGACACCGCCGTGTTTCTTATGAAATGAGCTAAAAAAAAAATTTTTTTTTTTCTTAAAGCTGACAGTTACAACTGTGACCGGGTAACACGACATTCAAGAAATACTTTTTTTTTTTAATACGATCACGCACCCGGAAACACTTCTGTATGGTCCAATAGTCATTCAGGAGCAAGTCAACAGGTAAAGGGGGCGAGGCAGTGGGGGAAAGGTAGATAAGAGGTTATAGAGCAAAGGACCACGGACATACGCGTCCCCAAGATCGCCATACTCCGATCTTCCCGTGTGGTCAAGCCGTATCTGTGACCACCGTGTTGTCTAGCAACAGCAGCACTTATCCAGGCAACAAAGGAGTGTGCGTGCGTGCGTTGGGAGGGGGGAAGGTAGAGCACATTCGCATGGCGGCCGTGTAATGACGTCATTTGGTTATCGGATCCAAGACGTTCTGACTTGCAGAGTCCTCCCGGAGACCCGCCCTGCCCCTGTACCCCCACCCCACAACGACCACACTCAGACACGTGACAGCGCTGTGTGAGGTCCCTTGTTAAAGATGCTCGCGCCTGAAAACCCTCTCCTCGCAAACTCCCCTCCCTCCGCACTCGCACGCACGCACCCACAAAAGTAGGCACCGGGTGGGCCTAGACACTCCTACTGTAGGTCAGTGATACTCCTTTCATTTATTCGGTTGCACGTGCACGCATGTACGCGAACGAACGCACGCACACACATGCACGCCCCGGGTCTGCATGCGCGGGGCTTAGCCTCATTTCCAAGCGATTCGTTAGGCTCCCTCGCTCGTGTCCGACAGCATCTCGCTGCATCGCGCGCAGACCTCCGCAGCAAGTCCACATCGATCGCTGCACAGCCGCATGCCAGCCCAATCTTCTCCCTCATCCTCTCCCCCCCAACACACACACTCACTCATCCCCCCCCCCCTTCTGCCGGTCCCACCTCCATGCTCTCCTTTTTGTCCCTCCACGTGTCGACGACACAAATCTTCGCGCGACACGACGATGCACGTCGTCAATACGTCGTCTTCTAACGATCAGCGGGTACACTGGGAGGAAGGGGGAGGGGGATGGAGTTCACACGTGCCAGTCGCTCGAGATGCGGTAACGGTGGTGGCGGTGGTTAGCTGTGCTGTTTTGTGATGTGGTGTTGTAATTGTCGCTATCGGTTTACATCAAGTAAGCCTTCTTTCTCTCTCTGCTCCCCTCCTCCCATCATCCCATGGGCAGTCCGTTGGTGCAACGCTTAGCGTGTCGCCAAAATAGTAAGGATGGGTTAGTAAGGATAGGTTCAGGGTAGTAATAGTTCAATAGTAAGGATAGGTTCAGGGGTGGATTTCATGTTGCGCCTTTATCCCACTTACCAGCGAATAACTAGCTTATCAGCCCTTAAGCGCAAAAAGTGGCTCCCACGTCGAAATTAATAGCGAATAAGTCGGCCCTATCGCGGGGTAAGTTATGGTCAGGGGGGACCCGCCTTTACGCGGCTATTAGAAAGACCTCGTCTTTTTGAAACACATGCCTTAGATGCTGGTTCGGGGTTAATAAAACAAATTTCTTTTATCCCACCCTCGCCAGTCTCCTCTCTCCCCCCAACGACCTCCCAACCCAACATCTTCAAGACTCGTGAGCGACGCCTGAAGCCGCCACTCGATGTCATGCTTGACTGATCCCTCCTCCCAACACCTGTCCACCCTACACTCCCACCTTTGTCGCTCCCCCCAACACCAGCTCGCCCCCCACTCGTCTCCTGTATTCAGCTGACACGGGGTGTCGTCTGGCGTGCAACACTGACCGCCATGTCAAGTGCTTCCGACTCGGGTTCCGCCAGCGCCACGCCAATCGATGTTCACTCAATCGCCCAAAATTTCTATGATATCGGATCGAATGGTTCTTCTTAAATACGCGTTGTCTCCCCTTTTATGTATGACATTGTAAAACTTCAATCCTTGAACTCGCTCCTTAAAGTTTTACTTTTTTTTTCTTTTTTTTTTTTTTTTTTTGTTACCTTCTGCTGTACACAGGAAGTATCTGCGTTGATGTCATTAAAATAATAGTGGTAGTAGTTCTAATTACTAGCAGCTTCTCCCGGGGATGAATCCTTTTCATCATTATCATTATATTGGAGTCCAGAATCACTCGTAGCTCCTTTCACCTCCTCTATCCCTCCTCTCTTCCATTGGTACCGTCTGAAAACACGTTACCCCCGTTTTTACTGTGATAGAGGTACTCTTGAAGCCGCCGGTGAAAATTCAACATGCCTCTCGACAAAGTACAGGGCAGCCGAGAGAAATATTCCTGCTAAATATGGCGAGGATCGGCCAAGCGGGAGTTGAACTGTACAGATTCCAAGGGCCACCCACAAATACATCCCGTCGTGCACTGCTTTACTTTGACGACTGACCATGATTTATTCTCTGTGATGCTCTTCTCATTAAAAGGTTGAAGGTCCTGCCTGGGGTAAGCGAGGGCGGGGTGGGAGGGGAGTTGTTAAGGATCCGTGGGCATCGATTCTAAGTTAAACATAGTGTGTGGTTCGAGAAGAAACTGACCGTAACCATACACAAGTCTGTCAGCGTATCTTGTAGTAATGAAGCGAGGGCACATCATAACCTCGGGGTAAGGGGGATGGGGTTTGGTGTTTTACGCCGTCAGCAACTAAGGCTACATCACGGCAAAGTCCTGTAAAAAGATGCCGTAGAGAAAAAAAGACGCCCTGCCCGAGACGAGATCTGAACCCAGGACAGACAATCCCCTGCGTCACTAGACTGTCGAGAGGAACTGAGAAAGTCAACAGCAGGCTTCTTGTTTCCATAGTTACAAATTAGTGTCCAGGGGCCACTTGCACAGCAATTTCAAATTTTACACACTATCAGGCGTTTAATCTACTTAGATAATACGTTTTATAGAAACACGGCGCACAACACAATTTTATATTATTTTTAACAAAAATTATTTTAAATAAGACAGAAACTGCTTAAGCCAGACTTTCTTTCCTTCCTGTCGGCACAATTTTTCATATTCGTTTGTGCAACGAATCTAAGTGGCATATGATCGATTAGTAGACATTTCTAAATTTGTTTCTTTAAGACAGTTTTAAGTTTATAATAGCCCTAGAGCCCGCTTTGGTTCTTACATCCCAGAGCATCTTTGCCACTGCGGTAAAGCAACATCCGCGGAGTGTGGACACTCGTAAACCCACTGAGACAAGATGCTTGCTCCTGATTGCCAACCACTTATCTGCCCCGGCCCTCCAACTCCAATCGTGGACTGTATTGCTGACCACGCAGTCGCTGTACGAGTGAGAGCACGACGGTCAAGGGCCATCAGACCACACGGTCAGACCTTTCCATACACGCCATGAACTCTCATCGCCCCCAGCCTCCCTCCTCCCAGCTTCAACTGATGTTCCACCGCTTGGAGATACTCTGAGTTTCGAATTCAATCTATACACCCACCCTCTCTCTCTCTCCACACACAACCTGTTCTTTTCATTTGTTTTTATTTTTTCAAGAAGGGAAAGGGAGATATTTGAGGGTTTGAACTGGAAACGTGTCGAGCGAGGGACATCATTCTACTTACTGCTCTCCAAACATGCTTTCAAGATGGTGACTGCTGACATTTGTCCTCTACTGAGAGGCGCCTAAAACTTCTATACAAGTTCTAATAAATAAACGGCATACTATTTGTGGCAAGAGCACAGACTCGGGGAACATAACATTTATTCCTCTGTAAAATGAGAAAATCGAGACGTTTATCTCTACACTACTGTATACAAACAACTTATATTCTGGTTAAAAGAACTTGTTTCGGTGGGTGGGGATCGCTGAAACCCGCTTACTCTTGCCTTGACTGAGAATTATGACGCCTGCTACTGAGAACTAAAGACTACAATTGAGGACCGAGTGATGAATCGAACCTCCGCCGAGGGTCACCTCTCAGGTAACGTACGTGACGGTGGCCGCGTCGTTGATGATGATAAACTCTCGCGGACTGGATGGGAGAAAGTAAGATAGCGGAAGAAGGACCACATGGAGAACGAGAAACTTAGAAAGAATGGAAGAAGGTGGAGATAACGAAACCTTTATAACATCTGCATGCGCATTCACGAGTGCACGTGCACGCATAAAGAGCGAGACATGGAAGAGAGAGAGAGACATAAATTATCACACAAAGCGAACAAGCTTTAGCAGAATTCAAAAGTTCAACTGGAGCACACAAAAACAAAACCACGCAGAAATCTCGCGCACCAGGGCGAGGACTGGGCTGCGATGTTGAAGACGGCGCCACCTCGCGACAGAGTCTGAAGGCGATGCCAACCCGTGACGTCATGACGTCTCCACCCACCGCGTGAGCGATATCCTCATCAAAGCTCGCCATTAAAAAAAATAAATAAATAAACAGAAAATGTAAGTTTACTAACCTGCAGTTTGGAGGGGGCTCGAGTGTAATTTCTGCCAGTTCCTTCTGGATCCTGCCCACAGACAAATGTAGAGTTTGCGTAAGACAGAACAGTCTTGTCTGGAGACGTCTGCGAACTTAGAACTTTTCCCATCCCCAACCCTTATCGTCAGCATCGACTTAATGATCAAAGAAGTCTGATGCCAAGTCACGGTGCTCCTGCCCGCCACGCACGAACAGAAATTCGGCCAAGCGGCTGCCAGCGACTTTATTTTTCCCAAAGAAAAATTACACGGGGACCTTACCTGAACCTTCTGATTGCCCACCTGGCTCAGGTGACTTTATCTCGAACCCATATAAATTTGCAAAACAGCTTTAATAAATATTACAAATAATATCGTTTATAAAAATAAGCATTCGATTATACAACATACTGCGGAAATTTATGGTGATTTAAGACAACGATAAAAAGGCTTTAAGAAAATTGATAACACATCATTCCTGTTTCTAAACATAACTGTACCAAATAAATTTCAATAAATATACTTACTTGCACGAAATGAGAAAATCACAGTTGCAAGTAAAATCGTTGTATAAAGCCAAAGCCTTAAATAACTGTGGAGGCTTCAATGTGAAAATGTCAGGGTTTAAACTAAGAATACAGCAACATCCGTTCACTCATGCAACAGGATCAGTTTTAAGACGGAGCTTCATGCATGAAAATATCCCTTTTTCCACTGAATATACTTTTTATTTTCTTTCCCTACCGTATTTGCAACATAAGGTAATTTGCAATGGCGATATCAAGTTCTCGAGGGCTGTGACTCCGCGGAACATTGTTGGTGGGCTTATCTGCATCAGCAGCAACAGTATGGCTTTGTAATTACAAAACATTTGGCACAATCTCAACACCACCAGCATTGTGATTACATGTCGATCCACTCGACACATAATCCTTGTGAAGCAGGCGTATCAATCAAGGAATATCCTGACTTGCTGGTATGTATTTGTCAATTGTCAGACTTCATGTAAGCCTGTGCATCTCTTGAGATAAATTGTTAATCCCAGAGAAAGACTTTTGATTGAGAAGGTTTGGAAAATAGTTTTGTCTGATACTTTTTTTTACTTCACACAAAGCAGAATTGTTGTCTTGCTTTATTATTTTCAGCCAGCAAAAATATGTAAGATATACATATGACTATATATATATAAAGCTCTGAAATAACCATTTAATTCTTTTTCCTAATGGTTTCAGAATGATAGACATAGTTTGTGGTGCTTGATAATTGCATAAAAACATTTTTTAACTCATTAACATTTGTTAAACAAAAAATATGAGGAAATGGTAATTGTTATTAAGAACAAAAACAAGGCTTGAGAATTTATAACATTTTAGAAAACAGCAGAATCATCCAAAAAATAATGTACTGCTATTATGCACTTAGGATTACTGTTCTCTGCTTTTCTAATTCTCATGCAGAGGCAGCATGGTATGGCTAAAATGAGGGTAATGCTAAAAACAGCTCCATGCTATTTTTTTGCTTCCACTTCTCCAAAACATTGCTGCTGTCAGCTGTGACTGTACAGATTACTGCTGTATTATTAACAAGGCATGATTCTCATTGTAATATAAAATTAACAGACCTTAATTAAATACATTATTTTAAACTTACATTTTTTTTATTTTTGACAAATGGCTGTTTTAGGTTTATACTTAGCATTTAAAATTTTCAAAAATACTTGTTAGCTTTTACATTGTTGTTTCTTAATTAGCAGGCCATCCTTCCTGAAAGACACAATATCATGTCTGCTGGTAGTCACCAACGGGTGAAGGCAAGTTAAAGTGTGAAATAAGACTGCCCATCACTAATGTAGAAGATGCAAGGAGCTTGGCTTGGCCAGCAGAAGAAAAATGCCCAGATTACATGGCACATAAAAGCAATTGCCAGAGCTACTGGGAAAGGGACCAGAGTGAAAACCTACTACAGGTGTCAGCACACCACCTTTCTAAGAATTAAAACAGCAGATGAGAAGACAAACACCAAAAGTACAAATTGCCTAGCTTAGATAACCCTTACCATGTAAGTTCTATCTTACAATATCGATGTTACTTTTGTGTGTGTCAGAAGTTTCAGAAGGAGTAGAGATATCTGCAAGCTGGTGCTCGAGAGCCTGACATGCCTCACTGCTTCCCAACCCTCCTCCCTCCCCTTTTTGCCCACTTTTACCTGTACACTCCTCCAGTTCATTTTGTTGCATGGTGTGATGATAATTATTTAGAGAAACAAATGATTGTTGATTTTAGGAAAGCCAACACTGTTTTTGATAAAATTCTTATTAAGGGAGAAATAGTAAGAAGAGCTGACAGTTACAAATATTTATGCATAATTATTGATGATTAACTTACTTGGAAAGCTCGTGTAGACAGGCACAGCCGCCTGTACTGTCTGAGAAAACTGGTCTTTTAATGTGCACTTAAAACTTCTGCAAATATTTGACACCTGTTATATGCAACATCATGACTTCCGGTCTAGTGTGATGATAAGCCCGGAAAATTGCAAAAAGGGCAGACACAAATTGAACAAGAATATTAATTAAAAACGCAGGAGTAGCTGGGAGTGGCAATGTGAATATGTCCGGATTTTTCATCAGTGTGTGAGTGGCTGTAAGTGCCAGCGCAAATGATTACAAATGGAGAACTCGAACTGGACGAAGACATTCCCTTTTTTAGTCTGTGTTGATGTTTTATGTAATGTTCTAATTTTACCGTCGGCATGCACGACAATTCCATAAAAGGACTAATAAAGATGTTTTGTATTTGTATTATGACAAACATACATCTGTTTTTCTTTTCTTTTCGTAAAAAAGTTGGGCGGGGAGGAGATAAAAATCGACTGTTTGGCAACAACAGCTCGATATTCAATAGAAGTGAAAGGTTTGAGCCTCTTTCTAGATCTTGTAGATGCCGATGAGCTCGTGCACTGAGCCACACTGTCAACGGAGTTGTGACCTATACACGGGCCTGACGGACACCTTGCTTTGTGCGCGCGGTGGGAGGGGTTATCACCATATCCGCCGGCAATAACCCGACCACCCACGCAGTTTCCCTTTGAGCCAAGCTACTCGCATCGCTTTTGGATACCAAAAAACCTAGCGAAATTATGGGAAAGCTTAGTATGGGGGTGGGAAATGTATACGTCCGTGCAATCTGGCCCCAGGATTCTAAACAGTCCGCTACGTTTTTCTTTTTTAACCATTTCCTATTGACATTTGCTGCAGACCTAAAAATGACCAAACAACACTTCCTGTGGCCCCAGTATCAAACTAAAGTATTGCTTGTATTTTTGTTCCTACCAAACCTTAAGGAAATTAAGAATGAAGAAGAGTTTCAAAATAGCTTACTCGAACATGTGACATTCAGGTTAGGAATCACCGTGTTGAAAAAAGAAGAAGAAAGCAAAACAAGCACGTTAGGGCTCGAAAGACAGAAAAGAAATGGAAAAAGAAAAAAATATTTTTAAAAAACTCTCAGGCCAGTATGATGGCAGCTTGTTTCTAAGTAACAACAAACACGCGATGCACAGTGTTAATGCCATTGGTGTGGTGTGTTTGTTCTTTTTAATTATTTTTTTTAATCAGTCAGGAGTGCAGTGTTTGAGTTCATACGGCAACAAACACCTACAACTTCCTGAGGTACAGACTCTTTCTGTCCCCTGAGGACCGACCCACATCAACAGCTGCTTGTAGCACCTGACAGTGACCGTTTGATGGCGACATCATGACAAATTATTACAACAGCAGTCACACTCCTACCGCCATTCTCATCTCTAAGCCTATATAATGCATAAGGATACGTAAATCTTGGTGGAATAATAATAGTAATACTTTTTTTTAAAACACACACACATATTCCTTCCCCTCAAAGCCAAAGCTTCAAATACACTGGTAAAGAAGAAGAAATGTATGAAACCGTCAACGGATTAATATTTTTTTCGCTAAAGATCACTTTGGAAAAAAGATAAGGGAAGACAGGCGCTGTACCTCTGCTATGTCAAAACCAATCCACGACTATCAGACCACGAACTTGTATGACTGGACTGCTGGGAGACGATTTTTTTTTCCAGTTAACTCCTAAAACGAGGCATGAGACTACAAAGCTTCCGGTTTAGTCGCATTCATTGTTTACGCTCGCCGAGACTATCAGCAGAGAACTTGGCAAGAGGCTAAGCGTTTGTCTTGACAGACAGACAGTAATCCACCTATACACATCCATGGTCTGACTGCTCAACCATCAATGTTAGTAGTGGAGGCCAACGTTCCTTTTGCATCATCTATCAGCAATCACTACTGACATGACCCTTGACCCTGTTGCAGCGGTCGGTCGGTCTGAAAATGTAAGGACACCTGCCACGTCTTCTCTCGACAAACTGCCAACACTTGCGTTCGTTGTATCCAGCCTCCAGTTATAATTCCTTACTCAGGTGCTGCCCTGCAAAACCTCGTTCACAAGTTCAGAAAACATAGAACTCTGTTATACTCAAAGGAAGGAAAGCGGGACCATGTCACTCCTCTCCTCCGTTCTCTGCGCGCTGGCTACCCGCTCTTGCTCACATTCAAGCTGTCTGTGCTCTGATTAATTTCTTTGAAGGCACTTGTCCTGCCTTTTTCTTTGAGCTTCTCTTCTCTTTCAATCCCACCCTGAAATATTCTCTTTCCGTCTAACCCACGAACTCTAATTATGTCACCAAAATAATTGGCGGTTTTGTAAGTTGCAGCAACACAATGAATTTCTTTTGTTACATATCCGCCGTTTATCCACCATTGAGTCTTTCAAACGAAAAAACTTTTTATAAGCATTACTGCTTTATAGTACACTTACTATTACTAGTCACATCTTTTTCTCCCTTTATATTTCTTCATTACTGTCGATATCCCTTGGTTGATATTCTTTAGCTATCTCTTCATCGTCTGTCATTTGTATTTCATCCTTTGACCATCGTATAAAACAGAGGGCGAGCAACAGGGCATCCTACACCACCCTCTGGTGCCACGTGTAATTATCTTGTCTCTGGCCAACACGGAGTAGTCTGAGTGAGGTCGTGACAACTGCGGACTCAGGTGACCCAAGACAATCGTTCTTGTGACCTTTGAGTGTCGTTCCATCAACCATCATCCTAACCTAGTCTCGATCTCAGATAACTCCAATTAGGAAATATTTTCTAGCTAGCTTTGATTTGCAGAAAAAGGTATTCGTTCATATTCTTTGTTTGTCTACAATGCATTTCGCTGTCTTTTATTTAAAATGTTGTCGTCTAAGGAGGGAGGTTTCTGGAGGGGAAGTTCAAGCAGTCTCCTTCGGTCGTTTCTCAAAACAACCCGACAACCATCACAAGTCCTTTGAACGCGAGTTACCTACAAACCGATAACAGACCAAGAGCTGGGCGGTTGGTTTCTTTGATCAGAAAGCGCCTCTATCTTGTGGTTGTTCTCACAAGCGGTGGGGGACGAAGAGGCTTGACAGGAAACCTGACGACCGGTCAACAGGTGAGAAGTGGCTGTGCCCCGAGACGGATCCAAACCTAAGGACCTCGCGACACCGGTGACAAGTAAATGTTTTACCGTACGGTACCAGACCATCCCTCTCTGGCAAGAGTGCAGTGGTGTAGGATTCGGGGGGAGAGGGTAGGTGGGGTAGGGAGTCTAGGTCGAGTCGGTGTATGTATACTCCCCCCTCCTCGACCCTCCGTGTGATGTTGGCGTTCGACATAAGATTGCTCAAGGACAGCTCTCGAACGACTGCGAGTTGCCTGACGTGACAAAAAGGGACACCAACTGAGGGCCGCTATTTACCCTATTGACAGCCGGCCTCTTGTGCGGTTATTTTTAAAACAGCCAATCAAATCTAAGCACCATCCCTTTCACCTTGGCGGTCACCAGAGCCTCAGCAGGCAGGGAGGATACGTCTGCTGCTCGCGTTGCTGCCGAACGTACGGAAGCCCGAAAAAAAAACAACAGTTACACTGTGGTGGTGGGGTGGTGGGTGGAAGGGGAAGAGAATCTTCCTTAGTCGGAAACTCAATCTCGATACTTCCAGCCAATCTGCTTTTCACATGACGTCATTTCTGGTGCCATCCTCCCTAAACTGAACTCGTCTCACGCTCGTTACAGATGCGCTCAGACCTGCGCTAAGTAGACGATGTCATCCTCAGGTATTTTAATTTTCAGCTTCTAAGTGATCGTGAAATAAAAATTGCATTAAAGTGTTCTCCGCTTCAGCGCTGTGACAGCAACGATTGTTGAGATAAAACCCCGAACACCGCTTTCTTGTCCGCAACGGTAGTTCAGAGGAAAGCGGTCGCCTACTTCCTTTGGAGATGTTATCGTGTAAGCCAGAAACGACGACAAGAAGCCGCCAACAACACTTGTCCTTCCTTCATTCCTTCCGCTCTTTTTAAAGCTCGTCCACCCTAGCCCTGACTTGTCAAGTAAACTTTGAACAGGCAACCAAGGCAACCTAAGCTGCTGACTGCACTACCACCACACAAACACACACAATATCACCAAACCACACAGGTCAGGCTTAAATATTAATTATCTTTTAGTTAGTCCTTTTATGGTCGGCAATCAAAATGCAGTACATCAAACTGATTAGTGACCAATCTGGCTGTTGTAGTGTAGTAAGTAAATAAACAGTTTTGAGTGTGAAGGTTGCGGATTCGATTTCAAGCGGATATTTTGGTATGCATGTCTTTATGTTCACTTTTTTTTTTTTGTGGGTAAACTAAACCTTTATACTCAAAATAAAATATAGCCCTCGCTGGAGCTTTTGATGTGTATCCACGCGCCTTCTTCAGCAATAGCTAAGCGACTGGTGTGTTCGGTGCACACCATCCTAAGATGAACTCGGGGCATGTGACTGAATAAGACCTCTGTAGACCGTCGGCAGTTGGTGTCACCCTCGGTCTCTATTGAGGGAAAGTTTTGTACCCGTGATGTGAATGGCTTCCTTCACCCCTTCCCTCTCTGGAACCACCCAGCCTCGCGGCCCAAGATGGTGGAAGACACCCTTACCGGTGAGGACACCCTTTCCTACTTTTTTCTTGATATGGAGAGCTGGTGTGTGTGGGAGCGGGGTGGAAGGAGTGTGTGTGTGCTCTCGCGTTCGTATGTTTGAACTCGTTAATTCGATAAGTTAGCATAAGACAGCGTTGAGGTTTGGGTTTAAATGTTTTACCAAAATGATTGAGATAAGAACATTCTCTGCTGAGACCAAGGTTGGGTAGTCGGCAGCAGTGCGTTGGGCTGTTTGTTCACGCATAGAACAGACCAGTGACAGTATTTGGCGAGAAAAACACGGCCTCCTCTCGGTCTCCATCTCCCGCCTCTCCACCACTCACTTTCCTGGCCTTGGGGCGGTATCACCAGGTCACCTCACTTAAGGCGAGAAAACACTTGAAGACATGAGTCGGCCTCTGACCTCTCTGCATCACCGAGATGGAGAAACTGCGAGAAAGTTTTAACGGAGGTGGAACTGGAAAATATTCTTCGCGCCTACCACACGTCAACAGAGAGAAAAAAAAAAAACTAAAAAGAACACCACAGCCTGATAAGCCTGAGAAATGAGGGCTTTATGTACTGATCACAGCGTATGAAGACAGCAACATAACAAATAAATGGAGCCTTCTTTGTGGTTCACAGCTTAGCTACATTCATATGGACAAGCCAAAGAAGAGTATAGTGAACTCGACAAACTCAGCACTCGTCTCACCTGTTTAGGTGGACTGTAGAACTAGTTTACCTGGCCACACAAGGCTGGGTGTAGTGCCATGTCGTCAGCACCCGACTAACGAGTTGTTTTAGTCGCAACGCCTATGTACAACACTGTATTCCACCCGGCAGCACCTAAAAGTAGCGCTGACTGTTTTAGATCAACACCTGACCAACACCTGTGTTTTAATCGGGTGACCCGGTGGCGCAATGGTTAGTGCTTCTCACCGATACAGTGAAGACTGGCTGTCCTGGATTCAGACCTCGTCTCGGGCACGCCGTTCTTTCTCTGCATGTGACATCTGTTTTTACGAGGCTAGCTGCTTTGCCGCGATGCAACCTTAGTTTCTGCCTCAATGTAAACCACCAAGTCCCCCCCCACACACACACACTTCCCCTGCATTTTGAACGGCAGCACCTGAATGACGGGTATTTCAGTCCACAGTACATATCTATAAAGCGTTGTCGACAGACCTTATCTACTTTTTGTACCTGTGGCACGATGGCCATACGAAGATCACATGTGCGTAGCCCTTTTAACAGGTTTACGGAGAGTGTCATTCAAGAAAGAAAACCTAACCAGTATCAAAATGCTTATTGAATAAACATGGAAGGAAACACTAACGTATTAAGTGTCAAAATATCACGTGCAAGTATTTTTGCTTTCATCTGTCTCCCCATCCCACCCCAACACACGCGAGTGAAGGTTCCTCTGCTCAGCACAAAAATTCCCCCTCCCCACACACACACACACACGCACCAGCGAACCTGATAACACGCTCGTCACACATACAAAAAAAGTCCATAAAGGAACACTGTGGTAAGGGGAGACACAACAACACCCGCCTGCATGCAGCCTCCCTCCACACAATCCCTTCGCGCCACCTCGCCTTTCAGGGAGCTTAATCTCTAGGTCTTGTGATGTAAATGGGATTAGTCACTGCCCGCAAAGCCTTGCTAACACTGGACTAGTGATCACACAATCATGTAACAAACACTTCTCCAGGGTCCCCTTAGTACCGCTTCCTCTCTTCAATACTTCAGTTGTACTAACAGGAAAAAAAGTCGCTTCATTAGACTCTCTGGGGAGCCTTGTCATACCCACTCAAGGTTATTAAAAACAAAGTTCTTTCCCCCCTCAACCTCGTGTGCTGGCCACACTTAAATGAAAGTAGACGATCGAAATGGTCATTAAGTTGTACTTCAAAATTTAAAGATAGTTAAAAATATGATTTTATTGTAACAAATGTAACGCTTTAAAAACTTAAAAAAGCATTCTGAATTCAACTGGACACACCTTGATGTTAGAATAATGTCACTGAAGAAGCAAATCAAGTAGATTAGGCTGTTTTTTTATTGCCTCACTTTTATTATGTTTTACAAAAATTGTAATTTCCTATCTGTTTTGAACTGATCTTCTAACTTTAAAAGCACAGTTGTTATCTGCCTGTCTACAACGTGACAGATCTCATCCACCATATATCATAAACTACAATGAATCACACTGAATATACTATACAAATTACAAAGTTTTCAACCAACAGGATGTGGCAAAACTGAACAAGCAAAGCCTGCAATAAATAAAAAACCTAACCAATAAATGCATGTTGGAGACTCTTCTAAATTTAAATTTCTATACACTTCACATCACCACCACCTATCCCAAAGAAAATGGCTCAAGTATAATACTTCTCTCTGCTGCATATGTGTGCTAATACAGCATTATCGACTTGTAACATGCACATCAAATTTGCTCATTTTGTTCAAGACCTTTATGACAGTGGTGTACATCGTATAATCATTTTTCCATCTTTGTCTAACTCTGCATTCTGTCTTTCTTTTGTAAACAGTATTAGTCTGTCTACTAAATAGGAAAATCCGCTGTATAAATATCATTTATTATTATTTCATGCTGATTATAACATCTAAAATAAAACTCCATGCTATGAGGTATATCTACTGAGCACAAGTACAAAGAATAAATGTAAAAGTTTATCACTAACAAGTTAAATCTTTACACCAAGCTCCATTTTTGCAAGAGAAAAGCCACAAACCCCAAACTCTTGCAGTGCATGCTATGTGCTTTGCACAGAACTTTTTTTTTAGTTGCTAATGAGTAGTGTGTGTTCCTAAAATGTTTACATCCAACGACAGTATGCTGACCGAGATATTATGAGAAAACACTTTTCACTTATAATCTCATTATGAATTCATCAGCATTCTGAACATTTTTTAAAACCTCGTCCCACATTAGTAAAAACAGAAAGAAAAAAAAACGTGTCCACTTACTCCAGCAGCTTACATTTCTGGAATAGTTTGATTAACCATTTGTTGGTTGATTTTTTTTTTTAAAAAAAAGCCCTAACAGTTGCTATAATACATTCCCAACCTTCCCCTTTCATCTTAGGATAAAAATAGGTTCAGCTCAACAGTTTAAAAATTTTTCCTGGCATGCCTAAAAATATACTTTGTGAAGTGAAACATCACCATTTCCAGCAGATCACTCACTCACTGACAGTTGCGTGATGCAACAATTTTAAAATGGGGAGATTTTAATTTAGGACAATTAGTTTGCTATATACAATGCTCAGAATTTCTAATTTACCCATTTTTGAAGCATCGCATCCATATACAACCATATCTTTTCATAAAAAAATTTTCCCAAATATATATTACTAATGTAGAACTGGTTTTTAACGAATGGATAGCAGCAATAAATGTTTGCATATTGATCTCTAGGGCTGGGTTACAAAAGGGTTCATGTCTCAATTTCATGCATAAATATGCCTTTTGATTTTGCATTAAAACGAGCCACAGCCATTTTCATAAAGAAAACATGAAATGGGAAAAAAAAGGTTATGCAACCAGCCCAGGCGTTCATCATTCTCTCTCTCCGCCACCCGTCATACAGCAGTTCCAGGTTAGGACAAGCTTCCCATCCACAGAACTGTAACCGAGTGCAGTGTCCTCTCCCCACCAACTGCGCTGCACATTTTTGCCGGCACTGGCGCGATTCTATTTAAATGTACAACGGTCTCATTTGTCCACCATGTTGAGGCAAACGTCTAGTCAGACCTCTTCAAGAACCATCTCTGTACTCTTTTTTAACATGAGAAAACTCTTGGGCTGTCGCTTGCGTGGATCCTGCTTGTCGGAACTTCAAAGAATCATTTTACTGCTGTCGACATAATCACCCGTGTCTAGTCTTTTGACGTGCAGCCTTAATCACCTGACAGGATATGGGGGTCTGCTGTGTGAGAGAGAAGAAGGTGAGAACAAGCCTCGAAAACCATGCTTTGAGCTCATTTCAAGTTTCCCTTCGAGCTTTGAGGGGTGGGGAGGGCGAAGGTGCGCACAGGAGGGATAGGGAGGGTGAAGGTGCAAGAGGAGGGGTGAGGATGGTGAAGGTGCAAGAGGAGGGATAGCAAGGGGAGATGTGTGTGCATGTTGTGAGGCTATATCGAGCATACAGCCACAAGCACTCGATTCAGACTGTGGCTGAACAACAATACTGTTACAGAAATACGCCTGTACTTCGTGAGTCAGCACGACTGATGGTTTTGATAACTCGACCCCAAAATAACTCACGTCAAAGACTATAATGTTGTGCTTATGTTCACGCACATTTCTCGTGCATTCCGTTTAAAAAAAAATGCCAGACTATATAAAAGAACTCTGATGTTGCTCTTCGTGTTCTCGTCGTTATCTGTAAACTAGTGCGATGCTGTTTGGCTGACGGATGAAGAAAGAAATAAACTAAGCGCTCGACTGCTGTACGTCCATTAAAAAAAAAAAAAATCCCTGTATATGGCATTATCCGGTTTGATTAATATGGAGTGTACAGCTTCTCAACAAGAACTGCTGTCGGAGCTAACACTTAACATTTATGTAATTATGAAATTCTCACAAAGCTTCTACCTTTTCAACAAAAGACCCCGTCTCACCATTTCCTTTTCACTGCAGCCAACTGGAGGACATTGCGTCATCACACCTTTCCTTTTTCTGTTACACTCCCTCCTCCAACTCCTCCCTCCTCCGTTTTTTTCATCCCCACAGCTCCGCACAAGCACGTACATGCACAGAATAAACAAACACCTGACGAATCCTGCTAACCATTCCTTCCTCTCTCCTGTTTCTTTCTGTGATGAGCCTTTACTTAAGAAGTTGACTAGGGCATGTTCAGAGGAACTGAAGCTGGGACCTCTACAAGGGTAGTTTACTTATATATTTTTAATCTTTAGCATGCTCCATGAGGAGTATTTACACTACATTGTATAATTCTAAAACTAAGGTAATGCAGAAATTTCAATTTCTACTCTAAGGAGTGAATTTATTTCTTGTTAGCTTTTTTTTGGGGGGGTGGATAGGTGGGTAGGTTGATGCTTTGTAATGAGAGTATTAAGTTGCCAAAGTATATTCCTAATAATAAATCCAAATTTTTAATCTGTCCTAAGTTACATAAACCAGGATTTTATGACTGTACATGGATTTTTTAAAACTACAACTACACACAAAATTAAATTGTTTGAATTATGATGAAGTAATGATATAAAATGGTCTGTGTACAGTACACAAATGAATAATTCTCTTAATAAAGTTAGTGCTCACAAACTTAATATTATAGTGTTCTTACTGCACCAGTATTTAAGTGTTGTGCTTGATGACAAATTACTACACTGGTCTATTGTTGGTGCTGTGTGCAAAACTATGCAATCTGCACCGATTGCTCTCAGGAAACTACATCAGTTAATGTGAGAAAAAGTGAACAAGATGCCATGCATGCTTTATCAGGGTGTTGGTAGCATGCTGTTTGCATGTCAGTGCTGAGCATGTAACTCACCAGTAGGTGATACAGGAAGATTAAATAAATTAATTAGGAAAGCCAGACCATCTGCTGGTCAAAGTCTAGACCAAGTTGAAGCTATTTAAAAGCAAACACTGACATGATGTTGAGGTGCATTATGTTTAACTATAAATACCCTCTGCATAGCACTCTCTTGAAACTGCAGTGCTTCTTCCATCACAGATTTATCCTTTCCAAGTGCAAAACTAAGCATTATACATCCTCATTTATTCCCACAGCAGTCAAATATCTAAAGGCATGAACTTTTAAATCTTGAGGTAACTGTGTTACCCTGTATGTTGTCTCTGCCTGCTTGGTGTTACTACTTTCTATCTGATGAATGAAAAGATGGCTGGTTGATATCATTATTATTTTCTGAGTGAACTAGTAATTAATTAAAAGAAACTGACTTCTGAATGAATGTGACATATATGTGTCTTTTATTATTAATAAACTTTAGTGGTGTACATTTTCACAAAAATCAATAAAACATTGTCAAATAGTTGTTCCCATTTTTCATGGCAGATATTTGTGAGGCATATAAAGACTTAAAAATATTTTCACATCCTGATCAAGTTGTTTTATCTAAAAGATGCCAAAGCCACAACTGGTATTTTATAAACTATGACAGTAAAAAGCACACTCACTGTTCAACACCCCCCCACACACACACACTTACCACCATTTCACTCTCACCACTCCTTAAGATAACAAAATTTTATTCTAAATGTTGGTGTATAATTTCTGAATCATTAAATCTGCCTAAAGAGGCATTAATACATATTTTCATAGCGATTCACTTATTTACAATGCTAAGATTAGTTATATGCTGATATAACAACAAGATCGCGGCCCTATGCTCCACTGGGTGCGAATAGGAGCAAGAAGAAGAATAACAACAAGATCACACACACACAAATATACTTCAGGATTACACCCTTCTGTTTTCTTAATCTACTTCCTTATAAGCAGATTCACAGGAATGTGTGTAGCATAAAGCAGCATGATCCAAAAATAAAAAGCCTACACCAACCCCCACCCCCTACCAAGAAACAACATCCTCCTCAACATGATATACCATGCCATGGTATGAGAAGCAAACTTAATATTAGCATTCTTCTTTGCCAATCCAGCTATTTATAGTTTACAACATCAATGTAGCAAGATCAAACCTGCATCAGTTCAAAAGGTTAAAATTCTGCACTTAGAAATATGCAAGAGTAATAGTACAAAGCCTTTGCATTAAAAAAAAACTCATATAAACTCACATGCAACATTTTGCCAATATATGCATCTGAGTGGAAAATATTATTACAATCCCAATATCAGTTAACCCTTTGGGCACAATGGGCCACAATTGTCGCTCTGCAGGGGAAGCACGGGGAAGGCAATTTTCATTATTTTTATTGCAAGGTTCAAACTTTTTCCTTTCCAAAAAATGTATAGGTTTCTTGGTCAAATGTTAACCTGAGAGCAGCAATAATAAAATACAAACTTCATCCACTATCATCTATACAGTCTTCAGTAATTAACTGATCTTTGTAATAAGTATATTTTTATACAGTGCTCAGAGGGTTAAGGTCCACACTATCCACAAATCAATCTGCTATGAAAACCCTTTTATTGCTTCAATCTAAACAAAACAGTTGTCATCAGTTAGGAAAGCTTTTCAGGTGCAACAAAATTATTTTGTATTTTCTTTCCAACAGCTCTCCACCCTAACATTAATAATGCATCAAATGATGTTCTTAATGCTACTGCAAGAACAGAGCATGCTTTTTTCCAGCTAGTAATAATTTGAAGTGAAATATCTGGATAATTTTTTTTAATGTTTGCTGACAGGTAGAAAAAGTTATAAGACAGAACCAAAAACTACACCATCAGAAAATATATTTTTCAACAGCTCAGCAACTGAAAACTAACAGCAAACCGTTTTCCGTAAAAAGTGCATTTTTCAGGTGCAATAGTATGTGCTACTGCATTATTACCCACTAACTTTAATATGATTTCAACATGCTACATTTACTGTAATTCATTTCTTTTTGGAACCAAATAGCGTTTAGTGACTTTTTTTAATTGAAACAAAAGCATACAAGAAGAATGTAAACATTTGCTTGCTATCAGTACCTCTGTTAATGCTGCTTTACTACTGTCTAGCCATTCTGTATCAGATATTAGCCACATCAATGGCAGTCATTAAACTGTAAATTCTTCCCCCGTCTTTGTCAACACCAGTGACTGCTGATAAACTGCACGCGGTCAAAGCATGCAGGAGGGGAAAAGGGAGGACACAAGGGAACCCAAGTCGCAGCAAGCAGCATGAAATACATCCAGCAATGGCTTTAGCTACTGATTATTTTACCACACAATGTAAAACGGTTTCACGGTGGAAACTCCTTTCGCAGTTCGGATGCAGCTATTACAAGAAGTAAAAAAGACCAAACCCGACACTAATAGCTCATGGGCCTTGAGACAAGAGGTAAGTCACCCCTAATGTAAGTACAAGGACTGTGCGGCGATGTCATGGTGTCTGAAACATTGGGTAGATGGATGTGGGTGGGTCAATGGACGGGTGGGATGAAGTTGGTGGTATATCACACGAGAGAGAGCGCATACACACGGGTGCACGGACAGACACACACAGCCTCTAAATCCTGCCTGACCAGATGTAAATATTATACAGTTTACAGAGCTCGTGTCAGAAGCACTGCTGGGGAGGGAAGGTCCTGCAGGCAATCAATTCCGCGGTGTCGGGCTTGGCAGGCAATGTCTGCCTACGGTCCCCGGCTCACGCGCGCTACGACCGCGTTAAGGTCGCGGGGTCAGCCGTGGAGTTTGGTGGGGGTGAGGGGGAAGTCATTTTCAAGAAAAATCCTTCCACTTTTCAAGACCCTCATTGTCGAGGTAACCTTTGCCACGAATTACATAAATATTGCGACCGGCAATCGTCGTTGCAGTAGCTGTACTTTGGAAACAACAATTAGGCGGCGTGCTACTGTATTATTTTGCAGAATAGTGTTTAGGGGGGAGTATACGATTTTCACAACTGAGGAATATTAGCAGCAGCACAATTATTATTGATCACATTAAACACTGCAAGTTTTCAATTACAGTGATAACAAAATTAATAGCCCATAAAATGCCGCAATAAATGAATTCCATCTCAGTACAGAGGTTTTTTTTTTTAATGCACAGTTATAAGACTGTCTTTCAAGCAAAATATTTTGAAATTCCTTCACTTGTAGCCTGTGGTACTAATTCCCTTCAAAACTGAACCCTGACGCATGTTACAATTAGATGGCACTAAATTTCCTGAATTATAATTTCAGTTGTTTGTTATATATACATCTTGCTTTAGATTTCTAATTGTGCAGATCCTTTATTTATTTTTGTATTACATTACCAATTCTTAAAATTAATATTTCTGTTCTTATATCTCCCTAGGATGATCTCTAGCATCACGAATGTCATAACTAAAATTTAAGGAACTAAAATTTAGCAATGCATTCAAAACAATGGCAACAGCAAATAGAGTAAGTATGAATATAATTTTTTTTGTCAAAATGACAAGCATTTATAAACTGTCCACCAGAATTTCACTAAATATAAATGATATTTTTTAAATAAGACTGGTGAGTAATAAACAGATTGGCATCAAATACTAAATTGTTTGAGTGTTTTTATCCCCTTAATTAACACTTTATGATGATTGGATAAGCAATATAAAAGACAAAAACAGAATGTCCCGAAACTAATGAACGTCAATGTTTCAACAATCCATTTTCATCTACTTCAGGAATGCACTTGATCCTGTCTTATACAACTAAAAACCATGTTTCCCTTCATATTATTTTCTCAGCCTATCAATCTTAATGCTCTCTCATTAGCATATCCCCGCACTCCTAATCATGCACACACAATCTCTCTTTTGCTTTCTATATATACAATTACAATATATAAAAATGCTCCTTCAAATGTGAACACACACATATTTGATACATGCATACCTACACACAAACATATAAACAAAAGCAGATATAGAGTTATCCTGAAATCGATCAATCATGCGAATAATATTTTTGCAAGACTCCTCTGATGGCTTTTTACTGGTTTTAGATAGCTATGCTCTATACAGGCCGTAACAATCAAAACTGCTGGCATGCCAACAACTCTAAAGTGAATTTAAATAGCAAAACAAGCCGTCAAATGTCAACTCTTTTAACAGCAATCTCCCTCAAAAAAAAAAAAACCCAAACAAACAATGAACTAAGTTGGTTTATAATTATCTCTTTAAACTAGTCTTTAAACAAAATTCAAACATTATTCTTGTTGGGTTATTGTTTCCTTACTACAAGTGCAATGTTGAAAATACACACACACACACAAACCGTGTACTTAAACCCCATAAGTCACTAGCGTTTCTCTGCTTAGCCTAAATTTCCCTGATTCTCCATAACACATGATTTGTACTGCAGTTAATAAAATGCCACATATTTTGAATGACAGCAGACACTTCTTGTTTCTCTGAAATTTTCCTTGATAATAACTATTACTTACCAAAATACCTCTACCAAATAATTCACAAATGTACATGACAGTAGAAAGTCTTTATCTGTCCCCATACTTTTATTCATTTAACCTTTATTAGTCAATAATTAGAGTCAATAACTAGTCAAATGAACTACCAGAGGAGTAAAACTGCTCTGAAGTTATTTAGTTTTGGGGTTGTGTTAATGTGTTTGTTATTTCAGCAGTTTAGTAGCAGCAAAAATAACTCAAGAGGAATACTTTTCACTGATAAAAATGAGCAAACACATTTACAAAATATAGCCAAGAAAGAGGTTTTTTTTTAAGAGCTGCTGTTCTGCTCCTTATCCTTGCCCAGCCAAACTCCCAAAAGAATAAAAAATATATAAGCCCTCCCATTACCTCAACCAGACACTTTCCTTTCCACAGGCCAAAAAGCTGAAAGTTTAAACAGACATTACATACACTAAATGCTGGTCTGGTAAGTTCCTTCCAAACATCCTCATCCATATTTTACATTTAGTTATAGTGACATTGCCTTTCTTTTATTCAAAATGCTATGCAGGGCAGAACAAGAGGAACATAAATTCCCATTCCACCAGGAAGTGGTCTGGGGAGGGAAAAAACTAATTTACCACTCCAGTTGAACATGTGTCAAAGATTTACAACATATTCTGACATGTGGACTTTTCATGTCAGTTAACATCCCTCATGTTAATCTTGAAATGATGTTGTACATGTAAATGTGAAACTGCATGCACCAGTGATCACCATACGAAGATCATCAACTTAAAGCTAGAACGATTTCAAAATCCTTGCATGCAAGGAAAAATCAGATTTTTACCAAAAAGTCTTTTGCAACGGCAGGGAAAGTAAAGAGATTTCTTGTTACAGAATGCTAAAAGCTGAGACCTGATACCAACTATACAAAGAACCTAATCCTATAAAATTACTGATGCAGCATGCAGAGACTCTGAAACTTTGGTCTTTGCAGCAAGTTTTCAAAGTTTGGTTTTTTTTAAACACAGGGTTAGGGTTAGATTGAATTAATACATGATTGAATTCACCCTGATTGAATTAATACATAAAATTAGCTCCTGTTACTTGTGGTTTTTATATTTAGCTTGGTGTATATGATACAAAAAACATCGTTACTGTGATCATATTTATAAATCAATACATATGACAGATATTTTATGAAACTGAAGACTCGGTCAGCAAAAGGCTGCAAACACCAAATCTGAAGTAAAACTGAATCAAACTGTATGTGTCGAGGAAAAAGGGGAAACCCCAAAATTAAAGTACTAACATGAAATGCAGCCTCTGAAACTTATCAAAGAGAACAAGGTGTACAATTTTATTAGTCTTGCTAAAGCCTAACGAACATGCGCTTTTCAGAAGGTTTACGGCGATATGGGATCATAGCAATAGTGTACAACAAAGCAGGATGCATCTACAACAACATACTGCTGCAAGCGCTTCTGCATAAAAGCAGCATCAGAAGTCAAGGAAGTCTGGCATGAAGGCATTTTAAAAATCCCGGTGGCCGTAGAGTCCCGAGAAAGAGTTTGCTTATCACTATCGCCAATTCCATTCTCAACATGGCGAGCAGCCTTCTTCTGACCCCTAGGACGCGAAGGGAATTTCCTCGCCCTACAGCCTCCTGACCATCCCACCCCAAAAGCAACCTCACAAACACATTGTTGGTGCATTGCTCTTTGCCACCAATATGCATATTTGAGGTTTTAAGCTCCTGCTTTCGAGTAATAACGACGAAAAGCTTATATGCAAATGAGGCAGCGAACCCCCCCTCCAGTACCGTAAATCTTCCAATAGAACGCACCAGGCAAAAAGAAAGCATTGTGTGCGCGCGCGCTGGTGTTGCAGCTACTCGGCAACCGACTATCGGCTTTAATTTCCGATATTTGTTTACGATGAATGCAGAGGGATTGTCGACGGGGGAAACTGCAAGAGGATGCTTACCTTTTTAGGCTCGTGGACATCGTTTTGGGAATCTTCAAGTTCGTTCGCGGGACCGAGACTATTCCTCGTTGCGACGATGACGAGGTACCTTCTCCTGTTTCCGTGTCCGAGCGCCTTTTGCGAGGGGCTCCGTTGCTGTTGCTGCTACTAGACCCACGCTCCGACGACATTCCGAACGCCACACACAACTTTCAGGCAGTCTCAACTCTGCCGTTGCCTCTCTCGACCAGCCTGAAAAGAAAAGCGGCGACTTGGTTACAAAAGATGAACCTGTTCTAACCACTAAACTCATTGTTTGACTACTGCTAGCCGACACTCGCCGGCACTAGCTCGCACATGCACATGTGTGCCTTCGGTGTTGCCCGCGATCGCTTCTCTCTCCCTCTCCCTTCGCCTCAACTCAACTGACGATGTTAATAATTTGGCCCTAAAATAACCTTCGCTGCGTCTAGTACGCATAAAGGTCAGCTATTATCTGAAAAAAGGCATGATTAAATTGATACAAGCCGATGAAACGAGGGCGACAATCACTGCCTTTAACACCAGGCTGACAAGCCTCACAGCGAAACTACACACACACAATGTTCCACGCTTGCCTCACAGTCGATATCAACAAAGAACGCCCAGCCTTACTCCTCACCAAACGCAGCCAAATTTACAGAAAGGACACTCACACCTCTGCTGAAGCACTGTAGCCACACACCTGCACGATGTAATGCACAGTAATGTCAAAGAACCTTGATTTCTCTTGTCTACTCCTTGCAGCTCAACTGCACTCGATTTGCCAACTTCTCCCAGTGACCTGAGCAAATGGACTGGGCTGTTCCAGTAACCGCCCTCCTCACGTTCGACGCGCTCTAACTAACAAACGGAAAGCTGTCGTCGCCGAGTGCTGAAACGTGCAATCGAGGAAATGAGTTAAAGTTCGCTGCAGAAAACTTGTATTTCGTTCTTTCTGCATGTTATTTCCCTCCTCGCGCGTACGCACGTTCGGTGAAATAGCTGGCTGTTGGCAGGAGGGAAAAAGAACAGCTGACATCGGATTCCATAGATCAGTTAGTGATGTATCTAGTGTCATCGGCTTTAGGCGCGTGGGATTGACAGCAACAAAAGACAGCATCCCTCATGTTGCCGGTCATACTAGAAAGAAACATTTTCCCGTCCATTAACCATCGCCGGTTTTCGAGTTTGATGGAAAGTTCGCGCACGAATCGCTGTGTCTTCGCAGCATCATGATGGAGAGATGGGGGAGGGTGTCATCAAACGTACCGCACCTCCCCCACCTTTTCACTCTCAGTCCCCCTCCCTAGGGGTACTAGGTGTTCAAAGCACGTGCTGAACACAGCATGACCGGCCAGTGAGGTATGCAGCAACACAAGGTGTGGTTGGTACACGTGTCATAAACCTCCTTAACATGCTGACACAAGGCCAGCCTCTTAACCACACACACACAGAGGGTACATGCATACCATAAAAGAAGTTTGTGAATCGAAGTGGCAGGTGAATGATCATTGTAAAAAAGGTCTCGAAAGCGAAGGAGCCCAGTAATTACAGCGAAATTTCTCCCTACCCCCGCCCATTCACTACACATGTCCGGAAGGAGAGGGGGGAGTCATTTGCAGGGTGCGAATGAACTCTAGACTATCGCTCGCTCGTTCGTGTTTTTAATCAATATTTCAAAGAACACGGAAAAGCCTTTCCACTCGCGATTCTTCTTCTAATAAAGCTGCCGCTGTTAAAGATTAATTAAATAAACGATCCGCAAATACAGAAATAACGTGTTTAAATTATTGGGAAGGAGAGGGGGAGGGTAGAAAAAGAGAGAATTACAGAGCGAGAAATAGAGAAGCTTAAACAGAGTTCCATGGCAGTGACCGTGAAATGGCGAGGATATTAAGGAGACACTGACAAACGCAAAGAATTTTTCTCCCACGGGTGGCGGATGTTCAGCATTATCTCTACCCCACCCACTCACCCAGATACCCACCCATACACACTCTACTGAAGCTGAAACTCAGGAAGCCATCCTATTTCCCATTTCGGTCGATTTATTAGTTGGGGTGGTGGTGGTAGTTGTTGAAGTGGCAGAATCTGTTTAATAGATGAAAAGATGCATCCTACGTGAAGCAGACCATAATACCACCTATCAATAACTAAATAAATAAATGAATAAATCCCTCAACAAGTGGGTGTGCTCATTTGCAAGTCATTATATGTCCACGACTCAACATTAATCTGTTTTCGATTCTACAACTTAGAGCTGCTACAACCTTTGCACACACCTGCATATTTGCCTTAAGCATGCAACATATTGCTCATCAAATCGGATCAACAAAAGTGGAAAAAAAATCCATGCAAGAAAACATGAAATTATTAAATTATCGCATTTACACAAAAAATAATCTGTTTGGCATTGTGTGAAGCTATGATTTATTGATAATACATCGTGAAGAACTATAGTTTCAGTGAGGAAACACAAGTTTGATGAAGTCCAAATGGTTTTATTGCTGCTGCTGCTATTGTTGTTGTTGTTGTTGTTGTTGTTGTTGTTGTTGTTGTTGTTGTTGTTGTTATTCAAGTGTCACCAGCTTGATAGAATGAGGGGTTATACAAAAAGTGCGTGCGTGTGTGTGAGAGAGAGAGAGACTGCATGAGTGCATGGTCTAGTCTCTTACTACAATAGTTACCAAGTCACACATACTACCACTCGCTCCACCACACCATTCAACCAATCAGCCAGTCACCTGAAGCCTGATACCAATAAATGCCCGATGCTGGCTGGATACTAAAGCCCAGGCGTCAGCTAAAATGCTTATAAAATATGAGTAGCTTAGCTGACTGCTACTTAAGCCTTAGCATCCACATCGAGAGTCTACCCACCCGGTCCCTGGACGTCAACTACTGTCATGACGGTTGATACATCTTCTTCGCAGACAGTTCATTCTTCAGGAGCCACGGACTCCCTAGAGTGAGAGAGGTAGGTAGGGAGATGGGGGAGAAGTGGAGAAAGGAAGCACTGTAGATGACTGCAGATAGCCCTCAGAATACAGTCTTGATGGTCCTTCGCAGAGAACAATAACAGATACAACGCCTTGTGTCAACAGGAGTAGACCAAGTCATACCACTCAGCCTGCAGAACTCTTTCACTTCCTGGGCTAGAACCGGAAGTGCTGCTTACACACAGAAGCAACAGAACATTCATACGCAACCGATTAATTTTATTTTTGTTGTTTTATTTTGTTTTGTTTGTTTGTTTTTTGGAGGGGGTGTTTTTTTTTTGTCTGTTTCTTTTTTGATTGTTTTGTTTGTTTGTTTGTTTTTGTTTTGGTTTGTTGTTTTTTGGGTTTGTTGTTTTTGTTTTGTTGTGTGTGTGTTTTTTTGCTGTTTTTCTTTTTGGTTAAGACTAAGAGACAGACAGGAAGAATACTGACTGCCAGAAGCACAAACATGGACGCAAATTACGTCTGCGTGGATGAAGTCAAGGTAATCGGAGGCTCTGTGTTTCTTAAAGAAGTGTGTTGATGACCCACCACCTGCATGACTATCGTCAATTATCTTCATCCTCATCGCAGCCAGGAAAAAGCACTTGCACATCTGTAACAATTGCTCTAGAGTGATCTTCACATCAACAAATGCAGGGCTTACCTGAACATTTCTTATCCATGTCGATGTCGACCGATGCTGGCTTTTTTGCAAACTAGTCAAAAAGCGAGTTAAATTTATCATCAAACCGTGCACACTGAACCACGGGCAATGACACTCACATGCGAGTTTTGCTTTCAAACTGATCGGTCTGCTGGATTTTAAAAGAAATAAAACGCCTTATCGCACTCAAAGGCGTTTGGTAAACATTCCAGAAATTGTGTGGCTTATTGTGCAGCCTGCTTAATATTCATGCTTAGACATGCTTACAGTCTACACTGCAGTGTTATCGCTCTGTTGTAATTGTGAAAACTGGATCCGTGATCAGGTCACCTCTAGGTCATAGCTGATACTCGACCTCCGCCTCTGGAATACATAATTTTGTCTTCTTTTTTGACTTTTTTTTCCCCTTGATTTTCTTTCTGTTGTTGCCGAGTTTCTCCTCCTTTTCCTTTCACCGCCTCTTTTTTGTGTCCTGCTCTAAGTTCCTAGGCTCCTCTTCCAGTTCTTCTAGTTTTCCCTCTACTTCTTCCTCTTCTACTTCTTTTTCCTCCGCCTGTATTTGTTTCCCTCCTCCTCTACTTCTTCCCCTCCTCTTCTACTTCTCTTCTTTCCATACTTTTTTCTTCTCTTTTTCTGTTTCATCCTCCTCTACATCTTCTTTCGCTTTTTTCCTCCACTTTTTCTCCTTTTTTCATCGTCATCACTTCTTCCTGTTCTTTGTTCTTCCTGTAGTTCTTTTTCCTTCTCCTCTACTGCTTTCTCTTCTTTCTTTACTTTACCTAGTCATGCCACAATTGTGTACCTATGTATGTAAATGTGTAAGCACGCGTTTGCTTTACAAGTCGAACTTATGTTCGCTTAAAAGTGCAGGTTGGCGCGTTTTAGGCATCCAACGTCAAAACGAGGCTCTGAAGTTCGACAAAGAAGCTTTGTAGCTTTCTTTGACCCTACCCGTCTCCTTCCCTTCAACCACGATCTGAAAAAGCGGATGCAAAAAGTCGTCAGAGGAGCGATCGAAGGACTCTATGCTGCAGCTGTCACTGGTGCTGATGCACACTGCTGCGGCGAGGAAAGCCAGAAGCCGACGACATCGAGAGAAGCGCTGCAGGAGGGTTGGCGTCGAAAAGCCGAGCGTGACTCGGAAACGCGGGCATCACCTGTATGTCGGTTGTCCTCGAAAAGAACTGATCGATAGTCATCCTCGATTTAGAGAAAAAGCCTTAAAAGGGTGGAACCTGAATCAGAAGCCAGACATAGTGCCCGGATCAGAGTATATCACGCGACCATAAACAATAAAGGAAGAAATCAGCCAAGGAGTTACTAATGGCAAAGGAGAAAAGCATTAAACTCAGGATGAAAAACCCACCAAGACCTCGGGTTGCAGACCCTGAGGAAAAAGTAAGCTAAGATTTAAAGATCCTGGAGGAAATGAAAATTACAGGTTTCCACCCACTAAGGCCCTAGCATTCTGGAATAAGAAATCGGAAAGCGACAAAACAGATTGTGTAGGAGGCAGACTTTGTTGAAAATGTTTATCGGTCAATCCTACCGAGGCAATAATAATAATAATAATAATAATAATAATAATAATAATACAAGATTTGCACAGCGCATACTCACTAAGGAGCATTCTCTTAGCGAACGAAACATGAACAGCATACGAGGGACAAGAAAACAAACAAATAACATATGAACTATTAAAAAAAATAATAAACAACTGTACTAAAGGAAGATGAATGAGGGTGTTTATAACCTCCAGAGTTCAATGTGCATTATAATAATCAGTCACTGTGAGTGCTTGCACCACCACCGTCAGTTGTTATTAATAATGCTGTTCTGTTACCTGGCACCAACCACTTGACCTACTTGCAACCTTAAACAAAACGGAGGGGCAGTCTGCGCTCCATGTATACACATATCCACGGAATCTCGTCAGCCGCCATGACAAAGAGCAGACACCGCTCACACTGCAGATAACTGCCACCATAGTAGGCCTGCTGTACTTTGCAATGGAAAGAAAAGGAGCAGGTGGCCAAAAAAAAAAAAAAATGAAAAAAAAAGCCACCAAACTATACAGTCTAATCCTTGGAACAAAATTTATATTAACATCGTGTCTGAAATAGGATCAAATCTTTGTTTATTATTCTGAAATGGACCATTAAAACATTTCGCCTCTTGTGACCTTTGCCATTCTCATCTCCCGAGGCCAATTTTTTTCTGTCACTCTCGGAGGCTTCTGCACAAGGTCTCGGCTAGTCTGGTGTGTTACCGTGACCTCCCCTGCCAGCTTTTCGGGGACCTCGTGAGATTAAAAAAAGAAAAAAAGAAGTCAAACTCTTCACGCTTGTAAGCAGACACGCCTAATTAACATGAAATCCTAATTCTCCCATTAGCCTTGACAAAGGTAAGGTATCCATGTACAATCATGACGTCAGTGTTGTTGACCTCATGGTACGCGGCCATGTTTGTAAGAGTGTATCTCGAGAACAGAATGTGTGTATGGGATGAGGGGTAGAGGAGGTATTTATCCAAATTTGAGGAAATGTGTATATTTTGAACTGAGCTTTTACCAAGTCATTTAGAAAATTCATTGCACATAATTAGACTTTTAACAAAAGAAAATGTATGAGCTAAATATAGGGTGAGGTTAAAGGCCAAATTTACGACAGAAATGAGCCATTTAAGAACAGTTTTAGTCAAGTCTTTTTGTTCCCTAAGCCACATGACGCCTGAGGTCCCTAAAAACGAATTCTTCAAAAGTTCCTTCACTTTTTTTAACTCTCCGGCTCTTTACACAATTACACTTCCTTTCTCGTGCTCCGTCCTCTCGGCTAAGAAAAGGAGTTTTTGATCGCTGGCTTCTTCATTCCTCTTGATTTCCGCCTCCTTCTTCATCTTCTTTTCAAAGAAATTAAACTTTTCAGCAACAAGAATAGCTACATAACCTCAAACCATCGTTAACATCAATTTTTTATCAGGATTATTCGATAAACTGTAAGGAAGGATTCAACACTCTTTCACAAATGACAGATGAATCAGACAGTATTTTAACTGGTGTCCGATAATACAAGTGTCCAGAATATTTTCAGAAAAATAATCGACTTATAATCCCACAGCCGTTCAGTCTTTCCACTCTTTTCTTTATTCATTTGCTTAGGTTTTAAATCCGAGTCACAATTTTTATTTCGTTCATCATTTAGTAAGCTCCTGATCACAAGCCCTTTTCATTCCCCATTGCTCCGACTTGACTTGCCATGTATACTTGATATATATATAAATATTAATGTGACTAAATATCAGATGTAAACTACATTGCAGCAAATGACTGAGATAGACAGACAGTCTAACCGACCACCAACCGCTCAGTTGTTCCGAAATGGAAGCCAGAGTGACAACACCTGACTGCAGTCTCTCAGCAGGACATCAGGACCGCCGGCAACTTTGTCGTCTGGAAAAGAGGGAAACAAACTGAAACCTTTTGTGATGTGCCGGCTGTTTCATGGTGTGTCTACTTTATTTATAGCCACTCACACAAGGCGTTGTCAAAGACTTTCTGCTTTGCCATTCTGTCTATCCGTCCTTTTGAAGACAGAACATGCGGGCAATACCTTTTGTTTCCTCTCTTTTTTTATGTACTTTTGCTTTCTTCTGAAACCATTCTATTTTAGTTTATCACGAAACCTAGCCACAGAGAGAGAAAAAGCGCACGCGGGCACGTGTTTAGATAATTGAATGTATGGATGAATAATTTTTTTTCTCAAGAAATGAGTGTTTTAGTCCAGACAGCTTCATCAGAAAGATTTTCTCTCTCCATGTCTCCATTTCCCTGGAAACGCCAGGACACCTACATTTTTTTTTCAAAGCTGGCGTCCCAGTCGTTGCAGTCCGTTTCCACCTGCCGAGGGACAGAGTTTTATCATCCACTTCCCGATGTCCACGTCTATTTGTCGTCTGCTCTCGGATGATTTGCTGTCGACGGGTTCACGTGACTTCAAAAACAAGTTCTTGATGCTGCAGTATTTTCTTTTTTAATATATGACTAGTAGCTAGGCGCACAGAGGGTTGGGTAAATACAGAACAAAGAGGTTAGTTTATTTTAGAGAGATGAATACAGAATCATGGCGTTTTGTGATACAGGTGTTTAGTTTATACCATTGTTCTATAAGCACAGCGCATGGAACTCGCTTTCACTGGAAGAACACGCTTTATAATAAAAATTTACACATCCTTTTCCCCTATCATCAAAAAAAAGCATGAAAAAGAATTTGTAGTTATAAAAGGTCTTTGGGATGGGTGACTCGATAAATGACTCAAAAATGGCAATAAACGAAAAATAAAAGAATATTTTGGACAATGTTTATGAAAGAAAGTTCAACTCATAAGTGCTGAAATGTCTGCGCATAGAATATATTAATTAATATGGAGATATCGCTCCTTTTTGCCCACAGCCACGGTCTGAAACACTACCATAACTGCTGATTTAATGTATTTTTTAAAAAATAATATAACTATTCAGTGAATCCCTGGTCAAAGGCCTCATAACCTTTGTATAAATACCAAGTGTATGGTGTCAAGCGCTTTTTCGCGGTCTAAACTCAACAATAAGCCTAGCAAACATCTGTCATTAATAGAAACAATTAAGTAAAATAAAACTGATCTTATCGCCTGTATATCTATACTCATAAACCCGGTTTGGTATCCATAAATTAAAAACAGCTAAGAACTTCTTATTAATTTTTTTCGTTTTATTGTTTTTATTAACTTGATTAAACGATGTATTTTGTGTGCGGATAAATTCGACGATACGGTTGTCGGTGTTCCCGTTCAGTATTTGAGTCAGTCCCAGGGAATATAATCCTCTTGCTCGCCTGTTTTGTGCCGTCCCTACTTTCCTCTGGCGTAAAGAAGCCGTTATTGTTATAGTTGCAGTTTGAGCATCATTACGAGCATGACCCGTTAAACGTTTGCAGTGTCAGCAATTTTTGTGTCGTCAGCCGCTCGGAGAGGAACTTCTGTCCAATCAGCGCCGGTGAACCCCGACAGCGAGTTCCTCTGCCTGCACGCGAGGCGGCCTAATAACAATGATTGATAAGTGGATGCCGAAAGGGGTTCCAGACAGATGTCAATGAACCTGGGGCAAGCCGTCAATAAACGAGTCGCCAGTTAAGGAACTGATACACGACCTCACTGTACACCACGATCGTCCCTCGCGCCACTAGGACACAAGGGCGAGAGGACAGCGAAGGAACACGGGAACGAAAGTAAGAACATACGGGTAACAGGAGAATCTCAGAACATGAGAGAAGGACAGGATCAGAAGGCAGAGGCCAAAGACGATGTAAGAACACATGGGCGGGAAGCCAGTGTCAGAACACGTGGACGGGAAGTCAGCGTCAGAACACATGGACGAAAGGCCAGCATCCAAAGGACGAGAAAAAAGAGTTGCTCTCTGCCCAGGAAGCTGCGTTGTTCACGTGACAAGGGGAAGGCAACTGAGTAACAAAACAGTGCAAAAAGCATACCGTTGCTCTATCTTTGCCGACCCCTTGAGTCGCTAGTGAATAACAGATAGGCTTGATTTACGAGCGGGAAGGTTCCATGAGGACGTACTTGAAACCTGAATCGGGGCTGTAGACTTGATTCGTGAATAAGGGAAATTAACGAGGGCCTAGAGTAGACAGAGAACCGCAGGACCGTTCACTTACAGACTCAACAATTTTATTTTCCTGGGCGATCGCTTGCATCTTCCCACGAGATGCCTTCCAAACGAGCAGCACTCAGCACTTTGATTTCAGTTAAGATGACATCACATCCGGTAGCCTAATGGATGGTACGCCCGTTCCAAGGTATGGGGTTCGAAACCTGCTCAGGTCTGTGACCAGAAAGAATATCCTATTCACTCCGCGGATGTGCATACTGGTTTTATCAGCGAAAGTATTGCGCGGAAAAGGTCGGACACTGCTACCACATGCTACTTGTGGAGTAAATTGCAATGTGAGAATAGCCCTTTAGGACGACTAGGCTAAAGGACCATTCATTACCACACAGAGGGAAGGTAAAACTTCTTGCTATGTTACAGGCACCCTGGGTCGTATTCATGGGGTAAAGGCAAGACGTCGTCCCGGGTAAATCAAGGGTTAGTGTCCTGCCTCCAGGCTGGCGTCCAAACTTCGCTGACATTGTTTTACTTCTGGGACCTTAGTAATAAAGCAGTAGCAAGTAAGATAAGATAAGACTTTATTTATCCCAGATAGCAACTCGACTATGCCCTGAGGTAGGATGGCATAAACTAATATACACGTGGGCTGGACGGTGTGTAGTGACTAAGGAGACAAGATGTTTATTATTTGATTCCCCATCCCTGCTGAATGAATTCCTGCTGCTTTGCCAAGTATTTTGCGGAATTCACTGCCACTTGGACAAACTGACATAAAAAGCTATACCTTCGACATTATATAAACTTTTAAAACACTTTATTTAACTCTAGAAATTTTTTGTAATATATTTAATACAAATTTGTTTTACATTTAATTAGTAATGAGTAATGAATCATTTACTATTTATATATTGCGCTTTACAAGAGGTCATCATCATGATTGGTTTATTCCTTTTGCTTCTTTGAGGAGCATAGGGCCGCCATCATCATGATTATTCTTCTTCATTGTCGTGTTTTTATCGCTGTAAACATTTTACCCTGTATAATTATCAATCATCACATTAAAAACATATTTTTATTCCCTTTATAGAGGCATTCCATTTGATTTTATCCAGATTTAATGTTCTGATATTTCTTGCGTGTTTTAAAAATGAATTACAGTTACATGAATGTGGAATAGCGGGTATATAAATAAATGCAATATTATAACACTGCAAATAGATGATACACGCTTAAACAACAAACAAACAAACAAACAAACAAAATCAATGTATCAAAAGTCTCATAATTAACTAATGACAACTACTGAGCAAACATAATTATCGCGAGGCCTCCAGTTCACTTTGTAGCCGATAAGCCTGCACACTCGGCCTCCCGCATCAAATTAACACCCTTTTCAGCAGCCACTGCCGGTGCGTGCTTTATTTAATTGAGGCGCACACACATCGTAAAGACGCCACCTTTTATTTCCGCTATATGTTCCTCGCTGCGGTTATTGCGCATGAACACGATTGAAGTGCCCGGAACGGCTCTTCCTTCTCTATCGACTTCCATTTACTGCTGGCGATCCCCCAACTCCATACATCTGAGTAAGGGTGGTCATCGAGAACACTTGATGGAATAGCGAGGAGAGTGTATGAGTATATGAGTGTGTGTGTGCGCATGCGCGTGTGTGTATGTGTGGATGGTGAGCTAATTCAAGCTGGCGAGAAAAACCCACGTCCTGCGGATCTTTGCTCCCGAGCGTGCTGAGCCACGAAGACTAGGTAGAATGTAGAGCTGCTGCGCTTGAGGTGCAGCACGTCAAGACAAGCCGCGAGGTCCGCATGCAGCAGACTTGATTCCCTGACCACTGAGGTTAGCATCGCCTCCGAGTGCGGCTCCGCGATGGGGGGATATCTGTCTCGAACCCGAAAGGACCGGTAATTGCGGCGAAAGGGAATTCCAGAAAAAAATTTTGCTGGAGTTTCTTCCCGCTCGGCTCCCTAACCTCCTCCCGCACATGGTGCAAGCGGCAGCTGTAGTGTGGAGACAGATCGATAGTCGCCCGACTTCGTTGGCGACGCCGTCTACGGCTGCTGCTGCTGGTGTTGGTGCTGGTGGTGGTGGTGGTGGCCGCCGCGCTGTGACAACGGACTGTGGTGAGGCTGACGATGTGCTTCGAGGAAACCCAGAAAAATGTTCGCGTGCAGCCAACGTGCGAATATTCTTTCTTTCACCCCTCCACACACACACACTCTTACCAAAATCGACAGAAAAAACTTGCTCACCCCCGAAACGCACCCATCGACCTATCTCCAACCCGCCTCCTCCCTTACACAAGCATACACACATACACTCACGCACAAGTCAACAAACGCATTTACATCCACACTCACGGACGGATACACAACTATTGACACAGGCATGCACACGCACAAATAGTCGAACAGAAGGTGATGAGATGAGGAAGGAGGAGAGACGCCATATTTAATCATCGGGAAATCGCAGGGGAAAGTGGATGCATGCTATCAAGCACCCGCACCCACGCCCAGACGCATGCTCGCACACTCGCGCGAACATGCATGCACACAAGCAAGGAAGATGTTTTACGAGAGAGAGAGACTCTTGTCGCTGGCACGAACAATTAATGGATTAACACTCAGGAGTGAAAGGTTAACACACAAGTTAACTATTTCTTCTGGAGGATACTATTTCTTCTCCTCGGAAATAACATGCCTGCGAGCACGCATTCATGCTCATCAGATCCTTTTTGCCCAAAACTCGGAACAGAAAAACTACCATGGTCGTTACAGTTTGCAGGGAGGACGGTCCGGTGGGTATAGCAACGGGTTTTCATTTCGAATGATGTTCGTAAGACGCTGCGTTCTTCCCCACCCCGATGAATCAGCTGGAGAGTGGGTACCTAACTCCCTAAAGGGATGGGCAAGGAAGGGCAGAGAGGGAGAGAGAAGATGGGCATCCTCATCCCCTATAACCATCGTTACGAAAACATCTTCACCTTTAACCTTCATGCAGTAGCTGGAGAGAAGATCCATCTATTGGCAGAGGAATGGCTGAGGAAAGTGTTATGTGGCAACAATTTCTGCAACTGTTGTCTGTTGTTTTTATAGTGTAATAAATTGGAATCTGAATGTACTGGTAATTAATGAGGAACAGATATATATATAGTGAAGACACAGAAACTTTTTTTTACTCCTGTGTTGCAATTTTCTCAGAAAGTATTAAGTAGTCTGAAGACAAACAACGATTTCGAATACTTTCCATTAAGGGTTTCTGTGCACCGATATAATGAAGAGAAGAAAAAACAGTTTCAAGTCCGTTCATGGGTTTGGTTTTTAAATTTTTTCTTTAAAAGCCACCAAAGGCTGTGTTTCGCTGCGCTCTGCATCGTACTTTGTCGTGTAAAATCTCGCTCCGGTCGGTGACCTTACCTTTACCTTTTTTTTTTTAAACCTTACATATACCGTGGTCTACAAACAGTGAACCACTTTAACTACACCTAACGTCACTGGGCTACGTGAACTTGAGCATTTTAAGGACATGTCTTTCCATTTTGGTTAAAATAATAATAAAAAAAAATTCCTCCGGTGGGCAAAAAGGAACTTCAACAATCATTTCCAAGCGGCAACAACTGTAGTCACCTCTTGTCTCCCTTTGACTCGGTCACGCTTTGATGTGCTTGTGATCTTGCCACTCACCATCGCCGTGTGAAGGCTTATCCGGGTGAGTCATCACAAGGCCTACTCGCCCTTAGGACAGGTTACCTTTGTCAACAACATCCCTGTCCTTCGCACTTTCCGCCATCTACTCGCCTCCAGGCCTGACCCTGAGACCCGTCTGCCTTTACCTGACTGTATACAACAATGATGGGGTAGATATCAAAGAGAGTAAGGTGGAGGATTACAACCAAATCGAAGAAATGAGCTTCAAGTCTCGCCGGAGGGTTGGGGAGGGAGCAACACCTGCAGCAGACTGGAAGAGTAGCAGGTGTTTTGGTTGCCAAGTCGAATCTGGCCTCTTCCTCCCGTCTGTAGGTTGGAAGTTGCTGTCGACCTGTGGTAGTGCCAACAACTTTAATGCAGGTAACAATAATAATTGCACCTGCAAACCACGAGGATAAAGAACGCGCAGGTACACGCGGTGGGGTCAAAAGCAAATGGTTGTGTAAGTGTCGACTTGCAATAATGGGAGGGGTTAGGGTTGGAGGGGAAGGATGTCCGACAAACATGTCAACATGAAAGAAAAATATTATCTTCGGTACAAAGAAAAACAGCAACATGCGAGCATCCTCTTTTAATTACATTTCCTGGCGAGAGTGCCTGTCTGTGAGAAAAAGCCAGTGATATATACATATATAAAATTGTCTTTTATCACTGCAAGAAGCTTACCCTTAGAGGTCGTTATGGCGTCTATGATCTGGAGATACTGTCTGCACTTCCACTAATGATTATAGGAACTTTGCGAACTTTCACGAGGGTATTCCATCCTGCGATTATGAGATACTTTGTGTCTGCTTATTCCTCGTGCAATAACTTTTGTATTAAAAAATGTCAGTAAGCATCACTGCCAGGACTGAAATTTGCGAGTTTCTCAGAATTAATCACAAGCTCACGTGTCTCTGTCACTGTGATGGGGACATGGAAGTGGGGAGAACCATTGTGAATCTCGTTCTGGCATTCTTTCACTTCGTTCGCTCCGTGAATCCTCGGTTGTCTGTCTGGGCAAAGAGACATATCATTAGGCTCTCTGGGTAGGTATCCAGCTTCCACGTGTTTGTGTCTACCGACAAACTCAAATGTCAAAGGGGGGAGATAGCTATGTGTGGCAAAAAAAACTGTTGGTATAAACTTTTCTCGTGTGATTTTCTCCTTCTCGAAGACAAACCGTAGCCTACATAGTGAGTTGAATTTGTTTACCTCTTTCCCCCTCCCCCAAGCCCATTTAGCTCCCTTTCGGGACCGGTCGCTTTTCTGGAGTGTCCACCTGAACCAACTTTCATCCTCTTGTCACCACGAATCTGACTTCGCACGACAGGTCACAGTTAGTAGGTCCTTCTATCCCCCTCCTCACCTGCCCCCGGTTTTGATGCCACTGGCCATAATATGTATCTCGTTTCAGTTATCTAACTGCATTTGTTATGGATATCGCTATCCTACTTCAACACGATACTCTCCCCAACTCACCCCGGGTTAGCATCCTTGGGTGAAGCATCCTTTTACGACCAGAGCCGCGGGGGTCATCAATCACTCAACGGCTTGTGACGCCATGCTTTGTCTGAACACGCGCACCACTCACTAGCGGCTCCATGGACAACATGACTCAAATTAGCAGCCGTGTGCTTCCCCTGAACACTTCCCCGTCTCTCGCCCCCCACCACACACTCCTTACACCTACACACACGAGCAAACAAACAAATAAACCAACAAGTTTTTCTTCAAATCTAGGAAAGGGTTTCAGCTCGTAAGGTGTTTGTTTGCCGAGACTAAGGAGTATTTTGTAGCCGAGACCACAGCTGATGATGTGACTTCGAATAATTTTAGGGTTGAATGGATTTTGTCGACTGGAAAGAGCCGTTGTAAGCACGTTGAATGTAAATGTAGATTACATTTTTTTTCGGAGAGCCAAACTACCTACATAGAAAAAAAAATCAAAATATGTTAAGCTGAAACTCATATATTTTTTTGCCAGAAGTACACTTCCCACGGTCACGGTCAATTTAACATAACTGATTTGGGTGGGGTTCGGTGGATATCTTGGAATCTTTTCTTCTTTTTTTTTCTCATTTAGATCGTGGATTTTGTGTAAAATGTAGGCACAGTTCACCACTTCCTATCCGCCTTCTCGTGCACATACAAGCACGTGCCTGTTCATTGTAAACGCTCTTTGTCTGTCTGTGCTATTCGCTCCGGCTCTCCCTCTGTCTTTCACACTCTCACCACTATACAAACCACCCCCAGGGGAACATTGACACGTGTGTCCTACCAACTCGTATCACTAAATTGGAGAGAGACGAGCCTCTGCTGTGTGACTAGACATCGGGCTTATGAATGTCTGTCTGCTCTGGAACATCATGCATGGAGACTTATGGACACCTAGGTGTTGTGTTGTAAGACTAGCAGGGAACTAGCTCCCGAGAAGTAGAAGCAGAAACAGGAATAGAAAAGGAAAAAAGAAAAGAAACAAGCAAATGTATATGAACAGGAAAAAGCTGGGAGAGGTGGAACAGGAACAGGGTTAGAAACAGGACAGAGAACAAGGGAGGAAGGGAACAGGAATAAGAAAGAACATGAGCAGAAATAGGAACAAGCACAAAATAGGAGCATGAAAAGGAATATGAGGAAGCAACACAAAGAAGAATAAAAATATGATTGAACACAAGCAGGAGTATGAATATGATCATAAATATGAGCAGAATTACGATCAAGCACATGAACAGAAATAAAAACAGGATAAGCAAAGGACTAGGAAAAGAAAGAAGAACAAACAGAAATAGAAAGATGGTGAAGCACAGGAGCAGGAATAAGAGCAGAAACAGAAAAAAGGAACAAGAACGGGAGCAAGGGATGAAGAATGCATGCTACAGTTCACATTCTTTTGACACAAAGAACTACTTCATCAATCAAATCAAGCCACGAACTCTTCTAACATATGTTGGTGATCAAGGGAAGTATTCTTCTTCGGATCACGTGACGAGTTTTCTTTCTTGGCAGGTGAGTCGGGTGTTCTTATCTTGGTTTTGTATTCCTCTCAAAATCATATTCCTCTTGGGAATTGTTCGTTAGAACTTTAAAAGATTAGTGTACAAGGGAGTTCCATTCACGAACCCATGTATATACGTGTACTTCGGAAGCAAAAACCCGGAGTCAGATGATTTCACAAGGGCAGGCTTGTTGTTGTCTTTGGGGGATGTGTGATTCGAAACTGTCGCATCCACTCTAGCTTTTTTCTCGTCGCCATGGCAACGTCTCAGGCGCATCGTTGATTTGAAACTGGCGCAACGGCTGGGGATTTTCTCACTCTGCCAATGACGTCACGCCCAGCGAGGGTTTTCAATCTTCGTCAATTATTGTGTTCTGTTAGGAAACACCACATTAATAAACAAGGATTAGCTACGCCTTTCTGCGACAAAGCAAATTAATAAACAACAATTAACAACGCCTTTCCGTGACGACAAGGCTGCGTTATATTAATCAGCATCGAGCTCAACTTCGAGCTCAGGTTAGCCTTGTAAGCGATGAGCCATCGGCTGGGTTGTTGTAACGAGAAAGGAGGAAGCCACACATTCAAAACCTCTAAGTCATGACATGGCATGAGCTGCAATAGTGATTCTTATGACTAGAAAAATGACAAAACAGTTCCCTTGCTTGGGAAACCAGAGACAGAGAGGGAGACAAAGAAAGTGAGTAGAGAGTGAGAGAGGCATGGAGAATGAGAGACAGAACGAAAGAAACAGAGCGAGAAAGAAACAGAGGGAGAGAGGCAGAAGGAAAAAGCTGTATCGTGACTACAGCTGTTCAAGTTAATGATACAACTTCATTCACATGGCCAGTGGTTTTCCAAAACCCTTTCCTGTTTGTTTTTTTTCCCCTCCGCTTCAATTCGAATTCTTGCGTGAGTAAGAATTTTTTTTTCCTTTTTTTTTTCTTCCTCCATCGGTAAAATCACGTGCCGCCACGCGCGTCTTCTGTGCGTTCAATCGTCTGTGTATAATCTGTGCACTGAGAGTATTTCGCATTTTGACAACACTTTTTTATGTTTAGTTTTCTGATCTGACACTTTCCATGCTTTCTTTTCTTCTCAGACCTACTTTGCCATTCTCTTTTTTCTTTTTATATTTTGTTTTTTCTGTTCACTTTTGGCATTTTTTTTTTCAGTCTGACTCTTCAGTCCAAAGAATGCGAGTCCCAGTTACAAGAAATTATTGTTTAACAATTTATAGTCTCTCCAACCCATCATCTACCCCACCCCCAACCATCCTCCGATAAACTCCTGACATTTGACCTCGCTGCTGCTCGATGGCCATATACAGCTCTCCTACAGCTGTTCCAGTCGTTCCAGCTGTGGTATTCTAATCGCAGAACACACGCCTTTGAAATTGTCAAAACCATGGAATTCCTCGGTGTCTCAGCTGATACAGGCAAAGCCAATTGTTTGTCGTTATGTCGTTACACTTGTAGGACTCAATAGTCTCGATCGTTACCCCTGTGGCACTCTAGACACCCCGAGACATTACAACCGGGCAACCGAAAGTACTCCGTTCACGTCTGTATATCTTCGCTAAGTTTGGGGCCCTCCCTCTCGTGTTGCGGTGTCTGATCCTCCATTCAAACAAGCTCGTGCTCCAATGTCTTCTATTCAATATCCATTTACTTCCACATAAAAGTTTATTTGTCCCCTGTGGCAGAAAAGTGGCGCGTTGAAATACAAAACAAAAACTCACCTGCATTTCCTACCGTACCTCTTTAAAAAAAACACACTTACATATACATGACATCTGACATCCACCTACAAATCCCATGTTACGCCAACATGTTCCTCTTTTCTGCCCTCCTTCTTCCCCAACCCTACTACTCCTTCAACCCCTGTCCATGGCTCACCACGCCTCGAGGCTAGTCATAAACATCAAGGATGGCCGACTCCCTCCCCCCTTCTTCTCTCTCTCCCCCCTTACCTGGGCTTTCAAGTCGGGTTAAGAAGCAGGGTCACGACGCCTTTGTCTGGAGTTCATCAGCCATGCGCATGAAGGACGTGTTGTGTAATCAGAGCCGGCGGCTCGACTGGGTTTGAAAAAAAAAAAAACCTGTTCTTCGCGGCTTATCCCCGCCAGGTGGCGTACCAACCACCATGCACAGATATCAGGGGCCACGAGCACAGCGAGCTGTAAAGGTTTTAGCTGTCTGCCTGACACGAAGTAGGCAATTAAAGAACAACCTGAATAGTTTGCGGTTTTTTTTTTTTTGGTTTTTTTTTGTTTTTTGTTTTTTTGTTGTTGTTTTTTTTTTTTTGCAGATATTGGTAGATATAGGCGATATAAGCCTAATCTGTAAATTTCGGCTTCCAAAAACCATCCATTAATTAATTATCGGCTATCTAGCTGAAAAAAAAACGCAAACCGCTCAGGTTGGTCTTTAAAATGTTGCTTGAACTATGACTTATCTGACTGCTACCTGGCCACTGGTGGTTCATTCTGCCCAAGGGCGTTGAACTAGGCTGCCTTGGCTAACTACTGCAAATGTATCCTACTTTCACCTCTTCTGTGTGTGTGCTTCCTTTCGATGGCCCGACGGAATTGGTATGAAATGCCTGTACCCGAAACACCCACCTGTTGCCATGAGTAGTGTACAGTTAGAGTTTTTCCAATCATTGTTACCTGGTAAAACAAGGAATTAAAAAGAAAAAGTTTACTCGTCTACAACATTTAAAATTTTTTTTCTGATGTAGGGTTGGGAAGTAAGGTGCCCACTACAGAAATAGTAATCCGTAACACCGTTCTTACCACTACACTGATAACAAAGTACAGTAATATTTAAAAACTATATCAACAAAAATATACCCACATTATCAACTTCTTCTACTGTCTGTATTTTTAGTTTCCTTGACATTTTTCTTAGTGATCTCATTAGACATTCTACTTGTCATTTACAAGATACACATCCTCCAGTTGTCTCCCTCCAGATATTATCTTTCATTACTTCCTTTAATCCCCTTCGTGTTTCGTCTCAATTTCCACTCGTCAGGGCAATTCTCTGGGACGCTGATAACAGTGAAGGCCCTTTACATCTGTTGTCAGTCTTGTCTCATTTGCTTCTTGCGGAAATTCTGTTAAGACGCCCATTTCTATTAGAAGATTCGGTAGCTAATAACTTTTTCTCGTAGCTTCCTAAAAATGTCGGCTGTAGTCTGAAGCATTTCTCTTCAACCTAATTTAATGCCTTTTGTAAACCCTTCAGAGCCGTTATATCATTTACTTGTGAATCCAGGAAAGCGTTAATAGAGTTGCTTTCCCAGAGTGATTTCTCGACCAGTCGTAAATTGTCGGGGTATATGCGGGTGGTGGAACCCATCCGATTCGGTAGACGGAAATACGGAGTTTATTAGTGGTGTAAGATCTCAAAAAGAACTGTATTTAAATGTCTGGTAATGAAATGGAAACCCTTTATGTTTTCTGTAGTTGACTGGAACAAACGTCTGAAGAGTACCAATAATAAAAGATGAGACGAGTAGTAGAGGAGGGTCGGGTGGTGAGTCAAAGTGAAAGCCTGTTAAATTTGCTTAAGTCCAATTTCTCTCTCTCAACCCCACCCCCACTTCTTTTCAATCACATAAAAGTGGTTTGTTTCATTGACTGTGTGTACGGACTAAAAATAAAGCTACCTCTCATGTCTAAGAGCTAGTCAGCTTCTTGGAGCAAACATGAAGATCACAGGTACTGAAGCAGCAGGAACCTTGTCTTCCGTCCGTTACAACTCTCTTTGGGGAGGGGAGAGGATGGGGGAGGGTCGTCACAGTCCTGGGTGCATCTGTGTCTCAAAGTCAGGAAGTGGCCCTCTACACGACCTTCTCCGAGAGGCGAAAAGATCCAAGGGAAAAAAGTCGTTAACGGACTCGCCATCTTCGAGCCGAGGGCATGCACTATGAATGGCGGTCGGAGGGATCCGGCAATAAATCGCCAGACCTCTTTTCATTCCTAAGTATTTTGACGACGCCAGAGGATTTCTGCAAGCTTCAAGGCGGCGTCCTCTTATCGCCTTTGCTTACATATTGGAGTGAGCTATTCAGGGCAGCCTGCAGCAATAGGGAGAGCAGTCGACACAAATGCTCCTCTTCGTCTGGGACACGTCTGGACGATATCTTTCTGACTCCATAATTTGATTTTCTTGAATGCACTATTTGTTTGAAATTTCAAACTTTTAACTTTATCACTTCTCACCCACCCCGACAGTTTGTTGAACCCGGCAAATCTCATATCCAGGACTACTTTCGGTTGTCCAGGATTTATCGTCGGTCGACTACATTTGCATGAATGGTGTTAGACAATGTTCTGTCTTAATTTGGTTGCCATTAGCCCCACAGCACCATCTCCTCTGGTTGACTGATGTTGTTCACGTCTTCTCTCGCACGCGCGTGCTAGTTTGAATTAATTCCACGGGATGCCATGCGACTGGCTGGGGCTGTGTCGTCTGCCATTCTGTTGCCTTTTGGTCGTACGACGACCCTCTGAATCCAGGCATGAAGACTGTTTGATGAAGCAGCATGGCACGACGAAGCCCTCGATGGCGGTAAAAGATTGGAGCAGCATGGACGCAGTTTATTTGCAATTGTAAACTTATCAATGTTTCAAAGAGACGACAAGTCAGACGTAGCAACCAATGGTGTAGACGACATTTTTCTTAAGGTCGTTGCTTGCATCCTTGATGTCAAGACATTGAGCACCAAGCTCTCCCCTGATGCATAGTGTCACAGACTAGGTTATGGGTTCAAATTATACAGGTGACCACAACTCCACACACATGTTTTGCTCCAGCCACAGTTCTTATCCCCGAGCTGAGGACCGTCAGCACGCAGGCTCCGTTGTACCTCCCCTTCCCTCTTCACTCTGCCTCTCATCTTGACCATTGTTGAGAACCGCCGTCGAACTAAAATAGCCACACCATGCATCGAATCAAGTGACCACGACATGCATTCTATCAACAATCAAGCCCTCTCCCCACTCCTCCAGCTCATCACCTGCACATTCCTGAACGCGCACCGACCTCTGGCATTCCGAACAGCAATTTTAAATTCAAGTTTTGCAAAATTTTTGTTAAGCTCCTCGATCAGTTTCCGCCCTCCCTTCGGCATTTGCGCTCACTCCTTCCGGCCACGACTTCGCTTTTCAACCAAACGTGCCCTCATAAAAGCCTAAGTCCTCATCACAGATGTCGGGCCCCGAGGCCCGGGAGACGATGTTTAAAAAAAACAAACAAAACAAAAACAAAGCAAGGGAGGGAAGATAGAGAGAAAGAAAGAAAAAGACGGTTGGAAACTAAAGCGTCTCTCCTTTGGCGCGTCGTGGCTGTCGACTTTTGTGTATTGATTGCCTTTATAGCTCCCTGGCTTCAAAGAAAGATTGCTGGCTTGCTGCCCCTTGCTGGCACGGGAGTTCAGTGGAAGCGAGGGTAGGGGGCGCTAGAGTCGCTCGGTGATGGTGGGTCCGCGATGGCGCAGCGAACCTGCCGAAAGGCCTGCTGTTAGTGAGGATGACGATGCAGACGGCGAGTGACATAGTCGTGTTGCAGCATACATAGGGGTGAGTCCTGCACCACAGGACCATGAGGCAAAAGCTAATCATCGGTAAGGTTTGCAACAATGGGGATGGGGTAAAATGACTTTCGTAACGGTCGGTATGTGACGGTCAAACATTAAAAAAAAAAAGTGCCACATTATTCGACAACATGCGTCCGATAAGAAGAAGGGCCCTAAACAGTGATGAGGTTCGTGACATTTCGCAAAACCTGCGTGCTGACTGAGGATCAACATCAATTTTGCGACACTAATGACTGCACCTAACCGCCATTATTAACCCGGCAAATGTCGAACGTTTGAACAAGTGTGGTAAAGTTGTGTGTGAAGGTCACAGGAAACCAAACTTTCGGGGTGAATGTCTGGATCGTTGGAACTTTGGTCAACATTCTAAGTTCAAACGTATTTGCCAGTACAATACGATTTGGGGAAACTGCGGGTTTGATGCTTCGGCATTTTTCACGGTTAAGAACGAGCTTAACTGATGTCTCCAGCTAAGTGTAATTTATTCCCATGCAGATTACAGAAACGTGAAAAGCGTAGACTGAGGCTGACGACATTACCACCTCGACATTTCCACTATCAAAGTTTAGGAAGAAGTGTGACAATCGGGCGATAGATGTAGCGGCCAGATACCGGAAGCAAACGAACGGGGAGCCCATAACAGGGGCTGGGTGCACGATACGCCTGTAACATGACAGCTAACGAGTAAACAGTCAGCTAAAATATTTGCAGTTTAGCTGACTGCTAGGGATTAGCCATCCAGCTAGCGGTTGGCGGAGAATTGCACACAAACCCTTTGAATGCCGAATGTCGTGGGATCGCTGCTAACACACTAATCGTGCTAGCACGTGGCACCCAAGTAAAAAGAAAACAAACTATAAATAAGGAAAAGAAAAACGATGAAGACATATTCTTTCACGAGGACAGGGGTGGGCAAACTACAGCCCGCGGACGTCTTTGGATCGGTCCGTCTGCCAAAATTTGAAATGCACTTGTCATATTTTTATTCAGCCTACGTTAATCTGATTGAAATTTGATTTATGAATTACAATATCGTTAGAAGTTGGCAGTCCGTAACATTTTTACACAAAGTACAAAGATAACAAATAACACGGCTGACATGGTTGATGTAGAGCATCGGGGGCGGCTGCCTTCAAAAGAAAGGCTGGTTCTAAAGTTTTATTGTGAGCGAATTCAAACAGCTTCACTTAACAGAATAAATTCAATAAGTGAACGCCATTATGAACTCATCTGTTGTCCATTCCATTAATTCTAGGTATTGGCCTGGGGTTTTGGTATTTTACTGGCCACCACATAGCTTAGAATTTTGAAATCGGCCCCCCAAAAAAACCCACTTCGCCCACCCCTGAACTTTGGAAGCGGCTACACTTTGCGCACTGAATCGATCATTCTGCAGAAATCGTAAAGTGAATATTTGCATCCATATCAAAGTTGAAGCGTATGACAAATGACGCCTACGTTTGACAGTTTAAAAAATAGACTATTGGCGACATAAGGATTTTTTTCTCATAAAACGGTCGACAATAATGTATAAAAACATCTGCTTTTGCTTTGATAACGTTGTCTAATACAAAGTATTACATCAGTTATGTGGAAATTAATTAATTAATTACACACATTAGATGTTTTATTTTGCATAATTACCGTTCTACTCTATACCTCTGATGTTTTATTTTGTATAGTTTTCTTGACAGGAACCAATAAGACACGATAGACAAAAGTCGCTTACATAGCAACATCAGGGAACAGTAAAAACTAGTCCACTACTTCTAATCCACTCCACACTAATTTGATTCTTTTAAAAAGTCCAACCGCTCCATCCTCCCCAAAACCCATTAAAGCTACTAGTCTACGCCAATTAAAAAAACAAAAAAAGGATCAAGCAAACAGTTCGATATAAGTAGCACAAAAATCAACAAGGCGAGGATAACATTACAGTTCGGTTGCCTTGTTTGAAGAAGAAGGAAGAAAGGCGCAGTGCCGACCGAGTCACAACTTGCTCCTGAAAAAAAAACCCAACCCTTTCGAATCGATGAGTGGGTGGGTCGGAAAAGTGAGAAGGGGGAGGAGGGTAAGTACGGACTCGTCGCTAGCCTCGGTAGTGAGGTTCAAGTACAACCACTAGTCGGCCAGTCCACCCTGAGAGTGCGAGACAGAACTTAAGGAACCGTTGGACACTCAGGGACCCTTCTCTGTTTCCTGTCAGAAAAGTCCGCCAGCGTTGCTCAAGTCGTTCCGACCGCTTCTGATTTTCTTCTCCTGTAGGTGATGAGGCTATCGACCACCAATATCTCCCACCCACTCCCCTACTCCTTGTCATACCACGGGACTAGCAGTTGTGAACAGGGGACCTACACCCTCCCACACACACCCTCAATGAGTACCGAACGACAAGCTTTACACTGCTAGGGTTTTTCCAACCCACTCACTCAGATGACACCCAACGGGATCTCTTCGGGATTTCGACGGATGGTGGGGAGGGATAGGAAATCGAGAAAATGCCCCATGGAGCCCCTTTCAAGCTTCGGAGTCGGCCGCTTTGTTCCAGTCCCACAACTGTTTCTGCCATCAGGCGAGGGGTCCAGAGTTCGGGTTTGCACATTGCGAGTGCTTGGTACCTCGAGTGCATGCAAGCACATCGTTGCTTGCGTGCGGCGTGACAACCGCCAACGTGGAATCCACTGTTTTCACGTACAAAACCACCGTACATGCGTTAAGCTCGGCCTAGCCGAGTAAAGGTTGTCATGGCGGTCCATGAATAATGCATCTTCCTGGCATCCGATCTGCTCAAGCGCTCGATCACGTGGGTGGCTGGAGGGCCAGGATGCTGCATGCGGCTGTTGGCAGTTTCCTTTCCAGCTGTCCGAGAGAGGGTCGGAGGGAGATCTTGTTAAGGATGCGCTTCCTTACCCCCACTCCTACCCCCGTCTCTCGTGCCGAGTGCAGCTGACTTCATTGTTTCTGGAACCGGTGTCGACCTCCCACCCCGAGCCGTGGATCACCGACACCAGAACCGTCACCTTAAAACACGACCCGTGAGTTGACGAGATCGCAAGGCGAGATTCTCGCCAATGCCTCGTGACTGTCGAGACCGCGTGGCGAGATTCTCGATGAAAGTCGCAGCAGACGAGATCACGAGGCGATAATCTAGGCAAAGCCTGATCTTATCGGCGATACTTCCATCGATCCTTATTATTATTATTAAAAAAAAAAAAAAAAAAAAAGGCGACCTGCGACCTTCCCACGTCCTGTTCTCAGCTTCACCCCCATTCCCCATCAACACTTGTCTCCAAGGACGCGTCCTCCGCAAGGCACCCCTGCGCCATCTGATCTGCCCTCTGGGAGCAAGCCATTATGGGAGGTGGGCAAAGTCGACAGACGCGAGGCACAGTCGATGTTAAAACTGCAAAATATAGAGCAGGACGGGGGATATAAGCAAACGCTGATTGCTAATGCCAGAAATGCTATTGACATTGGTAACGCCCTCGTAACATTATTCCAAACCTGATAAAAACTATTTGTTTTTTTTATTCTAGCTGCTTAAGATGCTTCTGTTGGAAGGCACGGAGAACGATTTTAAACACGAACAAACACTAGATGGGGGAAGGGGAATTAAAAACAAGACTATCCATTGATATTAGCTCCGGTTACAGATTATATCGCTTATCTGAGGTCAGCGCAAACAAAACCGTGTCACGGTTGCGAGAAGTCCGACCTGATACGCCGGTTTATGATGAGGGCGTCGTGTGCTTTCTGGCTTCTTGTGCTGCCGGAATGCATCCCACTCTGAGCACTGGCCTAAACATGGGCACAGCAGAGAGTATTGGACATTGCAGGGTTGTATTTGTAAATGCCTTCTTCCAGGGTGGATGAAGTGAAGTGATAAATAACTCTTTGCAAATTGTAATCAAGGAGTTTTAATCCTTTTTATAAATACCGGACCTCTTGGTGCATCAGTGAGTTTTCTTTTTGTATGCGTGTTTTTCTGTGTTTCCATGCCTTGTATTCGTGCGAGCGTTTATGTGTGCATGTGGAGGGCGGAGGGGCCAATTTCAACAATAGAAAGAAGGAATCAAATAATGATAATATAAAATATCAGTGAAGCATATAAGAAAAGAACAAATGTATCAGGTAAACCAGTGAAGACAACTTCAACGATCACCACTGGCGACTGCCTCATGAGAAGCTGACGAGAGCCTCATAAATGACCCTGAACTCGCGAGCACCCTCATAAATATTATCGAATCACACGCTCATTTTGTCCGAAAGGGACTTGTAGGTATACACCTCAGGTCTCAGAATGAAGCAGCTAGCTCAGCATACCGTAGAAATGCAGCAATGCCGGTGACCGGTCATAGAATTTTGAACTCATTCCTTTAGGGGTATTGTGGGGCAAAAGTCAGGCAACCAACGAAGAATCGTGTCAATAGACGTTAATGGTGTACTAACGAAATTTCAGCGACGTCATCGAAATTACCAACTACTTGCATATATCCAACACATACGGGACAACGTATTCTATAACCTTATGGAAGATTAAAACATCATCTCTCTCTCTCACACACACACACACTGCTGCGACTATTAAACTGCTTTGATCGCGCAATAAATCTTATATTAGAAATTTGACACAAATCACACGTCAAAAAACATCGGCCTGCAATCAGATGAAACAATAAAACCAGATTCCAAAGGGCATTCCTCTGGAACGCGTCAATACATCCACTGAATGAAGTGGACAAGTCCGGAATGGATTTTAAATGAGTTCTGAAAATTTTCCAGACACAGTCAAAACACTGCCTGTCGATCTCGAGGTCAGCCGCGCAGTTCTGGTACCGTGTGCCGAGGATGAAGCTTTGTAGTGTCTCCAATAGTGTTGGAGGTACGATGTGTTCCGTCATGCGCTATGCATCCGGGAATGGAACACACATTACTGAAGCGCTGAACGACCATGGCAGCCTCCCATACGATCCTTTTATCGTCATCACTTATTCAGCTCTGCTACCTCCTGAATCGTACGCGCCGTGTGGTTTAACATTTATCGATGTCCGGTTGTGAGATGCTCCCTTCATGGCGACTGGGTCCAATTCTGCTGTTAGAGGGGCCAGATAGCCATGGGAATACATTCCTTAAAACAGTAGAACACCAGAGAACTGTTCCGTTTTTAATTATACATCCCACCAACCACGGTATGCGATTTCCCCTTGATGCAAGCATTGTGTTATCTCTCGATACATTCAAATTATGCACCACACGCGTCTCATCAGTCACTCTCTTCTCTCCATGGAAAAACCGCTCTTCATTTTCTTGTCTTCTTTTTCACACTTGGTATCTGTGTGTCTCTAAAACACCAGCACGTTTGAAATGCCACATGTCAGGCCGTCAGTTCTCTAGTCATCATCTTGGTGTTTGGCTGAACGAGCAAATTGCTGAAAACGAAAAAATAAAGCACACAAAAAAGCTGGAAATGTTATTTCATAAAGCAGTTTTATGGGTTCACTGTATAAAATATAACTACATATTCTTCAATGTTATCATTATTGCACCAAATCTGATGGAAGAATATTCCACTCCTACAAACACACAAATGCTAGTGGTGAAGAATGTTTTGGGCACTCCTCCCTTGCGGCCACTGCACATTTTTTTCTCATCTTCTCCCGCCCTATCTCCTTCTTTCTCTGACCTCTACCTCTCTCTCACATACCTCCCAAACCATCTACTCAAATGAGGTACACATCAATTTACAACATCACATCAAATATACATTACAATGACTCTATTCATGAGAGGGGAAAAACAAAGGCATGCATTTCACCATCAGCAAAGATATATTCAGGCAAAGAAACCCCCAAAACTAAACCAAAAACACCAATGCACATGTAAGCAGATTAATATAGACCTTTATGCATACATATACTTCTTTGTATGTTCAAACGCCTGTACTCACACATATACACCTTTCATTCTTATCTCCTCCCCACCATACACATACTCGAAGAACACCCAGGGTAGAGGGGAAAAAAAAAACCCAACGAAAAAAAATTAAAAAAGAAAGATGCAGCAGCAAATAAACAGAATGGTGAACAGATGATGAGAAAACAAATGAGATAACATGAATTCTCCTACTGCTTACCACTGCCATAGGCTTTCCTTTCAAGACAAAGGCATTGACATCTGCAACAGCTTGCTTAGCCTGCTCGGTGCCAGGTAAAGTCACAAATGCCTGTCCCTTCATTCGACCCTCCCTCATCAGACGAATGTCAAACCTGTAAGACAAACAGACGAACAAGAACTTTATCTTAACCATAAATTAACAAAAAGTTACTTTAAAGTCCATTAAGCAACTAGTTTCTTCTGTGTTAAAAAAAATTAGAAAAACTATAAAAGGTTATACATGTATAAATGAGCAGCATTTGAGTCTTGTCTTTGCTGTATGAAACATTAATAGGATGTTTTAAACTGTGGTCATTTTGTGCTAAGGAAAATGTTGCAAAGTTTCTTACATAATTTTTTCCCCTTCGTCAGCCCAGTTGACATAACGACCAAAAATCCAGTGCAGGTCCTGATAACAAAATAAAATATTAAAGTAATATCAATTAATAAATTATTTCTTAATGTTACAAATAAAAACTAACATAATATAATTTGAAATCACATTAACATTTTTTAAAGGAGGCCAATCCCTAAAACATCCTAAGCACAAAAAAACTAATGCAAATGTCCCCTTACGAACCTCTTCCGTCACTTGTCTGGCCAGGTTTTTGATGTAAAGCCGCCGACTTGGCTCTCCTTGCTGATAATTCCGGAACACTGCAATCTTTTCTGTTTCTAAACATCAGCAACAATCATGTCAGCAAGACATTTTAGAAATGAAGCAAGAAAATAGTGTATTTTTAAAAAGTATCACAATAAAACATTCAAGGACATAAATCTTCTTGCAATGCCAAACATCTTGTACAGTTGTGGATTTCTATTTTATTCTTACCTTTATGGGACATTCTCCCCTTGGACAGTTCAGAATCAGTAACAAAAATTGTTTCTGACCATTCCTTTTCCTTTTCTTCCTCATTTCCTTTGTCCAAAGGCTTCATAAAAAAACACAAACAACAAATTATTTAGCTCAGGATTGTGCAAAGTAATTTAACTTAATCCCTTCTAGTGATTCAATCCATCCTGATCAAATTGTGATAGTGCTAATTTTTGTTTTCTACAAAGGCGTGGAAAAAGGTATGCCAGTTATTTGCATTCCGTTATATTCTGTTATTTACATTCTATCTGTTGCTAAAAGGCATTACTTTGTTAATGCATACTTTGACAACTGGAGTAAGAACACCAAATCCACTGGACTGGACTTCTTTGTCAGCATCAATAACATTTCCTGCAGTATCTGCAAAACAAACAACAATGAAAGTCTTTTTCTCTACTTTTCCACACAGATATCTGCTGGTGAAAAAAGTAAATATAAATGACATTGTTGAATTATTAATGCTACATAGAAAGCATGAATCAAGTGACTAGAGATTTCAAACTGTTCTCTAGATCTGCTTTTGTGATTCAGCAAACCCAGTCTCCATTTACAGTTGGGAGCAAGGATGTACAGCACTAATCAATGGGTAGGGATGTTAAAAAGAACTCAATTTACTTGTCATGAGAAGCATCAATTCTCAAATCATCCACGTTTATGAAAACACCGCTAATTTCTGTTTAGAGCCTTTAAAAATTTTGTGAGTGTGAGGTAAAGTTTCTGTAACTAAAGGGCCATAATCTCACTTAAACATTTTTTGTTTTTTCCAGAAGGCGTGTACCATTTCATATACAAAATATCTAAGTGATATTTAACAAGTTATCTACCTTCTGGTTGCTCTGGCGGGGGTAAAACTTGACTTTCTGCTGCATCTGTTACAGCATTCGGCAGATTTAACTGTATTTTCCGCCGGCTTCCACTCTCTGCGATTTGCTCAAATACTTCCTCCAACGATACAGCATGAGAAGAGGGTTTAACCTCAAAGTTCTGAGGCTGGACAAGTGACAGTCGAGCCCGTTTTCTCACTCTCCTCTTCTCACGTTGGGGACGTTTCAGCAAGACCTCTTCATCTGGTCTAAAAATACAGCAGACATAAAATATCAATCAGGATTAATGTACAATGGCCAAAAATATCAAATAAACCCATAACAACTTCCTTTAAATGGGAACTAATCCATGTCGCACCCAATAATGAAAAACCAAGCAGCAGTTGCTGCCACCTGCATCTGTTGTACTAAAATGAGTCACAAATAAGTAAACAACTGGGATAGAGACAAACGATCACTGCAGGAAATGTGGCTTGGCCCTGGCTTCATGTTGTTCATATCATCTTGATTAATGATGAAGTGGGGGAAGGGGTATTAGCGTTTTACTCCAAGCCATTAACTATGACTATATCACGGCTTGCCAGCCAGCCCTCTAAAAACAGATGTCACACGTAGAGAAAGAACACCATGCCCAAGATGAGAGCTAAGCCCAGTGCAGCCAACCCGCATAGTAATGATGACAGTCGCTAACCATCTGATTCATGATGAAAATAAATTGCTTTATTAGTGTTGTGGTTTTACTCATGAAATCTGTGTAAACATTTGATAACCAGTAATGATAAAATATCAACCTTCATGTTTTGTAGGTTACAAACTGTCCTGCAGTAAACCAGGTGCATGGCAGACTCAAAATGCTGGGCAAAGATAGGCCAGAATAGGAAAGATTTGATCTTATTTCTCAAACCAAAGATCTTACTCAAGTTGAACGAATTCATGAATGATGGTAGCACTCAATTACAGATAACACTGATAAGAATTAGCAGTGAAACTCTACAATCTTCTGTGTTCCCTCTCTCTGGAATGTAATAACACAGCATCAATCCATTTTATGACCCATGAACAAGTAATGGACTTTTGACAGGTACTTTCAGTCATCCTGCTCTATCGGGTCTTGTCTTTTGTAAACACCTATAAGTGCAGCAATGGTTCCAACAAAATTACATGGATTATTATTTTATTTTATAGTCAGGAAGTTTCCATGACCTGAACATTATTTCAAGGGTTCTGTCAGAACTAAAAGTTAGAGAAATTCTGGTGTTAACCCATTTATTATGAATGCCCCCATCACCACTCTGTGCTCTCTCTTGCTACAGGCTTCTCACCTGTGAATACCTGCATCACCTTCTATCTCTGACTCTTCGGTGCTGGACAGTTCCATTTCCTCTGTCTCTAACTTGTCTGCTGTGTAACCAGAGATGATTGTGTCAGCTGCCTGGAAACAAAATATTTCACCTATTAATAGACTTCCTCACTGCTATACGTTCTTTTGAAATACTCGTAGTTAAAAAAACAAAAGAACTTTTAAAGGAAATATATCATTATTAAAAGAAGTTAGATTTAACTTTATACTACCATTGGAGGTTGTGCTGTAACTGGTCCAAAGGGTGCTGGCAAATCCATCTTGTTCATGAGATGAAGCACCTGAAGATAAGCCATAAATGATATATCTTTATCAGAATTTTTACCCCCTGACAATGCTACAACCATCTAAAACTTCAGCGTTGTCACTACTGACAACTACGTTTAAATGTTACCAAACTATAATTCTGTAGCATTAATAGAAAATTCCCACATACACTTATAATCACAAGAAGCAGAAAGAAGATGAAGATAAAAAAGAAATAAACACATTCACCAAAATCAGTGCAAGACATCCAAAGATGACCAATATCCAGGAAGCAGAAATTAAAAAATGTTATCTATCAAAAAGGGCTTTGGCAATTACTCTTCTAATTCTTGTTAATTTACATTCAAAGTCTCACCAAAAGAACCATTAACCTTAACAAAGCACTATTCTGGAACAGCAAAATAAATAAATAACTTCAAAAAAAGAATCTTACAATTAAAAAGTACCTGAACATAGAATTTTGGACATGCTGCCAAAGCGTTGCTGATGTTCATTAGAATGGATGGTGATGGGGGAGGGTACAAATAAAATAACCGCCGACGTCTTGGATACTTCAGCCTGTAAGGATGGTATGTGAGAGAAAGATAGGACAAAATCTAATAAAGGTAATTTATCTATGCTTATCAATACTCTACTTTAAAAGTACGACAATGCAAGTTTACATGAACCAATAATTCCAGATAAACTAGTAAAGGACAGAGATATTTTCCTACTAGGATAGTGCTACAATGATAAATACTGAGAACAAATATTCATTGTTTTCAATAAGTTTGTGTTTAAGTTTGAAAAAGTAAAAGTTATAAATCAGCGCAGAATTAGCAAGCTTACCCCCATTTATGAAAGGAAAAGTCAAAAGGATTTTCTTCCACTTCATTGTCTTTTTTTTCATTTACTTTGTCATCATTAGCATTCTTTTCATGAATTCTGAAAAAAGAAAATTATCGATAATAAAAGAAATCAACAATGACCTCTAATTCTTGAACCTATTACAGCACACAATCTTAAGGCAAGGGAGGTAATACATTTTCAGGGTTATGCATATAACTACTCTTGTAAGAAATACTGTCAAAAACTGTTATTGAATGTCAAGATGAAAAGTGTGGTTTTAGGGGATTTAAAAAAAATCTGATGAGTTAAAAATGTAATTTCATTTGTGTTTTTGAATGTATTTGCTGTTATGTGTTCAGCTCAGATAATAAACAGAAATTTGTGAAATGTATCTACTGGTATAATGTGCATAACTCTCCATCCTGCCATCTCTTTCTCACTCATGCTTGCACAGAGAGAGAGAGAGCTGCACAAAACAAGATTTGTAAAAACCAATTATTTTAATATGCATCTGCTGAAACAGAAAAATGTTGCCCCCGCTACCACTACCTCCAAAAAAAGAAACTTAAAAATAGGTAAAGTACCTGCTTTCTGGCTGAGTATCTGTGACAGAAGGAAAGTGATGTATGTCCTGGTCTCGAGCCAGCTCAACCACAATCTTACATCCTAGCAATTCCACCTGGTGCAGTTTTGCCAGCACCTATGCACACCATAACAGGCTGACTAGCAAGAAATAAGTAGGTGATATATCCAAAGTAAAACAAAATTTGCATTTTGTAATTTTAAAAATTACTTCCTGCTGAAATTCTGGCAAACCCTACAATTTATTGCAAAATTGGAATAAATAAAACACAGAACACATTTAAAATTAAAAAATGCAGAAAGGAGACTTCAGTGACCTAAATTTAGGTTAAGGGAAACAAAAATGCTAAAGGTGGCAGAAACTGTTACCACTGTATTACTGCCAGAAACTTAATAAATAAATACTTAAATACCTGTAATGCAGTCTCTTTGTTCTGGAATTCAGCAAAAGCTGTGTGCTTCTGCAGATAAAAGAAGAAACAAATAAAAAAAAAACCTCATAAAATAAATGCCAACACATACAAATATATATAAAAAGAACCTTACTTCTTTGTTCTAACACAGGACTTTGCATGTTACAGATCTAAGATTAATGCTAAACTCCAATGTACACTTCAAACAAATTGTTTTTTACTACCAAGTAATTTCATGTGCTTTGCTTGCTAAGCAGTTGACTACAACCCACATGTTAATTATTACCTTTCATATTTAGAACAAAAATGTGGGATGGAGTGAAGATAAGACTTCTCTGATCTCTGTATAAAGTTCATCACAAATAAATATAGAAACACTACTTAAAGTTATATATAGATAACATTTATAGAATATTTTTAAATATGCCACATAATTTCTGACATTTCTTACCAGTGGGCCTTTGTTGCCCATAACACGAACTCTACAGGCACCAAAATGTTTGAGTAGGTCTTCCTTTTCATCCTTGCTGAGGGTTGATGGTAGGTGACGCACTAAAAGTGTACTACCTCCCATCTGTTTAAAGTATACGTATGATTTGTCCTTTTAAAACTTTAACCTATTTCTTCATAATCTGGACTGTTTCTTAAACAGAAACATGAGATATTGTTGAAAATATAAATATCTGTGAAACATGAGATGGAGTGTGAAAAATAAACATGCAGTTTCGAAAAAACTTGCTCAACAAGTATGCTGAGGAATCATAGGGTGGGAATCATAAGATTAAGAGATGAAAAGACATAGTTTTAAAAAATGTGGTGACAATTATTGTTATTGGTACTGTTTTCCAGACTGATGGATACCACATTCTAAACTATGCATAGGCAATAAACAAAATGGATGTTCTTGTAGATACTGGAGTAAAATAAGAATTGTGTGTACCAGACATCATGAAACTCTAAGAAAACAGTAACTAGCAAGCTTTTAAAACTGCTGTGTAATCATATCTTCTATGTCATTTGTTCTGTTGTTGGAGAACGTTGAGCTCTAATCTTTTCCAAAACTTTCATGAAATTTTGAGATCTTCGTCAATTCATGATAACAACAACAATTAACTCTTAACTATTCCTGTTTTTCCCAATGCAAATATTTTATGGGTCAGTAAATACCATTTCTCTAGCGATAACTTAAACGCAAGTTCTCTTTTAGCTTATGTTTTGAAAGGTTTCGAAAACCTATGACGACACTTTAAAAAGTTTGTTATGCATTCCCATAAATCTTGAATCAGGCACGTTAGTAAATATCTACAAAATACATTCTTACCTTTGATTTAACCTCAAATAAACATAACAACTACATGTACTACTAGTCGGGAACACTTTCACTCTGAACGGAAGCAACGCTGTTCTCGTCTCGCACTCGAACCAAGGGGAAGCTACTCTCCCAGACTGGTCCAAGAGTTATACAAATGTCAATTTAAAAGGCTAAAAACTTTTTTTTATTTTAATCTGCATTAAACTAGCACAAGTTCATGATACTAGAAAGTGCCCATTTCAATTGTCGCTTACACTTTTCCATAGTTATTTGAAAGAAGACTATTTGGACATACTGAAAATCTTAATTTCTTCTAAGAACTTTATAAAAAAGCTACAAGATTAATGTACTAATTATTCAATAGATGAGCAAGTGTCGTAGAAACTTAAATTACAATTATTTGGAACTTGCTAAATTTTTGGAAGACGAAAAAATTCTAAGATAAATATTTTTCTTTAGAAATATATGTTTTTTATACTTTGCTCTCATTTTGTAAGCATAAACATTTGCATTCATATTTTTCACGTCAAAAGAAAAATGACATTTACCTAAAATTCATACTGCATTGCACAAAATCATACCCAAACTTTTTGTACAACACACTTCATTTGTACCAAACAAACAGCACAAATCAAAAGAATATAACATTAAAAATTTGTGTTGTTTATTTTCATTTGCAATTTTTGTCTCCGCAATCTTTTTTGAAAGTTTTAGACTGTATTCTCAGCATAAGCCGCCGAGCGTAGAAGTCCCTGTATTCTTCAGGAAGATTTTCCAAGGCTTTGATAGCATTATCTACTATTTGCATGGCTCTTTGTGCTGGAATGAGGTCTTTGTTGCCATAGGTGTCTTTGCCATCGTATAGATCATTTTGTAAATGCTTCCAGAACACATTTACGGCAATGCCAAAATCCTTGGATATGACATTATGAAACCACAGAGCTGCAAGCAAAGAATAAGCCATGTTATCAGGAGCTTATGACATGCAAACAGTAAATATTTGTCCATCAAAAAATATAGTACAGAAAGAAGTGACTGCAGAATTGTGCTAATTGCATCATGGAGGCTAGTGAAAGCAAAAAGACAATTAAGTGTTACAAAGGATTAGAAGACAGTAACTCTTTAAAAATATGAAAATAAAAAACTAACTGAAACATCTTGCACCCATATGCATTTATACAAGTGGTCCCTCCCACCTCTCTGCAAGTGTGTGCACACAAGCGCACATATGAATTAATGCTCATGTCCACATGCATAAACTCTATGGTACATATCCATGAGTTTTTATAGTTCTGAGTTTGCACAAGATAAATGAAATATCCTATATTATCCTAAACATATCTGTGTAATAGCTAATTGAAAGAATCAACACATACAAATGCTCTGAAACACCTGCATTTCTCAGAAAGTTTAGTTTGTAAGATTAAGGCTAGTTTACGTCAAATTAAGAACGTACTAAAACTAAAGCACATGTTGAAAGCTAGAGATCTAAGAATCACTTATGTCTGTCAAAGTGCATGTTTGTGAAAGTTAAAATAATAGAATTATTTCAGACCTGGAATAAACAGTATATCTCCTGGTTCAAGACACCCCTCAATTCGACAGGCTTTAGCAAACTTGGGAAATCGTATCAGATCTGGGTTGTCAATGTCCAAAACTGCAGATTTATCACCTGCAAAATCCAACCTTTTTTGGTAATTGTAAAATACGAAATCGGCTTAATTCTGATGACTTTTACTTTCAAACATCAATATGACACGCATTCTTGTTATTTTATTCAACAGTTTTTATTCAGACATCTTCATTAATTTTTGTAATCTATGCCATTGTTTCCATAGTATAATAAATAAGTACTTAACACTTCTTTGATTGATGACTAACTTACCATCCAGGTACAAGTTACAGGCTTCTTGTGGGCTGAAGAGGACCACTTTTTTGTGCCCAGTTACTTGGATCAGCATGTTGTCCATTATCTGAAACAACAGTCGAGATGGGTACCGTATTAGACATTCAAATCTAGTCCTACAGACTAAGCACTATGTACAGTCTGCTGTTCTAAATATTTGTATTTGCTAATACACATTGATGTCCTGTAAATCAATTTTTTTGTGCATTTTTCACCACCCCCAACCACCCACCACCCATCGTCCATCAATATCAATCATCATCAGCATGTCCCTTAGGCTTGATTAGCTGTAGAGATGCCTAATGATATTACCAACATTTTTTTTTATTATTCTTGACCATTCACTGGGAAGTGATGAATGACAGTTTAGGCATTATCAATTCAAAAGAGTAAGTCAGTCTCACATCATAGTGTGTCCACAGCTGCAAACCCTTTGATGCAATTCGAAAGACACTGGAAAAAAATTTATCCTCATCAAAGAAAGGTGGAATTGATATGTCACTTGCGAGCTTTGGAAACTGCAGGTGAATGTCAGCAATATCTCTGCGAGGATCTTCTCCAAGTGCTCTAAGATAGTAAACTTCATACTGCACAAGGAAAAAAAAATTTTTTTAAATGTAGAAATAGTAAATTCTACAAATATCAAGAAGATAATTTTAGCACATATGACAAATACATCTAATTTACTAATGTTTTTGATGTCAACAAGATACAGTTGTGATCTACACCATTCAAATAATGACTATACTACTAAATTTATCGTTAATATGTCTTAAATGGAATTTGTTCTATATCATTAGCTTAGATGAATGATAAAAATAATAAGCTTCTGTGAGAAACCATAAGACATTAAGAACTCTTGCACTTGTGAAAAAAGGAATTGCAAAAACAGAAACAATTGCTGATGCATGCGAATAGTAACAGTAGCAAGGCTGGAGACTTGCAAAACAAACAAAACCCAAAAAACCCCCAAAACACTGCAATAACTTGTACAGATGTTAAAGTCATTCAACTTAAATATGAATAAACCAACATGCGAAGCACCAGTTTATAAAGCCATACCTCACTACTGAAATAATCTTCATGCTTCTCTTCTGCTGCCCTTCTCACAAGTGTTGAAAATGGCAAAGACCTTTATGAGTGATAAGAAAGAGGTAAAATATTTGTTAAATTTGTTCTGTAAAGTTTGTAGCACTAAAATGAGCAACTTTTTTTTTTAAATTCCACTCGTATTGGCTAAATTATAAGCTAGTTCATTATTACTTGTGATATGACTTCCAAAGACTTTACGTTGTCAGACTAATGTCAGATGTTTAGTCTTTGTGACTCCTTCATTGAAATCTATGTATTAATATTCCACATTAGAAAATTTGTAGGAGCTGTACTTCACTTTGGACCTTTTTATGGACGTTGTGTTTGTTTAAAAAATGCTGTTATAACTAGACAAAGTCACAAGAAAGACAACAGAATTTATGGTCTAAAATATGCATCTATTGGAAAATACTCTTACGGAGAACCTATTATATTTTGAATAACATGTACTTCCTTTTTTTTAAAGTATTTCTCATATACCCAAATCAGGAAAGGTATTGTATAGTGTGTTCATTTTACATCTCAGACAGCTGCTTACATTCTGAAATACCACAGCTCACAATTTATTTTATAACTTCATCATATAATCAGATAATTATGATAAATAACAACTCTGGCACACCTGTAAACAAAATTTTTGTTGATAAAATCCATTTGTTTATGAACAGAGACATGGACCTTGACTTCCATCTCACCTCCTTGTTGTGCGAGGTAATCCACTGTCCATTTATGTCTACATGGCCCTATGTCTATACCTCTCAAAATGGCTGGTTTTCTCTGGTGCCAAACAAAAAAAGTGTCAACAACAACAACAACAACAACAACAACAACAAATCATGAAAACATTCATTCGTTGATCCTTTTACTGATATCAACTGACAAACAGCTATGCTGGTCTGCCATGACTGGTCATCGGGGGTGGGTGGGTGGGGTGGGAACAGCTGGATGGATGTAGTGGCCGACAAGGCTTGCCACTTAGCCCAACGTGGACAGTACTTGAAATTATGTTCCATAACCACATAAACTTAATGGGGAAAAAAAGGCAGAATTCAACTACGGCAAATGAAAATCTACAATGCAAGATGCAGTATGTATCATATTGATTGATTCTTTATTACTTTAAGGACATAGCTTCAGCAAAGGGTGTTTCAAAGTTAATGTTGAGGACTAGATCAAACTAAGCAAAAAGAAAATGCATACAATATTAATATTTCATTAACTACATAGTCGGCTAAAACTTAGCAGAAAATAGGCAAAAATATGATTTTTTATTCTACCCTTGGATAAATTTCTTCCTGAAATTTTTTGTTTGTGACATCATGATAAACAATTAGAGAATCACTCGTCTTTTCAGCCATCCTGGGAGATAAACGTCTAATAATGTTGGTTCATAGCTTCCACGACGCTTTCGTGTCCCTGCGTGCCAAGGGAGGCTACTCTGATGACCAGCGCTCTTTTGGGAGGTGAACAGTTTCAGACCCTTTTCCGCACCAAAGTTTGTTGTGAAAAAACATGACACAGGCATCAATTTTTATCCATGGCACTCTGCTGTCTTGTGCTATTAGATCATATATGTCATCCAGAATGATTAAGATTATATCGAAGTTTGGTTTTGCTTCCAAATTTCGACGCTTTGCCTTTCCTGGTGTCTTTCAGCGAAGTTCTATGTTCGTGCCCTTCTCACCCGTTCACAATTTTCATAGCAGACATCAACTGTCGAATCAGTGGATGCAGAGTCGTCGATCTAGCAGCGGTGCGGACTGGGGAGGAGATGGGGAACGACAGCGACAGAGATTTCCCATCAAACTAATGGACTTTCCACAGATAACAATACCTAGTCTTGTTAAATCTTTCCGGAATAGATTTTTCAGTTTTTTGATTAGGGGCTACTACGATACCAGTTTTACTTTAGACGGATTTTTAGAAGCAGCCACTCAGGTAAACATCTGGTAGCTCAAGATTAGATTTGTTGCTTGACATGAGCTTGACTTGTTACACATAATTAGAGGGAGAACGTGTGTGCGTGCATGTGTGTTTGCCCACCATACTTATGATGTTACCTATGATTTATATTCTAGGCTGCTGTATATATCTCAACTTGCATATCCAGAGGAGATTTCTCTAAGCTGAAAGGCCTTGTAGTGGACGAGGTCAGTTTCTTTATCTATATATAATCTTTTACATAAATATATATATAATATCCAACATCAGATGCTGGTTATGGTCAAAAGAACTTACAGATACTGACATTTATAATATATTTATTTCTCTGCCTTACAGATGGCGATGCTTTACAATTCATTGCCATTTTTTTCCAGTGGTGTTTTTTTTTTCTTTAGTATAAAAATGAAAAGAATTAAAAAAGGCTTCAAAGACATACACAAAGGCATTTAGGAATTGTTATTTTGAAACCTGACACTAAATATGTCTTAAGGTGATATGTGTGTTTTTGAAATCTGTATATAACATTTATCATTTATGTAATTTTTATGTTACTATGATCTGGAAGTGTAAAAGTTTGTAGGAAATAGAAAAAAGAGTGAAGTCAATGAGTAAAACAGCTTAGATTCCTTAAGTGGATTTAAAAATATAAAATGAAGCTAGAAGAAATGTAATTATTTGTAGAACATTGTAGGTAATAATAAGTATATTTAGAGAATGGTCAGAAGTAAGGAGCTAATTTTTTTTTTTGTGTTTATGTTTATAGGCCATTCAAGAGATTCAGAATAATTATGCAGACCTCAACTACCAGCAGAGGAGATGGTTGCAAATAATACCATCAGAAATCATTGGGAAGTTTGTGTATGAAATTGGAATGATGTTTGATGATGACACAGGTTTGAGCTATTTTCACTTTTTAAATATTTCTTTTAAGAGGAGTGGAAGTTGGGCTGCAGAGATAGATTCTGTTATTCTTAATCAGGGATACCCAACCTACGGTCGCTGGCCTCATCCGGCCTGCAAAGGTGCCTCATCTAGCCTGCTCATGAACGTCATGATTCTGGCAAAGCCGCCTTGTCTTGTCTGTGATATTTTGTATTATGTCCAGTGCAGCCCTCAGACGAGAAAAGGTTGGGCACCACTGTTCTTAATCATGTCCAGTCAAAATTTCTGGTAAAGAGAGACCCCCATCATTTACTTAAAATTACAACTAAACATTTTTGTACAAATTTGTGAACTTAATAAAACACAAATGTGAGGTGGTTCAAGTAGGCTGTCATGTATTGCCAAGTGAAGGTTGTGCAAGAGCCAACCTTTAGTCTCCTGAGTAAGGAGCTGTCAAAACACTGGCATCCTGGATTTGGAAATACTGAAGAGTTTTGATGTAGTTGTTCACTATAGCAATCATGGCCAATGATCTATGTGTGAAAAATAGAAGAATGCCATTACAAAACTGAATGAACCTCCTTGCACTTGCATTGAGATCAGTTTACAGTCAGTATAATTGGAACATATTCTTACACACAAATAAAGCCTGTACTTCACATGCATCCTGCTTTTACAAATCTATGACACAACTAAGACATATTTGTTTGCATCTTTCCTGTGCTTCTTGCAAATTGGAAGCTATAAATCAAGGCCACACTGGCATCAGCAAAAATGCTGATAGTAGTGCAGCATTACTTGACTCTTTTCTTGTCTGCCACAATATTGTTAACACTACTTCAGCATCACTCATCACTTTTGTTATCTAATGGATCTACTTATGTCACACATTAAAGTTTGTTTTGCTTCGCAAAAGAGCACTAATATGGCAGCATCCATGAATTGGCCCTGTGTTTTATATGCAATTGTAGCTAAAAAATTAATTTGCAGCTCGAAATTTTGAATGGGCATAATTCATAACATTATCTATCATTTAAATCCAGCTTACCACTTCCTATGCTTTTCCCTTTAAGTAAAATGTTTTCCTTTTGTGCTTGTATATTTCAAACATTGTTCAGTTCCTTCAGCTTTATATACTCTCTCAGTCTTTCGATCATCTGTCCCGCAATGCATTTTTTTACTTGAGGCAAGGGTACTTGTGTATGACCAGCAACAAGATAACTTTGGGAGATATTTGTTCTGCCACAATGCAGGGCTGCCAAAAGCCAGCATGGGTCCTGGGTCAGACAACCTTACCGGATCCCTTGCGTTAATTATTAATAGTAATAGTTTATTATTTTTCCAGTATATACAGTAACAGTATGCTTATATGTTATAATTCTACATTTCTACTGGAAATATCTACATTTCATTTAGACAGCAAACAAAAAAGTGTACACAACTAAGATCTATAACAGTGCAGGAAATAAACATTTTAGCTGCGTACACATGAGTGGTCTGTAAATGAGGGAATGGAAATGTCACCAGTGGACATGAAAAACTCATCAGATTAAAGAAATGAAGATTAAAGACACTACAATGTTTGTTATCCTCACCTTAGTTCGTGCAAGAAGTGCAGTTATCACAGATTTGGTTACAATTATTATTAAGTGACTCTAATAGTAAAGTCTACACTTTATAGCATTCTTTGAAGTCTAGCTTATTCTTTCCTTGTAATGCCTTTTCTCTTTTGCTTTTGTTTAAAAGAAAAAAGAAAACGAAAAAATATTACTGACCAAGGCTGGGCCCCCTTCATAGTCCCAGGTACACCCTCGCTCCCTCCCCCTCCCTCTCATCTGGTCTGCCTCAATGTGCAGTGATATGGCAAGGTAACAAATTGAGACTAATTTACCTTTAACTTATGATAACTGTGGCAAGTCTTGGTAATTGTTCATACATCATTTATTATAAAAGTTGTACACATGGTACTTTCTTCTTCCTCAGAGTGTTTTCAGAAGGAGTATTCAGAAGAGTCTGTCTGCTCATTTTGTGTCCATTAATTACTGCATACCTTTGATACATTCTTGTACTGCCATGCAGACAAAGACTAACTCTACTGCTGCTTATGACTTGAGTATTTCCTACAATTCTTTTTTCTTTTTTCTTTTCTTCTTTTTGACTGAAGTTGTATTTCACTCCTTGATAGAGGCTTTTGATGAGGGGAAATTTTGCTATTCCACACTGCACCTGATCCAGTATAATGTTCAGCTTATGCTTTATCTCTGTGACCTTTCAGTGGGTTTATGGGAGGCTCAGTGTTGCTATCCCTTCTCTCAGAAAGTTATGTTTGTCATGTAGATGACCAGCTCGGAGTGCTGAAGCATCTACCTTCCCATGGGTATCAACTGAGCATAATGGCTGTGTATCATGATCATTTGCATTACATGAATTTTTGCACCTTCCATGGATGGAGTTCATTGATTTAATTTCCCTACAGACATGGCATATTTTTTCTTTGAGTTGTTTTGGAAGTAGGTGGATCAACTTTGTCAACAAAAACATTGAGCCCAGGTGTTTTCTAGTATTACAAATTTGTACTTGATCATTATGAATAGCACCTTTTTATGTAGTTGACCAGTTAATGGCAAACTAATCTTTTAGTTTTATTCTGTATCAATCTTCATGGCAGAAACTAGCATGAAATAGTTGCTTCTCATCCGGAAAGCGATTATATGCCCACTGCATGCATGCTGCACATATTTTAGCACACTGTTGTTAAGGTTAGCATATTTTTTATGCTGCTCAAGCAAAGAGCCCATCACATTTAGCAAAATGTTGTATATCATTTTGTGAATTGCACTCCACTAATAACAAAGGTTGTAAACGGACTAGTGTGGTATCAATTACACACTTTTTTTAATTGAGATGGGGGAAAAAAGAAGAGTGAGGGAAAAAACAAGAGAAAGTGTGTGTGAGTGCATGCCTGCATGGGTGCACATGACAAACTACAGCACCTTACTGTCAAAGTCTTTAATTTTATCTCTTTATTATATGGACCATGTAGAAAAGTAGCAAGTAAGTTTATTTAGTTTTCAATGCTAGTGCTGACAGATCCACCTTGCGCATAAGCAGGTTTTTTTTATTTTTTTTAGATCTAACCTTTAAGATAAAAATTCCATCAGTTAAACCGCAGGTAACCAAGGGTATGAAATATCAGTATTATGGTCCCTAACATTACATAAATTGTAGACAAAGAATTCATTGATTTGTGTAATGCCCTTATTATTGCAGCTTTTTACTGCTTTATGCATCATTGAATATTTTTGCAATTATTGCTTCCGCTCAATTCGGTTAGTTTTAGGATTGTAATTTTAGGATTATTCATGATCTGCATCTGACAAACAAAACGCTAATAGAATTAACCAATCCTGAAAAAAATAGTCACCTTCAGTGTAATAATTCTAGTACAACCTGACCTAAACAAAACAAGAAGAGAAAAAGAAAATCCTTTGTGATATATTTACTTTTAAAGAAAAGGTCAATCTGTAGGTTTAAATAATTCAAGAATTAGCTCTAATCAGTAAGTACTACTTGATTTTGGAAGAGGGCCTTAGTTCCCAACTTCTTTGACTTTAAAAATAAAAATGATAGTGTCTTTCAAGGGGGATTGTGTCATGTAGTGCAAAAATTTAACAATGACGAAGGCCTTGTTCAAGTCATTGAAACACTGTTCTATTTCACCAACTGGGAGACACAAACCACCTAAGAAAATTTCATTGAGTCTCCTTCGTGAAATACAAGACCAATGACTTTGTACTGAGCTCAGTGACCACCATTGTGTGATACTAGGACAAGCCGGTCTGGGTGGACAGTGTGACCTGGCATGACACTTTGTGTAAGACCATTCTTCAGGGCTGCTTGGAAGGTGGTCAGCATCAAGGTAGACAAAGGAAGAACTGTCTGGAAGACAACTCCGACTGGTCCTTGCAGGTACTCATCACACTTGACATGTCTTAAGTGGTAAGCCTTGTCAGCTGTTGTGGGGAACCAGGTTCCCCCCACTCCAACCTGATGACAGCACTGACAGGCCAGCTTAAGTGTTGGTATTAATGGCAGTCAGGGAATGAATGGTAATGATGATTTCTTGATGTCCATGAAATCTTGAAGACACGTAGAAGATTGATAGTAACCAGGAGTGTGGGTTAGGTTAGATTAGAGAACCTTTAGGGTTAATAAAAGGGCATGCATGTCTGGAACATAATCTCAAAATAGATGCATTTGTGATGCTTATAAGGTACTTTGTAAGACTTTAGACATGGTTTAAGAGTGTGTGGGGTAGTGGGTGGGGTAGAACTAGAAAGTGAGGCATAGTGTTCTCATGGGAGTTACGTAAAGTTTGTATGCATCATTTTTAGTTAGTTTTGTGAGGGAGCTATGATGCATTAGGTACAAAGGTATCTAGCCTACTCCATGGGGTATTTTCTTTCAGAATAATCATGAGTAGTTGTGTGTCACACCTATTGCATCAAAGTGATTGGCAGATCATAGAGAATGGCAGAACTCTTTTACACTGCTTTCTCCTACCCCTCTGCAGCAATATCCAAGGGACATAGTGGTGATGATGATGATAAATTTACCGGTCATCACACCAGGACTAAGTTATGAAAGTGGGTCATCATACATATTTCATATTTGTTTGTTATGGTAATACTAGGTATTTTGATTAGAGAATGTGTTTTCAACTCTCAGGCCGGCTGAAGATTTCAGAAATGTTGAGGAAGAGGGAAGGAGAGGGGTGGCTGTAAAGCATGTTGCAGTTTGAGAAACCAGTCACTTGCAGTAATGGAGGATAAGCTTTTTCCTGGATACAGTTTCTGTTACACAGGGTACAATTCTTTCTTTGTTACCATGCATTCAGTCTGCAACCGTTAGAAACTCTGATAGCCAATGGAAAGGCCACTTGTCAGTTTTTGGCAGGTTATTTTATTGTGTTGACAGTTAGATGGATTCATTGCAGTTAATGCAAATCTATGTCGGACAGCTAGTCTGGCTGATTGTATCTGTCCCGCGTGACCCGGCTGTTCAGCGATTAAAACACTCACACCTATACCGTGTTGATCGTGTCCTAGTCGTTATCTACTGACTTTTACAGGACACAGCTATACTGTCTAGAGCAAGAGACGATTATTCAGTACAACTTGTACAAATATTGTTTTGTACTAAGCTCTGTCACAACATCTAAAAAGCATTTTGCTCTCCAGTGGATTCATCTGCGCTCGCATCACACGCACACACAGGGACGTGCGTATGGACATTCGTAACCCTCTTGCAACTGCGTACTTGTAAAATAAGAAGCCTTTGTTTTATAATAATCTTTGACGTCCAAAGAATGGTCTAGCTTTGAAGCGTCTCATCTTGCCTTATGGACCCCTGTGCATTGTGACCTATAAGTGCCTGTACATTCTTAATTGGATCGCTTTTTGCGCTTTACGCTCTTATAATGTTCAGCAAGTGCGTAGGGGTGGCTAATTACTTTGTCTGATTTTATCCCCATTAAATCATCTTTTGACATTTACAAGATCATGACCTGGCCATGTGGCATCTCTCCTGCCTTGTGTGATGTCATCATTAATTCCCTTTTTCTAGACCCTTATGAGCCGTGGTTACTTTTTTGTGTACAGTGGAGAAGGTGTGTTTCATTTCTTCTTTCTTTCTCCCAGCCTTTCGCATTTATGTAGAGAGTTATCACTCCCATCGTCACTTTGTAGCCTAGCAGTTTTGATCCCTCACCTTCTTCACGCCGAACAATGTGAAGATTATTGTGTGAACTTCCGGATTCGATGTGACACTAAGAAGATATTTGTGATGAAGCAGTTACTGCGTTATCTGTTATAAAGTAGGCACGGTGTACACGATTGAGAACGTTCGTTATTAATGATGAAGCAAGACTGATAATTTATTTGTGATTAACGACAAAGAAGTTATCATATAATCTGTTATAAAGTGACTTAAGTAATCCTCAATAAAGAACACACGTGTCAGCTTGTCTCTTATTTTCTATAATTTGAAGGCTGAGTAATTTGGACCAGTAATACAAAACTTTCAGTAATTTAGTTAAATAATCTTAATGCTGTGTAATTAGGACCAGTTATCTACAACATTAGTATCTCATTTCAATAATTTTAATAATAATTTGAGCAACCTTCGGTATTTCATCAGTACTTTTTATGCTTGAATTTTGGATCAGTAGTACACAGCCTTCATTTCTGTTCCACCTTGCATGTGTCCACTGCTACTTGGAGTTAGTCACTTGATGTTAATCGACTGTGTCTTGCACTAGCTGGGTAGTCAGTCTGTCCCACGCTGATGTTGGGAGAGCGGCGGTAGCACTCTGCGTACATAACTAAATTCGACTGTTTTGTACTCGGGGGAAAGATAACAAGTCTGAGTTACTCATTGATTCCATGTTTTTGCCATCCACTCGGGAACGAACCATAGGCTATGCGGAGATGATCTTTTTTGGTGAATTTCACCCACCCCATTCGTAAGTACGAATTAAATACCCATCTTTGAAATGGAGGCGCTGCCATGAATTAGTGATGCTCAATCCCGCAGAACAGGTACCCTCAGGAGTGCTTTCAGGGCAAGGGGGATGCACCCGTGCCCTGTCATAGTGCGCAGTTCTCTAGAGGACTGCAAGTGACTGTTTATAATGGCATGTGAAGGCATACTCTGCTGATTATGGCATGAATCTTTGATACTTGATGGATGCGCGGTCTTTGTCAGAAGGATAGGGTGTGTTTTAAACTGTAGAAAGGACCACGGCGCACCTTCGTTCATTTTGCGTTATTTTCATCGAGTTCAGAGTGACACACAGCAAATGATTCAGTAGAGATTAGCGCCACTACTATAGTTCTTATTTTATTCCTTCTTTCCTTTCTTGGTTACAGGTCTTTTCTTCCGCATTCCGTCCTTCTTCATCGCATACACCTGTCGTTGCAGAACGTTATCTCACCTCCCACCAAGAAACATTTTATTTGCTGGACATGAAAGAAATTGCAGAACTCGTGGGAGGGACTCACCCTTCCCTTGGGATGCAAACATATAAGATAAAGACAGAATAACGGAGAATTAAAAAAGTATATTTCACAATTTCTAGTTGGTGTAGCTATTTTCTTTGTTTTCGTTTCGGGACTATTGGATGACATTCTTTCAGTTTCTGTTAGAGAAAGAATGAAGCAACAGAGTATCTGCGAGCCCGTATGATCTCAGAACATGTAGACCCCAGAAAAGTAACCGTGCGTTTAGCGAGTGCCCGAGTGTATTTTCAGTCAATCCTCAGTCTCGGGGATATGGGGGGCTGGGGAAGGAGAGGAAAATGGAATGAACTCGCTAAAAGACAAATTGTCGAATTGTGCTTTTCTTGCAGACAAGCGGTTTGTAGAAATCACGATTATCCTGCATTGCTACCACGACCTAGACAAGATGGAAGGGGGCTTATCCGATCTGTACTCCAGACTCGGCGAAAACCCTGAGAAGTTCTACGTCTGCAACTACAGGTCAGTGAAGAGTGCGCATGCGTGTCAGTGATGACATTCATCCTTTTTGCTTCTAGTCGCCCTGCATTCATGTGTTTTCTTTATTTATGCTGCTAATTTTACGACGTCGGTTGTGTGTGAGTTTGTCGTTGCACGCTACATGCATGAATTTTTAACGACGTTTGCTTACTCGACATATCACATAAAAGGTGAGTGCAGTATTTTTACTGTGGCTGCCTTTTGCTTACAAGTTTTAGTTGTTATGCCATTAAGCAGCTGGGTTGTTGTTGTTGTTTTTTTTTTAACATATCAAGAATGCTTCTAATATTCCATTGTCTTCGTGATGCAACAATAAGAAACATATCTCTTTCCTCCTCTTTTATCTGAACCCCCACTCTCTCTACCTTTCCCATCTCTTTTCATTCCTTTTTGTTTTTCTCCACCCCTTTCCCCCGCCACCTACTTCTCTTTCCTCCTCCTCTCTTTCGGTCCCCTTTTCATTCTTATTTCATGAACACCCGACCACATCAGCTGAAACAAAAAAAGAGCACGCACAGTGTCCACGAAGGCTTCGTTAGGAGGTGAGGTGTGGGAGTCCCAGTAGTGCTGAGATCATCGAGGTAGAATTCGTGCTCAGCCTGCCTAGTTCTGGCCTACCGTGGACTACATCATGGCACGGGGTGGGCGGAAGATGTAGACTGCCAAGTATACGTGTGCCCACACATCGGTGTGTGCACCGTGCACTCTGTGAATTTATACTCGCAGACGCAGGAAGTGATGGTGTGTGCTATCTGTGATCCCATGGTAACAATTGACAACAATTCTTCGTTTAGGAAGGGACAGTAGAGACAAAGAGTGCTTTTTTTAAAAAAACATCTAGTCTTCTTTCTTGAGAGGGAAAAATAATACCAAGACACAAGACAGTTATATTAATAAAAGGATAAGAGTGGAAAGAAAAATGCAAAATTATGCAGTAATTGTAATATTTTTACTCATTGACAAGAAATCGCTGTTTGTGGAGTCCTTAGTTACAGGACTAGTGGCAAATGCTCATATCCATAAACTTCGTAAATTCGGTTTGGGTACCCCTAGTAGGTAAGTAGTTGGGAGGCGGTTATCATAGGTTTTGATATAAAATATTGAAACATGTATTCTTGTTTATATTTTAAAAAAAGTCCACTGTGCTTAACAAACACAAAAGTACAAAACAAGACGAAAATCCTGCGGGTCCCTCATTGCAGTTAACGGAAGATTTTGTCGTTTCTCCGCTGAATGAAATCTTTAGATACCAAGATGTTGACATAGGACAGTTAAAATCTGTAGGTCGTAAAAGTGTTGTTTCTTCCACTGCGAACGAAGAAAAGATCAATCAGTAGTCCTTAGTAGTGATGACCAGAGAAGCCGACATCAGGTAGAAAAGACGACGAGAAAGCTGAAAAGCCATAGATTGAAAGTCATCGCTGCTCAGGTGGAGGATGGATGACGGTATAATTAATAAGCTTGGGACACTTGTGAATTTATTTTGAATACAGTGTCGAAAGTTTACAAAGCAGTTGACCTTTTCACCTCTCGAGGTTGCTTTTTTTTTTTTTGTTGTTGTTCATAAAAATACTTTTGTTGGATTTTAAACTGTTTTGCAATAACAGGACTCCTAGACTAAATCGGCACACCTGTAATGTAGGTTTGACTAGTATTGCTTTTATTGTGTTCCGCTGAACGCTTGCAAGAGACCGAGACTGGGGAAATGGCAGGTGGCGTGAGCAAGACCATTGTGAGGCCACAGTCCATTAATCTGATGCTTTTCCTGTTTGCAGGTTCATCCGTGAGTTCACTAAAGGAGTGGAGGACTCGTGGACCATCAACAAACTGAATCATTTCTTGCCGTTCGTTCAGCAAGATGAACAGACCCAGTGAAACAGCCTATGCGCGCACATTGAGCGCGTGAGCGGGTGGTTTGCCCCTGAACCCTTTGATCACCTCACAGGTCGTCTGCACGTGCGTCAGTGAACTATGGGGAGGTGCAGACGTAACCTTTGTACTCCGCTAACCTAGAGTTGATGACAGATTGACGACTTCCAGTGGCGGAAGAAATCTACAATGTTTAGGGCCAGAATATTCTTCATATTAGTATTATTATTGCTGTTCCCGTTTGTCCAACGCTGCTGATGTTTGCACTGTGCACGAGATGCTTGAACTGCCGTGTCACTCCTTGGAAAATCCTGTGCTACCCAGTGTTGGTCGCCGCCTGTTGGGTTCTGCTCCCGAAAAGGCATCATGACAGTGATGCGAAGCTTCAAGATGGGTATACAAAGCAAGTGATGTAGGCAAAGAGCGAGAGCTCCGACGTAAATTTAAACAAAAATAAGGCACGTGGCTTCACTATTTTTTCAATGTAATATGACAAAGGAATACCACATGCACAGCTTTATCACAGTGTCTTCTCTAAAATGTGAAAAATGGCGAGGTGTCGAGTAGTTTAAAAAAAAAGTGACAAGTATATGTTTATTTCATGACATGCCCATTTTAGGCCTAATCATGTAGACATTTTTGTGAAGAGCTAACTCTTTCATTTTTGTTTCATTTGAAATTTATAATACTAATTTCCATCGGCGAATGGACATTTTTAAAATTTATAAGCATCATGCTGCTCGTATTTACCTTGAATATTATGGCCTTAGTTAACGATTTCTGCTCCGAGGTAATTACTCATTATAAGACGATGGCCTGACTCAAAAGCCCGGCAACAATAAAAGATGATAAACTTAATAATCGGCAGCTTCAAGAACGTCGACAGTTAAAGGTGAAAAGAAAATTGTCTCCCTTTCAGCCCTCGGGCGGCGTTGAGCTACAGACCAGTGACGTAATGAAAACGATGCTCAGCAGACGTTTACTGAAATATAAAAATATTGCATATATAATAAAGTGGATTGCTGGAGAAAAACTGTCTGGTTTTCATGGGGCGTCATTCCATTTTCCCAAAACAGCCTTGAGTGAGTGCGTGACGATTCATTTCTGGGTGTCAGTGCAGAAGAGTTAACATGAGTGTGTGTGACGAATCTTAAACGTGAGCATCTTTATCCCGCACGTACAATTGCATGCGGTTTCTACCTCCTCCTCTCCCCTCAAAAATAGTTGTGACATCTCTTACCTGTAATACAAAATTCCATTTCACAGTGATATTGTTTTGAACTTTTGCAAATGCATAAACGGTTTTCTTAAAGGCTTTTTCTTAACGGGACAAATATGGACGAAGGCTTCGTCAAGTTTGGCAATGGTTTTAGGTGCCAGTTACCAAAAAAAAAAATCGTCAGACGTTTGTCCATAATTGAAAGACATATATATTAAGAAAGGCCTTCATAAACTATTTTTAGTACTATTATATAAATATAAATAAGTTTGCCAAACATGGTGACGTAGCAGACTATGCACTACGTCGAAAAGAAGAGAGGTAGAGTCGCTTCTGTCCTTAACCCCAAAGAGTGTAAAAAAAAAAAATCATGACAAATGATATGTAAAAATACAAACCCAAATATATTTATGTTTATTATGGTAGAAGTAGATTAGAAAGCTCCTAATATTTGTGGTTAGCCTATACAAATGTGTTCTTTTCTTTAGCCTGTTTTGATTAAAAACAGCAATACACATGGTATGACTTCATTTCTTGAATAAATTTATCTGAGTATGGCTACCTTCTCATGTCTATACAAATGAACTTTAACAAGTAATAGTATAAAAACAACAACAACAACAACAAAGTTTGTGGCACAAAGTTGCCAAACTGCGAGAGAAAACAAAGGAATCATGATTCGCAGACAAAAGTGTTTGGTAAAGTCCATGTTGTGATGTCTACTGTTTGAGTGGAAATTAATCCACTGCTTCCCAAGAAACTCTCAAAAAGATACTCAATGAAGGTTAGGTTGGATTCTTCAGCCTGGGCTGAAATCTATATTCAATCACGGACACGATGAATATTTCAAAGCATTAGAGAGGGAAAGACTGCTTTAACTCCTTGCCTGCCTCTGTTGCAGACCTTGGCTTTTAGAGCGACTGTGATGTGTCTTCCTTAGGAGAGGATCTGCAGATAAAAATACTAAGGGACAGTCATTGTTCGCTGTCTGTGCGACATGTTCTTGCTCTTCACTCTGTCTTTTTTTAAATTTAGCTTTTTGGGGATTTTTTTTTCTTTCTTCACTATAGATTTATTCTGAGCACTCAGTGTGTGTGTGAGACAAAGAGAACTTTCTTTTGTCGACTCTTATCATTTCATGGGGCATGCAATAGAAGCAATATGTGATTTTTGTTCATCAAATGTAAAATAATGAAGTATATCTAACAGAGCAAATGAAACACATAAAGGCTTGACAAGCAGGTACTCCAAGCTAGTGAGCTGCTCTGAGTGTGATGCAGTTTTGTGAAAATTCTCTCACTTTTCAACAGAGTGCACGTTGTTATATTGTGCTTTTTGTTTGTTTTTGTATTTTGTTTTTTGTTGTTGTTGTTCGTTTTTTGTTTTTTTTGAAGATGATGTGATTTATTTTATGACTGCACAAAAAAAGAAAAAAAAAATTAAAAAAGCTCGGAACTGCACTATTCAAGCTCATTTCGCTAATGTCGAATGTGAAAAGTTTGGATATCAATTTGTTATGGCCATGAAGTACAGACAGGATTGATATTGGTATTAGAAAATGCAGAATTCTTTGAACTACAAAGCTGTCAGGTCTGTTGTTCGGAAAATAATTCTCACGCGTTGGGACATGCTGTGAATAAAGACCTGGTAAAACCGGATCGTGCTTTACTGCCAATTGTCGCCATTTCCGACAGGGTACCAATGTAGAGGTTTTGGCAGGACATTTCCCTCATCATTTATTCACGCCATTCTGCCTAAAAATGATTGTTGGTAATTTCACACATATTTTTCAATTTTTGCAGTTCATTTGTTATGAGAAATGCTGTTAGTTGGTGATAAAATTAAACTGACTAGACGCAGGGGATCGTCGTTACACAACAATGGGATACAGAGGGTTGAGATGTATTGCTTTCTGATTTTTTAAAGACCATATTTTCATTTATTACTCAAAACTCTTTGATCAAGCAAAGATCGCACTGCTTGACCACAAATTATGTTGATGTTATGCCAATTGTAAGAAAATGTGTAATATGTGTGGTCACGTGGCTTCAACCTTCCCACTGGCTTGTGAAACAAGAGCTGTTGCTGTATATAGCAATGACTTGCAAAATAATAGAAATTATGTAATATTCTCTTTCTTCAATGACCATAAATCTACAGCTTCCTTCATTTGTTTCAGTTGCTTACCAGTTGAAGTTTTCATGATGAATATCTTGTTTGTTATTCATACCCAGCTGTCTGACTTCTTTCAAGGTAGGACGTATGGACAGGAACTGACAGAAGATATGAGCAGCATGCTGAAGCCCTTCCCTCTCACCAATAATCTACAAGAAAAGTTATACTTCAATATGAGCCAGTCAAGGCATGTCTTGTTTTGTCATCAGTCTTCCCTGTTTGCTCTGTAACACCACAAAACTGCGAACGGGCTTGCTGGGAAAAGATGTGAACATTCAGAGATAATGATTGCAACAAGGAAGAAGATCCAGGTACTGCATGCCTTCCACAAGGAAGAGGAAAAGTAATATGTTAGGCTTTGTGAGAAACAAAGGCAGAATTTGATGGGTTTGCGACATTAAAGCTCCATTGCAGATACTAGATATGGACGAATTTTTAAACCCTGTGCCACGTTAGGTGTTTATCTTCTTCCTGAGATTGTATTACTGCTATTGATTAATATCTGTCATTGTATAAAAACCACACATCAAAAGACTACAAAGTATACATTGATGTCATGTCAGTCTAAAGTGTTGTGGAGCGAAATGGAAAAAATTGCGGAAAGAGCTCAACAAGGTGAATCCATTGAGACCAAAGCCTTTCCTGTAGCTTAACCAGAGTTGCATCATTTCTACACTTTTTTTCTTTTTTGAGTGGGGTAGATAGGTATTATGGTTGAGAGCAGTGGTATTTACTTGAAATCCCAATTCTCAAGTAATATTTCTATATTTTTAAATGGCCCTGACAAAAAACTAAGGGTAGTTCATTCTAATTCTTTACAACTTAATTCTTTGTGCACTCATCTTTCAAAATCCGAATGTAATCACTTTTAACTTTGAGCATAAAATAAAAAATGTAAATACAAAAACCTAGAAAACTATTTTAGGTATATTGAAATCAGGATAAAAAAATTTGTTTGTGTATGTACTCCTTGATTATTATTGATTTAAAAATCAACTAGGAATACCTATTACAAATCGAGAAAAAAAGACGGAAAATGAGCGATCTAGAGACTAATACAGAGCATGAAATACCACATACAGACGGTCATGTTAGCACCATCTTGTTTACTCAAACATATTTTGTATGACTACGTGGTCCGTGTATGCATATCGCAAGATGAACAATGTCCATGCTTTGACATCTGCACATCAGGATTGGCGAATACCAGAACATCATGAGACCTCGCTGGTATTTGGTGCATGCTTGAAACATGAGCCTTTTAAAATAATATCTTGGCAAGAACGAACCGATTAGAAAGGCTGGTTTGCAGGTTTGGTAAGTACACTGGCATCTGGACTGGCATTCGGCGGCCACCACTTCACGGGTTTTCAAGTTCCTTGTGGACTGGATTGTCTTAGGTTAAAGTGTGTCATAGCCAGCTGCTCTTTGTTTTAAAAGAAGGCATTTTTAAAATCAGATTTTTGTTTGATTGCCATTTAGTCGGAAATAAGATTCTGTCCAGCTTTCTTTCTAGCCATAGCTTGAAGGTGTACATGACTTTAAAGAAAGAGAGGGAAAGAGAAAACGAGAACAAAAGACCAGGATAGCTGCAAAATGAAAGGTCAAGCTGCACAATCAGCTCATGGCTCAACAGACATCACCAGAAAGCACGATCAAACAAATTTTTTAGGATTGGAGGAAGCGGAGAGGGCGGAGGAGGTGTCGAATATAAACGTAAGCCATCGTCTTGTCAGTCCTTCCTGTCAGAGCTTCAACAGGACGCCCACGAAAATACACGTACACACAAGCTTTGAGCATATAACCTCAAAGAAATTGTCGACTGAGTATACAACACCATTGTATGCTCAGGACATTTAAATACTATTACGAGCATATATAACACAACAGACCGTGAGAAGGAAAAGTCGAGGGTTAATGCGTTTTATTTCATAAAAACCTACTTTTGGAAATTCGATTATTCTAAAGGCATTTACAGTCAAAGATGTCCATGCAAAAGAGCTTCTGACACTGGAAAATTACCATTCATTGATAAATCCTTTGTTTATTCTGTTTCTGAATGAGATTTGCACAGGTGTGCCAGACTGATAACTGTTACTAACTGAGCTCCTTTGAACGATGTTTGCTGGTAACTGCTTGTGCTACAGATGAAGATGTATTACTGTATCCAGCCCCACATTCTTACTGAAGGTTCTCATTTTTCTCATCGTCTTACTTCTTCTTCCACTCCTGTACCACCCTTTTCCGCTCCTGCACCACCTTCCCCCTTTGTATTTTTTGTATTATTATTATCTTTACTATTATCGCACTACGACAAGGGCTGCCACCACCACCTCTGTGTACAGTGAATCCTGCCAGCAGGGACAAGAGTCATATGTGTAAGGTCATTTGTAATGCAGTAGCTGTTCGCTGAATACAGAATGTCCGCCCGCAGATAGCTGTGCAAATCTCTGACAGACCTCACCAATTATTTCCCATGATTAGTCCGTTAGCAGTACTTTTTTTTTTTTTTTTTTTTGCTGTAAGAACGGCGCATGACGAGGATATACTAGATGCGCCAAACAAGGAGTACTCTGTGAGAGCCTGTACTTGTGAGGAAAACTCTGGCTTAACCCTTTCTGTGTTTGAGGATTTGAAAGGTAATTTGTTGGGTGAGGTTGAGGGTGGGGTATGTTCAAATGCTTTTGCTCCGTTCACTCGAGACTGGAAGCAGGTGAATTAAAAGATGGCAAGCGTACATACAAAAAACCCAACAACAGCTACATCAGAATAAAAAAAAAGTCTTGATGTGTTTGATTCTGAAAACGGATTGAAGCAAATGAATCAGCTCCAGCAATATACTCAATACCAAAAAGAGAAAGCTGACTGTCATGTCATATGTTAGCAAACTTTGAAACGACTTTAAAAGTACGATGAACGTCATCCAGAAGAAACGGTCCATGCGTAGGAGAACAGGACAGCGGGGCAATTTATACAATTTACCCCCGTGACGAGTTTTGTGAGTCTTGACTACCTGGGAATGGTCGAGGGTTCAACCGCCTCCTAACTGCCTTAGGCTTGCTTGTTGAGCTCGCCACCTTTGCAGATTGACAGAGAACTAGGCGGAGCTGGAAAAAATCTTGGAAGTCATTCTAGACAGGCGAAGGTACTTCCGATGTGCGTGCGCATTCACACGGGCCGAGTTAGGCATCCAGTCGATGGTGTCCCGAACTGTCTGAGCTTCTTCTGCAGAAACAGTCAACCCGGCCGGCATTGGAGCAGCCTCCCCAGTTCATCTTCGCCAATGCAGACATTGCACGGAGTCCCAAGGCAGACCTCTGGGACAGAAAATTTATTATCCATAACCCTTTTGAGAGCGCAAATATGAGAACAAACTCCATAAATAGTTAAACGGATTTAGTCCGTTTTCACCTATACATCGTAATGCAATATTGCCGTTTCTTGGCTCCATTCCCCACACATCCACCACCCCCCTCTCACGAGCTGTTCACTGGCCGGTGTGAAGAGAAGCTCCCCCTAACATATCGCGGTGCATGCTGGGTATCTCGCAGAGGGAACCCCTGCAGGGACGAAGTGCGACACACACGTGGGGAGCATGGGGACTTAACTACGTAACTAGCGAGCTGTTTACGGGCTCGGCGGCGTGAATAATGGAGCTGCATATTGTTCATCGCACGTGGAAGATAAGGGCGCAGAACTGATGATCCTCATGCATTTGTCATGATTGGAAACTTTAGGGTTTAGGATAGGTTAGACAGAAATTTGTGCATGACAGCGACTGTACGCGTGGATGCTTGTTGGTTCTGGAGTTTGTTCGCCTGCCTGGATTTCGTTGGTCAGGAACGGAGTCCTGTCAGGTCTCTTTAAGAGGAACTACTGAAGCAGACAGGAACAGAAAGAAGAAGAATCTCGTGTTTAACTCAATTTTTTTATCATAAGAACATTTATCAGTCGGCATAAATAGTAATAAGGTCTGTCATAGGCAACATGGAAATCTCCCTGCACATCTCAGCCACAGCTCCTATTGTTTTCTTTGTGATAAAGGGAGACTCAAAACATCAGTGCTATCCTAGCTTAAAGTATTGTATTTAGGAATAAACAAAATTTAGCTAATTTCCATTCAAATATTAATTTTCTAGAATTTCGTTTCTCAAACAGTTTCGAGCCATTAACTGATTACACTGCTATCCTGGATTTTATTCTCCTGTTTTGCTATACATTGTCAAAGAGCTCTTATTCAATCATTCGTTCTTCGAATTAGAGTGAATGCTGTTCTAAAAAAAAAAGAAAAACTTTATTCAGTTTTGTTGTTACAGGACTTTGCTAAAAAATGTATACTTATTTGCGTTCTTATTGACTTTAGCAATATAATAACCAAACAAAACAGCTTGTCAGCTACAATATTTACTGACTATAGTCCTGGATGTAAAACAAATATGAATGTACAAGCAAGCTAAGATCGAGTTTGTGTGCATACAGACTAATACCTATCTACTGTGCGTCTGAACTAGAATGTATTCAGAAGTCATGCAAAGTACGGCCTCGCCCCCCCCCCCCCAAACAAAACTGTATATCAGTATATTTGCTTAACATATAAGTTATGTTGAAGTCAGAAATGTAAAACACTCCACTTCACTTTTTTTTTGAACGAAACAAATTGTTTAGTAACTACGGACAACTTTTTTTTTTTTACTATCTCGAACCACGCACTGCAACGAGTAAACACAATGTTCATTTTATTTTTCCGAACCTGTTGCATTAAAGCGACAGTCCCCTTTGCAAGTAAAGCTGCGAAGAATCAGCCTGCACAAATATGGTGGAGATGAGAAATCCGCAGGGAGTCGTCATTGTTTGCACTCGCCAAAAACCGGCGAGAGCGTTCAAAGAGGAACGAGTGCATCGTCGAAGAGATAACACATGGCGACCAGCGTTAACTCATCATGGTGATGAGATCTCGGGTAAAGCCACATTTCAATACTCCCGAAAGGTCGCCTCCGTGGCCTCCTCTAGTTTTTCAAATTAACTCGGACAGGCCCACAGTAAAACAAACGTCTGCTGTTCCCATGTCAGGACTGCACGAGAAGTTGTTTCTTTTTTCCTTTCCTGTGTGTGCTGTGTATTAAACATAAGAAGTGTGGCCGTGGAAATAAAAGTTCCATTAAATGATGTTCGCTGTGTAAGATAAGAAAAAAAAACTTTATTTACGAGGTTCGAATCAGTCTGACTCAGCTTTCAATGGGCAACGTGTGTGTGTTTAGTTGGGAAAATGAGGCAATCCTTGTAAGTGAAGTAATAAACGCAGTTTTCTATGACACTTAATTCAAATTCGACAAAATGAAAACATACAATGGTATGGTTCTATATATAAACACACCTATGGATGTACATGTACAAATTCGCTCATACACAGGTACACACAGGTGCACACACGTGTATAACTATGCATGTATTCCTAAATACAGAAATCCAGTATCGGAAGCAGCAAAGCACGCACCCGTTCTCCCAGCAATGCGCCACCCACTCAACCACCCACCCATTCACGTTCTTCCCCTCCCTCCCACTCAGTCACTCACGCACACACTCCCACAGGTAATGCGTAGTTGGTTTGCTTCGGGAGCGACGGGTGCGATGAACTTTTTTTTTTCCTTACAGTTTCAAACCATTTGTAAGTTATAAAATAGTGCAGCTTCTACTTTGTCCGTTTGTACTTCCCTAAAGATGCTTAATATTTGTTCGCCGGACGAAAACAGTGTTGACACGAGTATCGTGTTTCCTTATCTGCAGGATCTACGTTAATTGGTGCTGGTGTGGAACTGGAACAGAAAACATTGTAAATAGCGCATTAGAGTTGTGTTGCATGGAAGCTGTTGGCTTCAGACCACGCAAAATAATAGGAAAAACATTCTGAAGACCACTTCAGTCACTTTGTTGCGATAAGAACGAGTGAAAGACTTCTCCTACTCACTCCAGCTGCATTGGTTCAAACACTTTCTTGATTCCAGTATACGAATCTGGGAATCAACAATAAGGAATTTTCTTGAGGAACGTATTTGTCCACAAAAGAATGCTTATTACAGTTTATAAAGAGAGCCAAATCACAGTCATGCTCTTGCGTTTTGTGTATATATAATTATATATAATGAATTGACAGTAACTGCCATGCGACGTAGTTTTGACGTACAACAGGCGGCAGTATGGCGTAATGTGTACGAGGTGTCGAACAGAACACAAATGAACGAAATGCAATAAAGTTGATTTAAACAGCTGCTAACTTTTATTATTTTGTGAAAATAGGATTGGACTCGTTATAATCCTGCACACCGTCATTGTAAAGTTTTATTAAATCTGTACGACCAGCTCAGATATATATCATTCATCACAATCACTAGTTAATAAAACAATTAGACAATATCACACTATGATACTACCTTAATGAACGAAATATGGTTTTGCTTTTATTCTTTGACTGTTACAGCTCTTTCGATCTCTTTCCGTAGGACGTGTAGGTTTACAGGTTCACCGTTTCTATTCTGGTTGTTGTAAAGGATGTTGGCGTCGGTCTTCAGCTGAATGGTGTACATATTTTTGCAGTACTCAGTCCAACGGTTGCTTTCTAAGAGAAGATGGCCATTGTCGTCCTCGATGACTGAAATCTTGTGCTGATCTGTCTTAGTGAGGGTCTTCGGTAGTTGGCAGGCCTCTTTGCTGTCACCTCGTGCCAGTCCATCCTCTATGTCCCGGCATTGGTCTCGAGCTAGTTTTCCCTAGCTGCCTTCCTTCCTTCCTTTCTTGATCTCACAGTTCAATTATTTGTATTTCGTAGCTGGTTCGGGTTTGCTTTCTATTCGCTCTTCGAGGTCCTACTTTGGTCACAAAGATCTAGGATGTCATTCGTGGCCCATGATTCTTATCCCTGTGTCGCCCTAGAACCTCCTGGGTTGTTGACAGTAGCACCTCTTTGATGTTTCCAGCGAGGATGTCTACATCACATTCCACTAGGTTTAGTGAGGCAAATTTTCCTTCAACTGTGGCATTGACGACTTCTGCAACGTGTAGGTCTTGCAGCTTCTATTTGCAAAGTTAATCCACTGGTGGTTGTAGCCAATATCTTTAGGACAAGAGTACAAACAAGCTTCATCTGACTGTATAAGCGAACACTCAGCCACAGCACCTTGTGTCCTTGTGTTTTATCGAGGATTGCTTTTCTTTCCTTTTCGAAGTCAGTTCGTGCTATTTTTAGATATACCGCCCTTACGTCACTTCCTGCTTTTTTGACAAATCCAGGTGTTATTAAGAGAAAAAAATTTATATAATGTTTCTCTTACCTTTTTGCCATAAAACACCACCGGAATGTTTTGTGATACTTTATGCTCTATTTCCAGCGATTTTCACTGAGCACTCGGCTTAATCTTGAAAGTATAATGCAACAAGATGCTTCCAAAGCATAAGCTTTATTCTGATTTCAGTAACTAGATGTGTCGCTGCATGGTGAAGCAATTTTGAGAATACAAATATACACAAAAGTTAACGTAAGTTTGTAATTAAAAATGTTTATCTTGCATCATTAGCTTTCCTGAGTATAAATCACTTATTATCATCAATTAATCGAAGTATTTCAAGAGTGCATGTTTGTGAATATAAATATTACATCATTCTAGCTTTTGAGTGAAGTTATGTAAAGACATGCTAATAATTTTGTAATATACAGTTGCTTTTTCAATACTCTCAAATGCAGGCTTCCATTTAGAACATCAATTAGCCATATTGAGGATGTGATTTGTAGATATTATTTTGAGACATACAATCAAAGTGTCTTTTTATTTTAGAATTAAAACTACAAAAATATTTGCCAGCCTCTTTAGTTACGTACATGCCAGTTCCATGCTTTAATCTGTGTCTGTTTCTTAGTCAGTTCAATGAGATACATTGATACAACCTATAACCTAAGCTACCACCACCATCACCTCACCTACTATTTTACCCACCTCACCCAACTCTTTCTATTTCTGTCGATTTTTTATCATATTCGGAAGTTTGCAGACGACCATCTGATCAGGATTTGGTCAGTATGTGCGACAAGGCATGCAAGCCATGTGGAATCACAAGCCTTGTTCCAGAGACAAGAAATGATGAAGGGCACCATCGCCTGCCAAAGGAAATTTTAATCACCGAGATTTCCGGTGTTGGATTTAATTCGTAAATCAACGTCAAGTGTATTGTGCTTTACAAGTTCGCGTTCACAAGTGCACGTATCGATATCCTTCTTGGACTCGTATTGGCAATCACACTTCCGTTGCTGTTGAAAACTTGATGTCTTGGAATGTGCCTTTCACTTAGCAAAGTTGCAGGTTGGGATACGTGAATGCTGGCTTGTTTTCTGCTGAATGGAGCCTGAAGCGGATAATTGCATGGCGTGCTGGAAGGCCACCTCGCTTCATTTAGACGTCCAGCGTCCTCCATCGCTGAGAGCTGAGATGAATGACACCCCATCCATGCCGAGCTGAGAAACCATAAAAGGGAAACTTTAATAAAAGATAAGAGAGGTCCAGGTAAGAAACAATCACTCTTCAGAATAGATCATGTGGCTAAGAATACGCTAATCAGAAACAGGATCCTCGATTTAGATGCACTTTGAAAAAAAAATCTCAACCAAATAAAGGATTAGGGAAAGATAAAACACATATTATAATTGTTATATTTATAATATATATATAAACCCAGAGAAAAAGCAACAAGAGCTCTGATGGTAACAACGACGAAATCGGACAATATTTAGTCACGTGATCGAGTATACAGCATTTCCAAAGACGATTGTCGATTGGGGATTTGTCAGTCAACTGGAAGAATGTGAACAAAGGACTGTAGGAAGGATGCATGTAGAGAGATTGTGAGAAATTCAAGCAAGACTATGCCAATAAAATCCTGTAAGCAACGAAGTTGTGAGTATGGACACACCAGTGTCCTCAGAGACAACTCAAGAGGTTGTAGGAAGATGTACAGAACATTTACTTGAGGGGACAACGAGTAGAGAAAACTCTTGGTACTGCATTGTATATAACGCATTGTACTGTATTTTTTTTTTCCTTTCCATTTTTTCGGTATTTCCTGGCAGAGGTGGAGTGAGTAAAGATCAGGCAAACACCAGAACACAAATTATTCCAGAAAATAGGAAAGCAAGCCAGCGCCCGAGCTCGCGAACACACACACACACAATTGCATGCGATGACGCCTACATACACCGTAATTGGGACCAGACACCGAAACTGTCCCCATGGTTGTGACTTTTTCTAACCCTTGCTGGTGGCGGTCCGCCACGCCCCCAACAAAGTTGCCGCGTGAGAGCACCAGCCTGACGTCGGCACGCGAGGCTACCCACGTCAAGTGCCCGTATGTAACCAACTCACTCCAGCTTCCGCATCCTTGAAATAGGCGGGGAGCAGGCAAGCACGGGGCATTCAGAGGTTCGTCCCAACACCAGCACACGACAGGATTTGTGCAGCAGCAGCAGCAACAGCAACAGTAGCAGGACCATCTTCTACAGTCCACTTCTTGGCAGTTACAACTTTGAAAGGACATCTCACAGCGCAGTTAACTTCATTTCATCTCTGCTGGGTAAGTTCTGTTTTTTGTGAGGGTGTTTTTTTGGGTTGTTTTTTTATTATTCTTTGTTATTATTTACTGTTTGTTTCAGGACAATTTTCTTTCCTAAAAGGGACAGTTCTTGCCAACATAAAACCAGCAGTTTGTTTGAATCAAGTTTTTTCTAAGATTAATTTGGAGAAGTCAATGAAAGTATTGAAATAATACATTGACCATTAACGGACTAGCTTTCAAGCAGTGACTGGAATAATAATGAAACACTTTGTTCAGACAATTCGAAACAAATATCTATGCACGCACACCTATAAAAATACAAACACACATGTATGCGTCTCCAAATGTCGAGAGGCCTTTACAAATGTCTTTGCATGGATCACTAATAACTAGTGTCATAAGTGATCGCTCACCTCACTAATAGAAAACACCGAAGCGTAGCAATGGTTTTTTTTAGAAACATCTTTAAGATTTTTTAAAATGTGAACTCACTCCACTCAGATTCCCCGCCATTTGTCTAGTTTAAAAAGTGGAAAAGGTTTCAGAAGAGTCGTACAGTTCGCTATCTAAGCCGGCATAAAAACCAAAGGCTTCGTCGGTGTCGTCTCAAAAAAGTGCCCTGGCTAAGACTATTACGATAATGTACCTAATGTGTTTCTCGATATTTTTCCCCCTTCGAGTGTGGAAAAAATCTCATTCTCTTAAAAAAAGAGGTTTACTTACGTTATTTCCATTTGAAAATGGAAGAGGTATCAGAGAAATGTCAACATTTTAAAAAAGTTTTACAGGTACCCACTGCTGAGAATGCTTTTCTTGCGGTTATGATATTTATTTTACGTCGCATTCAATCATGCACTGAAAATAAATGTACACCTGTATGAACATGTATGCCTGTGCGGTAATGGAAAGAATAAAAAAAATTAACGAAGAGCGAATATCGTTATGCCTTATTGATGCAGATTATTTAAAGACTCACAAAGTAATCCCAAGAAATATTTTTTTTTCAAATCATGACTTGCATAGATATTAATTTTTTTTTTATCAAATTGTGATCAAGTAAGCCTCTCCTGTGTGCAGCATATCGGACTTATGTCAAGATCCATGCACAGATTATGGTCCAAACAGTAAATTCTCTATGTTGTATGCTTCCATGGTCAAAGCACGAGCAGCAGGAAGGTGGCAATACTAAATAAATAGGCATAGTTATTTTTATTCAATGGTTGTCCTTAGGTTTAGTATTGATAAACCATTCTACAGACATTCTGCTCGCGCAACAGCATGTTAAAGTTTATTAAAAAAAAACCAGCAAAAAAAAAAAACCCAAACAAAAACAAACAAAAACTCTCCTGTTTGGTGCAGCTGGCGTAAAACTTGGGATGATTAGAATGTTGAAAGAACTTTATATTCCTCTTTGAAGCTGTCGTGTTATCGATTGTGTTCCAGTGGTCGAGTGGTGGAGGGCTTGTTCTCAAAACAAACAAGTTATCAAAACCAAATTTTTATGGGGAGAGAGTGGTTCGAATCGACGCTGTAGGGCAAAGGTGTGTTTCACGTTCTATGAAGACGTTTAATAGAGTGTAAAGAGAACCACGTATTTGGACATGGGTGTGGCAAGGTTTCAACATGGCAAGGTTTCAACATTGGTATTGTATTCCACCAGAACAACACCATAGAATAATTTGTGACAATGTCGTTAGCCTGCTTCCCTCATTCACAGCATAGGCGTGTGTCTGAACCATCGTCAGAACTCAACAAGAACATCTCTTTCTCTCCACCCCCAACTTACACTTCCATCACCACATCCACTATGAGATATTCCTATTTAGAATACCAACGGATGCACTGAAAGGATTAAGTCAGTCAAGGAGCTTAGAATTAGCTTCTGGACAATAACCGATTTGCGGTTTGCACATGAAGGGCAGTTAGCTAATTAGAACTTTCTTACCTTTGTAAACGTTTTGAAAAAATATCAGCACATTACAGAATAGAATTCAATTTTGAAAATAATAAAATGATGACCGAGTATGGCCATTCTCATCATCATAGTCATCAAAGTAGAAGAGAAATGTGGTTTCATTAATACATGGGATTGATTGGCCCAGATGATGGCTCAAAGCTAGAAGTGCTTTCCAGAAGTGTGCACACAACTGTAGTAACAAAACCTTACATGGAATGCTACTAATATTTCTACTAATATCTTCTACAGGATCACCCATTAATATAATGAACTTACTTGGACCAGACAGAATCATTATATCGGATAATTTATTGCATCGAGATTCTAAAAATTTAATAAGTCTTCTGGGTGATTTTAGCTTAAAATAACATTAAAATTATTATACTGAACTAGCAGTGCAAACAAGCCAGCTTCATGAAAACACAAAAATGTGAATTTTGAAGTATCACTTTCTTCCTGATACTTAAAAAAAAAAATTCCTAATGAAAATCTTCAGCTTGCAAATCTGAATTCCAAAACATAAAATTGCTTACAAGCATATGTAACTAGGGAGCACTCCTTGAATGCTAAATTAAGGGAAACCAAACTCTACTGTTTCTTGAAAAAGTTCCTTATTAGTTTTTGTTGGACTTAATCCGTTAAAACAGGTGTCAGCAGAATATCTTCAACAAAGTTACAGATTCAGGTCACAAGTTGTTACATTAGAATAGGAAAAACCCGCAACACCTCTCCATACTGGATAGAGCTATCACTTGTAAGTTCTAATCTTGGCCTTGCGGAGCCACACAATAATTGTAATCACTTTTTTTGAACATCTACAACTTCAACCTCACTGAGCTGACGACCCATCAGCATCTCTTTGTCCACTTTGATAAAATCGACAAGGGTAACATCCGCCTGAAGAGATGTCGCACTCCGTAGAGAATTCCAGGGTGCTTGGGTCGTCGGCAAGTACAGGAGAAGAAAACACGAGATAAAATAGACAGTCCAGTACTTGACACGTGGAGGGTTGAGCCGATTTCCAGGTACCACAGATCATGTCTGTGGCTTCCCTAACAAAAATGTGTTTCGCTAGTCGCTGTCAGGTGATGTTCACGAGGACCTTCCGCAATGGCGGTAGTTGGTCTTCTTGGTCCTGATGAGAACAAGACCAGTGGCTGGAGGACATGGTGCAGTTCTGAGGCAGATACTTCATTCAGACGTTCTCTAAACTAGGTGGAATGTTGATAGCAAATGATAGATTGTATGCACAGTAGTTGTCCATTGTGAGGAGAATCACTTGTATTAAACTTCATTAGGGTGCCTATGTTCAGCAACAACAGTAAAAAGGAACCAACTGGTAGACAATCATCGTTTTGTTTGCATTTAAGATGCCCTGATCGCTGTGGGATGTGAAGATTTTCTTGATTTCACCTGTATGCCACTCGTTGACTTCCTCATTCGTTACCTCAGTTCAATTCCTTTCTCCGAAATTCTGTATCGATCCCAGAGGCGGTTCAATCAGCTGGCTTGGAACTCACATTGTCTGAAAGATGTTGTAAGTTCTAGAACTTACAAGAACTAAGTGAAGAATTTTGCTTCAAGACCTTCAGATAGAGCCATCTTCTTTCACAGCGGTTCCATGCTGGTCTCCGGTAGATGAACTTTAATATTTCTTTTAGCTGTCTTTGAGAATGGTAATGCCAAACTCGTCAGCAACATGTTTGGTTTTCCTTCCTCAGCTACAGAGAGGATCTGAGCTCTCTCTAAAATCTCTGAAACCATTTCACTGTTCTCTCACACTGACAACGACATCTTTTGAAGACGAAACCCTCATTCATTCTCTCACTCAGTTTGGGCTTGTCATAATTGAACTGAAGATCATCTAAGACTTCAGCCACGGATGCTTCACTCTCGACGACCTCTCCCTCCTCTCTCCCTCCACCCCACGAACTCCTCCGCGTGCACGATTTACATTTACATTCACTAGACTCAACAACACCGAACATCGCAATAAAAGATAACGCAAGATACTTTTTTCATTTTGGATTTGAATTTTAGTTTGTTACATCGAAAAAAGTTATATTGAGATTTGTTATATCGAAACTTTTTTTTTTTTTTACGTTAAGCTCTGTGAAAATCTGACAGGAATATGGAAAAACATTTGTGACATCGCAGTTTGTTATATCGAGTTATATATGTACACAAATTCAGCGCACACTGTGATGTCACTATGTACTACAAGAAACAGGGACGAATCTGCGAACAATGTACTTCACTATGTCTGTCTATCTGCCTGCCTGTCTGTCTATCTCTCGCTAGTATCGTTGGATAGGCAGGTATACTGAGTGCATGTTATCCACTTCATATACATTCCATTAGCGAAAAGAGCCACCAGCAACCGTGCGTGCGTGTATGTATGTATGCTTGCTCCTTCCCCATCCTCTTTCTTGTCGTCTCTAGTTTCCGATGCTGGCATCATCTCTGTCACTACCTTCTAGAGCAGCTCGGAGCACGCGGCGTGGAGAGCCGTTGTCCTCGGCCAGAAGCCAGCGTTTACATATACCCTGGAGTAATCCAGTGTAATAATTGACTAACTGAGTTGGGGAATTGCTGCTGTGCCTTGATTATACTGGTGTAGTATCAGCAGGAGACAAACACATTTCCAGTGGATGAATGAATACATTTTTTATTGCTCTTCTCTCTCTCACACACACATAGAGCGAGTAACTAGAAATGTCAAGTAGTGTGTGACAATGTCTTTACGTGTGGGTGCATTTGTTTTTCTTAGTCTCTCCGATAAAGTTACACATTTTTTTTATTTCTTAAGTTTCGCCCGCGTTAATCTTCTTACTTTCACTGCCATGAAATTCGGGAAACTATTTTAAATACGTTGATAACGCTTTCCTCGTCGTTCTTTACCTCCTCTTAAAAAAACACAACTAAACTTTCCAAACAACTAATCGAAGGTTGCACAAAAGCATCAATTCCAAGCTTCTATCATTGACGAAGTCTTATCCTGTTCTTTTGTAAGATGCGGCACTTAATCCGCTTTCGCACTGCTCGCCATTTTTTGTCTTTTGTCGGGGTCTTTCCATCACCACCTTCGCCTGCGCTTTGAGGATGCGCCGGAAGCGAAGAATAATGTAATGAGCAAAGCAGCCAGTGCATCGCATGCTGTCCACGTCCACAGACTATGTTAACATCCTTCAGTTTTTGTAAACCTTGATATTGTCAGAAATGACGATTCAAACATAATAATTTATTTCATTGAAGCATTTTTCAGTTGAAAACACATGTGGACTTTGTACGTCACAAACTGGTAATTAAAATAATAACGGGGCCGACTTCTTCACAAGGTCGAGTGAACTGTCAAATTACCTTTGTGTTTGAGACGAGAGCAGATCGTTTGTCACATCATGTATATGAATACAGCATGTGAATGTATGTAGAGCTGTGCTTTAAAACGTGTGTCAAGCAATAAATTAGTTGTTATGTAGAAACTAGGGGATGTGACCTACAGGGGTGGTACTTATAACACCCTGGGGCATTATGGGACAAGCTTCTTTTTTCCAAAATTATAAAGCGGTGTCCACACTCCGCACATGCTGTTTTATCCATGGATCCGTAGTTATAAAGCAGTGGAAAATATGGCCTGGAAAAACGAAATATAAAGTTGTGCCCTTGGGGTCTGGACATTATATCTTCGAAAACAAGACGCTTTACCTGGAGTTCACTATTTTGCCCTGTCTAAACGATTTACTCTCGCTTCATAACTACGGCCCCAGATGGAAACGACTTTGCGCAGTCAAAGAACGATCAGAAACAGGTATACGGAGCAACAAAACCACAACAGGAGATACAAAAGAAGATAGGACAAGTTTGATCGGGCTCCGTTCTTGTTTTGGAAGAAGCGAGCGCATCTTTTATTCAAATATTTTTATACAAAAAAATAGCGGCCACACTGAAAATATTATCTAGACAATACCTACAGAATCCTGGAAGAAAAGAGTAATTTTTTTTAACAAGTACAATAAGTCATTATGAAATGTTGACCTTCGTATAAAGCCGTTTTCGATTTTATTTTGATGGGAAGGTAATTTTGTCTCCCTGTTCCGGGGTTACAGCGGTGTATCATCACACAAATTATTGTCTTTACAAAAGTTCCAAGCAGACAAACACTGCAAAGTGGACAGGCAGACCTACAAGATAAGCGAGAGTGAGTGGGAGAGGAAGGCAAATGGCAGGATTCTTTTAGTATATAGAAGATGTCGGCAGCCTAGACATGCACTCAGAGCTCGAAGATAAAACTCTGCTGTAAGATTAAAACTCGCCAACACGAGCCATCGACGGGAATCCAACTTTCTAAACCGGCTTCGTGCCAGTTAACGTCACCCTCTATTGCAAATCGAAGGCAGCGCAAAGGATTATACTTAAAAATAGAAAAATAGAGGTTTTACATTCCCTTGTCTCTTCCTACAGGGGCTTCCTGTATTGTCCGAAAAAACAAAAACAAAACAAAACCATTGAGACGAAAACCATTTGGCCTACATTGTAGGGTGCCAAGTTCATTTTTCTTTTGTTTCACCATTTTTTTTAATTTTTTTTTTATTGTTGAGGATGGGAGTGTGATATAGGATCACCTTCTTAAAATAAAGGTCGTACTTTTGTCACTTTTTTAGCAGTCTTTTTTTTTACTTTAGACTTTGATGGGCATTTCTTTATCTTGAGTTAATGCCCCTAGCACTCGATGACGCAACTGTAACCGTTGACATTGTACAGCGTTACGTTAGGGCGTTGTCGGTAAAAGAAATAGTACCAGGGAGATAAATGTATGATGGTAAAATGTAAACATCTTTAGAGAAAGGTCTGACTAGTTTCTGCCTATTTGGCTATGTGAGTTGAGGAAAATGAGAAGAGAAAAAGGTTGCAAAAATAGAGAACAGAAAAAAAGGATAACAACCCCATCCTCCCCATTCCCCCGCCTACACACACACAAATGCAAAAGTCGCCGTCCGACTAATAAGTAGGAAACGTTCTGCTGGTAGGCGGACATTTTTTTGTCCACTCTCTCCCACACCCCAAAGTGACAGTACTGATTAGCCATTGAACCTTGGCGTGGCGCCTCATTACCGTTAGTTCGCCGTTTTCTCTGTCGTGATCCGAAATAGGTGACCGTCACTTGCCGGGCGCATAATCGGGTTTGCACGGCGTGATTTTGGCAACAATAAGCAGCAGACAGCTGCCGTGTGCATCAAGACCACATCTCCATACATGGCACTATGCAAATAGAGTGGAGCCGCGCGTATCTGGCCAATCAAACGTGTATGTGCATAATTACGGCGTTGACGCGCCGGCTTTACTGCCTCACCATCACCACCTACAGCCACCACCTTAACGACTACAGTGCGTCATAGTTTACACTGAGTCATAAGCTTACATTATTACCTACAGTCCGCCATTTACCTCGTAGACTATTCAGTGCCCTCATCCACTAAAGTGCGTCCAAGCCTCCAGCCATACCCGTAACCTCTCATACATTAAAGCACGGAGCAGACTAAAACTGTTTGAAGTTTCTAGAGATTCATAGCCTCAAACCTCAGGTAGCATTGGCTCCATAGCTGGATTCTGGGTAGGAGCAAGGCTTCCTTATATTGGGGTGTGGGTGATGGTCCCTGGCCGGGCGTCTCTCTTTGATCCAGAAGAAAGGCAACTTCAAAGCGGTCATATACCCGAAGTGACAAAAGTTGTACTCGTACACCTTTCCAGCCTAGCAGGACATTGCAGGTTTGGTTAAGCTCGACTGTCATTTATCGCTGATTGCAACAAGCAGTTTAAAATGGTTTAGTGGAAATCCCACGATACGTTTATAACAGGATGGAGCTTTTGAAACTTCCACAGAGGAAAGGTTGTCTGGGTAGGATGCGTGCGCAGCGGCTTCGACCAGTGACGTAAGCCACCCCATGGGGACGACACTGTCGACTCGGCTTGCCCTGTGTGTTTGTCTGATTCGGCGGGCGCCAACCTATCGGCCTCCTGGGCCCTAATCTATACCTGCTCACCTCCAACTTTCTGACCTCCAGAGAACGTAAACCCAACGTGAAGCACGTTAAAAACGTAGGAGTGACCCCGCAAGACACCCACACCCCAACCCTCCGTGCACAGTCGCACGTTTGTTCTGGTGTCAGGTTAAAAAAAAAACCGTGAATAAACAAAAATGAAGGATTGGAGTTAGTAATTCTTCCATTCATTTACGATGTTCGCAACTGAGGTTAACAATGTTGGGATCATTAAAGTAAACAAATTAATTGTTTGCTTCAGTAGAGTTGTCAGCCACCCCCTCTGTCCGCTTGCCTCCACACTCACTGCCCATCTTTGTTTTCTGCGTCATTCGCCTATTTTGGGATTTGCTTGTCGCAAGTAATAAATTATCACTTGATTACTCGTAGTCTAAACTCACAGCCCATATAGGTGTTTGTAGACTTTAGTTTGAATGTGTTCTGCCTTCAATTTTATTTTACTGTCAGAAATGTACTTTGAGATGAAAATCTTCGCTTCATACCTTCGTGTTCTTCATTGCTGATAAGAAATTGGAAAGCTCTTTGTTTTTCATAACTTACATAATTCAGAAACAGTTGTTTCTTAATTATTTAGGTGGTATTCTATTCCGTTATAATCCGAAAAATATCCTTGCCTAGTCTTTTGTCACATTTTGAATAAATGAACATAATTCTTATAAGAAAAAAGAAAAAACCTGGAGGTCATTCCAATAGCCTTTGGTAATAAAGGGAAATGTGTGCCGTCCTTTCTTTCTTGGGTAAACATCTCTCTTTTTTCCGATCGTCAGGATGCTTAGATATACCTCTACCTCACGAATCTGACATCCACGCAGTGTGCGAGTCCATCTTCCTGAAATTTCTCAGGATCATTCGCATCTGACACCAAGAAGCTAATGACAGTTCATAAGCTTTGGCCAATGAATGACCTCTTCAAGTTTAAGAAAAAAGAGAAGTCACTAGCGGCGCAAGTGAAGACTTGAGAGTCAAAGTTCTTTCATCTCAAAATTTGACTTTTGCCATTTCGATCTAGATGGCACTCGATTCCCGTGTTTCATTGGTCTCAGCTCCCAAGACAGGAAAAGTTGATAACAATTTCGAATTTTGATTTGAATTTGATAATCTTCAGCCTCCCGGGCAACGAAAGAATCAACGCATAAATGTTTGGACATGTTCTAGAGGCTACGAGGTGATACGGCAGTTGCCTGACATACCGACATTTCCTTTAATGTTAGGTTAAACCCTATTTTCCGGAGGCAACTAGTTCTAAGAATTAGGACTAAGGCCACAGCTAAATTAACTCTTACTGCTTAGCTAAACTCTGACATATTCCATATTCCATGCACTGATTCTTCTGAAAAGGCTTTTTCTGCAGTTACTTTTTTCACGAAGAAATGAAATTAATTTGTTCCACTGATTATGTCTCAACCTCTGGGGTTAGTCAGCATGATATCTGTTGACTCGACAAAGACTGCTAATTCGTCTGCTGATGTGAAAGGCGATGTCACTTGCTGAGAAGATGATGAGCTAAGCACCCGAGAACAACTGAAAGTCTGTAACTCTTGTTACATAAACTAGACACAATAATACTCGAAATCTGTATAAAGCAAAGATGGAAATTTTGGTGCATCCTGTGAATTTTTTTGTTATTGTTCTTTTGAAGGAGGCTGACATCTGATGACAAATGTGAATCATCTTCAATAAATTCTATCAATTCCTACGATGTTCAAGGCATAGATGATGATAAATAATTCAGTCACCAGTTTATTCTAGTGTTTGTTGGGTAGAGAGGTGGGGCGGAGACCAGGCCCAAATGATGATGATGATGAGGAGGAGGAGGAGGAGGTGGAGGAGGAGGAAGAAGAAGAAGAGGAGGAGGAGGATGACGACGACGACGACGATGATGATGGGTACCATGGTGGTTGAGTAGGCGGGGGCGTGATAGCAATGAGAATGATGTTGACATCGACGATCTAGAAAGACACAAAAGAGTGCACGAGGAACCGATAAGCGAAATTCTTACTTAACCCGCCGCTGCGAATAGTAACAATAAAATGGAAAAATTTGGAGTTCAAATTTGCAAAAGTCCTCCCAGCCCACAAAGATCATCCGCTTCGATAACTTAGCCCACATTTATCTCACTGATCGTAAAAGTGTATATCTTAATTCCTGACCAACAACAGCGATTAGACGTCCCTCGTCGTCACCAGGAAATGAAAGGGAACCGATCACAGAGGCCCCGGCAGATCGGCCGCATCACGCAGCCCAGGTAAACTAAAAGCAGACGATCGATCGATCGCAGACACGAAAATCAAAGTGCATCACCGCCCTCTCATCGGGGTACACTGCTTATAGGGCCTTTGTATTCTCTGGCGGCGATGGAGGGGTGGGTGGGGAGAAACTGTCGACGACATGGAAAGGCAACCGTTGGAGAAACTCTTCATTGGCGAAGACCCTTCCAGCGGGTCGAACTCCATCCTGCCCGCGGGCGCCTTCAAGCTTGCCCTCGTCGTGGAGCAGGTCACGGGGACCGTCGCGAGAGAAGCTCGCGGGTACAAGGCCGTGATTACTTTTTTGGAAAGCGTGATCACTCGTTCGATGGCCAATCAGAGCTCAAAGAGGCGCGCGTGTGACTGGTGGGTATTCCCAACAAGAACAGCACACCAACAGCGTCAACCACAGCATTTTTGTTTTTCTGTTTTTGTTTTAAAATGACGCTCGGTTTATATCCTGAACAAGGAAATCAGGGATAAATTGTTTTTGAGAAGCTGGAGATGTAATCTTTTGATCATTCACTTGTAAGGTTTAGCCTTGACAGGTCTAATACGTCTGTAGTGGTAGAAAATAATGCAGTATAAAAAAATAATTATCAATATTAAAATCAAAAGAAGTGTTAATGAAAAACGACGAATGAAGCTCTCCCATGCTCCTTTTTTTCTTCCTTTGTTTTTCTCTGGTGTCTTTTTTCTTTCTTAACATTGTCAAATGCATATATCCGCATCTGTGTATTTGTAGGTGTATGTATTAAAGACAGAAAAACAGAGAAAGAGAAAAAAATTGACTTCTGATTAAGAGTTAATTATTTTCTGTGCAGTTATCCCCGTCGGACCACCCGACTGAAGAAGACAGACCATCCGCTCTTTCTCATTACAAGCGGCAATGAAGATGCCTGGTGACCTCGTGACCGCGGCCGTCCTGCTGGCCGTCCTGTGCCTTGTCGTGTCGCTAGCCGTGGAGGATGCTGCCAGTGACCTCTCGCTCTTCACCGATGCACAGAAGCGCGCGGGCAGGAGACGTCAGAGGGACGAACCATTCAAGGCCGGCTACTTGTTCGGCAAGAGGTCCCAGTGGTCAGAAGGAGGGTCCTCAGGGCTGATCAGGACGCTGGCTGGGTGCGTTATTCATTTGTTTATTTATTTCCTCTCTATACAGTTTCTTGTTCAGCCTCTGAACAGTCGCGATTTTTTTTAGACTCTAAATAATCGACTAAACTGTAGAAGCTTGACTTTTGAGTCTTTTTTTTTTCCTAATCGCTAAGAAGTATTCATTCTCTTTCCTTTCTAACATTATTTTGTGGTTTTTTGTGAGATTAAGTCAAGGGCTTCCATGCAGTGACAACCACTCACTCAAATCTAGATGTGTTTCATTGTGTAATGCTCATTTATATCGTGTACATAGCATTTGCTTTAAAAGAGCTTACACAGGCTTATTTTATTCTTCTTCTCACCTTAAATATTTTACTTTTTTCGTTGTCTCTCTTCCCTACATAATATCTCAGCGCGATGTAGCATGTTTTTGAGGAATTCGTAGTTTTGCTTGCAAAAAAGGCTTAAAGAAGGAAAAATGCAGTTTGACCTAGTGATTCTATCGTCAAATTAAAGACCAACTTGAACGGTTTGCGTTTTTTTCAGATATCAGTAGATTTATAGACGATATAAACCTAACCAGTAAATTTCAGCCCCCCAAACCCATCCGTTAATTAATTATCCACTACTATTCGCATCTGCGCTGATAACAGTGTACTACGTCACGTTGGTACACAGTTCACAACATTGCCTTCAGTCAACACCAATCAGAGAGAGAGAGATCAGAGTGAGAGAATGAACGACAGTTAGGGTGATTCGGACACTAACAGTCTCCATTTCTCGTGGTTCTGAAAAACTGTTACTTTAGCACGAGATATGCAGACTGTCAGCCTCCGAATAACCCAACCTGTCGCTCTGATTGGTGTTGACGGCTGCCAGCGTTGTGAATGGTGTACCAACGTGACGTAGTACACTGGTAGCTTGACGTCATACACTGTTACGGCGCTCGTTGATCGCAGGTGTGAATCGCGGATGGGTTTTGGAGGCCGAAATTTACATGTTAGTTTTATAACGCCTTTATCTACCGATATCTATAAAAAATGCAAACCGTTCAGGTTGGTCTTTAATGCACTTGCAGCAGCAACAGTAGTAGCAGCTAAAGGAGGATTTTTCTTTAATTATAATTTAAATGAGTGATGCGACGACGCAATCTAGAGGCATTATTATCTGCGCCCAAACACTTTTGATTGGGTAATACTTCTTAACTGTGCTTGCTCTTTTGATCAGCAAGATTCTCATTGTAAACCTTCCTGAATTAGGGGGAATGTGTTTTTCACGAGCATATAAATAGTCCAAACCCCTTAAAAATCTTTTTATATTTAATAATCTGAGAATATTATAACATTTGACAACACACATGGAGTCTTCGAGAACAATCATAAAAGACAAATTTTAAAGAAAACGTTTTACCGTTTTGTAGACGAATAAAATGAGTGTACAGTAAATAACAATTATTAGAATATTCTGTTAATTGAGCAAATTATTGTGTGTATTGAAAATAAAAGTTATTAAAAAATATTTTACAAACTTAAAAGTATTAGTTTTTGTACAGTAGACAAATATATATAATTTTCTATGAACATTGAGAATGAGTTCTGAGCAGTAAATAACTGAATATCTGTTAGAAAAAATGACATGTATGTCT
>SRHC01002615.1:83744-108083 GCA_004794325.1 Pomacea maculata | reverse complement strand
AAGTATTAGTTTTTGTACAGTAGACAAATATATATAATTTTCTATGAACATTAGGAACGAGTTCTGAGCAGTAAATAACAGAATATCTGTTAGAAAAAATGACATGTATGTCTGTACATTTTCTGATGTTTAGAATATTCTGTACAGTAGATGAGTTTTAAAATATTCGGAAAGTATAAACGCGGTCTGTGTGTTTTCAGCACGGTGATGTCAGTAGAGGAATTCACTCAGGCCATTCAGCAAGATTCAGAACTCGCCACCCACGTCGCCCGATACTTGGACAGAAATGGTAAGTAAGCCTTTGAGGGAATATTGCTTTCTTGCCAAAGTACAATTTGAAGAACAAAAATCAAACTGTCTAACCAAAAGGTAATTTTAGATAAGTCTAGTATTGTTAATGGTTATACGACAGAAATAAACATGTATTACCGGTTAAAGAAGAATTGAATATTGTTTGTTGTCTCCAGTCAGTTACAAAACTTTAAAAAAATTAGAATCCAGCCAGGTCATATCAAACGGTGCTAACTTGTGATATCATCTCATTAATCCCGTATTGCTATGTTCACAGCTTAAATACACTCCCACTTAAATATCTGTGGTCCGCAATTGTTTTCTTTCAATCTCTCTTTACATATGTAAGTGCATCAGATACAGAGTACAGAAGTTCTGTTTGTCCCTCTGACTCCCCTCAAAATTTTAATATTTCTATCTGAACACCATCAACGTTTCGATCGAAATATCCCACCCAAGCATTTTTTCTGGACTTTCATTCGCCTGCTACCATAATCCCTATTCGCTTGCTATTCCCACCATATCCCCCTCCCACGTTCACCATTTCGTTGAGTCCTTGTTTTTTTTTTTTTATCTTCCCTCCCCGGCAGTCCATTGTGGTTCCTCAGGTCGAAAGTCCATGGAAAAAAAGCCGCTGCACTCATTTGACTGACGGAATATAGTCGATGGAGTAAGATACGCAAAGAAAGTCATTTATTATTTAAGGAAAGAGTAACGGAATCTTCAAGAGGATTAGATCTTGTCACGATTGTCAGGCAGTCTGCTGTAACCGAACTGTCACGTGACTGATTTAAAAAATTCTCGCAATGATCATCACAAAGCGACCTTTCCTGGAAGACCTGTGCATGACATGTTAGTGGTCGCAAACACCACAAAATAATGTGAGTCTGAAAAGAGATTTTTGTTAAAAAGTGTTCTATTTTCTAAAAATAAGTAAATAAATTTGATTATATATATTTCTATAACTTTAGGACACTACTGTATCTTGCGTTCGCCGACGACAGGCACTAACTGCAATTACTTTGGCGGTTGGCGATTGATCAATTAAACTAAATGGAATGTTTGCGTTTAAAGGCTCGAAGGTAGAGAGTTCCGCCTGCAGCGCAGGTTTTGTTCATCGAAAGCTTTCGGAAAAGCCACTGAAACTCCATTAATTCCTTGTAGCTACTAACAGACGCAGTTTCGCAACATTAACCTTTCGGTAACGAAGATAAACGTTTTCCAAAATACAAGGGTGGAAAACTGTAGAGAAACGAAACGATTTATTTCAGGACCTGTAGACAATGGCAATGGCGTGAAGTTCAATGTACATCTGGACGTCTTCATGTAGGGACACTTCAGGCAGAGTTGAAATGTAGACAGGTCTGAAAAGTTTCCAACAAGAGGGGTAGGAAGGGTCACACATATGCAACAGGAGATGCACATACCCACATCTAACTATTCTAGTGGTTACTTTATCCTCTCACGTCTTCCTTGAGTATTACTTCTAACAACAGTCCGCATAATGTTAGACCATCTTCAACCCCTCCCCCTTCTATGCTTGTTGCCCGATTCCTCTTTGCATTTTCTATGTCTTTTATTAGTCATCAGTACTGTTGTTTATTTTTTTCATTGTCCATGTATCAAGTGCTAATAGCACCCTCCTTACGAGCGTGAGTATGCGCTATATAAACCACGGGTTGTTGTTGTTCTTGATAAGGAAACATCAAAAGATGGGGTGGAAAGCCAGAAATAGATTTTGCTATAATTAAAAAAAACCTAGCTTAACCGTCTGTAAAAAAATATGGTTTAATTTTTGCAGCAGATTTATGAGATTAAGTTTTTCTGTTCTGTTCTGGAGAGGAAGTAGAAAAAAGCTGAACAGGAAATCTTATACAGGACGTAAATCTCTGTTGGTGACGATGTAATCAGTTCTTCATCATCGCATTTGTTATTCTTAGACGATTGGCCTTGTCATCGGCAAGCCTTAAAACAATTTGGGGGAGGTGAGAAAAAAAAGGAGGTCGCTTTCATTTTCCGTTCCAGTGTAGTTTAGTAATCCAAACCCAGACCCGTGCATTTTTGCCAACAGTTTGATGCAATTTCGGCAAGAATCAAAACGAATTCTCTTTGCAGACGGTTAGTTTTTTTTTTTTAAATCGATAGCGAAATTGGAAGTCTAGACCCCTTTGATATACCCGTGTCGTACATATCTTTTTACCTGAAAACGAGAATTTTCTGCTCTATACACATGCTGGAATCGCGAATAAATGTTGGTTTTGAAACCTCGCTTTCAGACGCTCCCGCTCTCTCTCTCACACAGACCACAAACACACACTTTCAGTCTCTCACACACACACACACACACACGCAGACATACTCTAAAATAATTCATCTTTGCGGCTCCTCTCTGTACTTCTGCTCAATTTTCAGTGGACACAGGCAATCATTATCAAAGTGATCTCAGCTGATTAACGCTAAGCAGAACAGAGAGAACAGCCAATATGAATCACCCTGGGAGTCTTGTCTATCTCTTGTGGCCTTTACTGTTGTGTTTATCTATTTATTTATTTTTTTTTAGAAATAATTTCCCTCGGCCAGGCAAGCAACTTAGGAAACTTTGAAATGGCAAAGCCCACCCACCCACATACGTCTGTCATTCCCTCCCACTAACAAGCGCGCGCGCGCACGTGCATTGCAAAGTTCCCAGAGAAGGAGCTTACGTTCAATAAGAAGAAAGAAGACTCAGACGATTTAAACAGTCTGAGGGGAAAAAAATAAGCAACCCGAGCGGGCCTTTTCTTCTCTACTCGTTCGTGCACGCATGCGTGGTATTTGCCAATGGTGACGTGCAAGGGGATAGTTCTTAAAAACCTTCCAATAGCATAAGATCTTGAACGTGGGCTTGGTCCACCTTAGCTATAGCTCTCCCTCTCTCATTCTGCCTCGTGAAATACCATCCTATCCACGTTCCGTAGCTAAAAGACCATTCCGCTGTTTTTGTTTTTTTTGTACTGGAAAATATTTTAACAAGTGTTTGCTTTTGCTTGTTTGTGTTTAGGCGATGGTTACGTGTCTGTCAGCGAACTACTGTGACGTCATCCTCCAGGCTGCACGTGCTCGGCAGACACGTGCCTCATCTCTGGGGAGTGCTACGTCACGCGCCTTGACATCCTGCTGAACCAGGAAACACCGTGCTTTCCTCTACACCAGCTGTTCCGCTTCTAAAGACTCTTTGAAAAAATAAAAAGATAAAAGTCACAACGTTTCCCTTCTAAAAATGTCTTCATTAGCAGATAACGTCGATGATTCCTAGAAAACTCGTAGATAAGCAAGGACAGCACTCAAGCAAACGAAATTTGGGTTTTTTACGCATGACAAACGTTCGCTGTTACTAAAACCAGTTTTTTCACACGATGACTAAATTTTTCTCATTGAATAAATGCGCATTTTCTGGTAGTTTCAGACATAGGAACAACACCGTCACCTGTAGGGTAACATTAATTAATTACAGTGAAAGACGTGGGCCATCAGGGATAACACCCTCTAAATCCAGAATTTTTTTTTGTTAAAAAAACAGCTATAAAGTAACAAAATGTCACAATTTTCGGTAGGAAGAACATTTATGGCATACGTACTCTGTGAAGGCTAGCCACGATTTTTAATTAAAACACCGAAGAAAAAAGTAGCTTTGCTCTTTTTTTTTTTTTACTGAATGGTACGTGTACATAACATGGTATTTTGATCCTTCTAGTTTTATTTGCGAACTATAGCTATTGTCCCCTCTTTTCCGTTCCTTTGTTTTACTTTTTCTATTTCAGTAAAATACCTATTTCCCCACCGGTAAGTCTATGAGGGAAATAAATTTCTTGAAACCGTAAAACCGAGGTAGTCATGAATTTTTCAACAGCATCGCTTCAGCCGCTCTTTCCCTCGCCCAGAACTCTTCTTTAAGAGGACGCAAGACGATGACGCACGACTGTCAAGCAGCGAGAAGGTTCCAGAACGACTCTTTATCCGCAGGTTTTATTCCACTACTGCGCCATCAGTCCCAGGCACTAGGAAACTCATATACATCAAAGTAGACGTCCGGAGAGCGTTCCGAAATTTGAAACTGCGGCTTTGTATACATATAGGTATAGCAGGATGGTGGTGGCTGCCCATACAGTACTTTCGTGGCTATTTTAAGATGGAAGTGTTAATGATGAAAAATTTCAGTTGGTTTGCATGACTATTTGTGCTGAGGATAAGGCAAAGATATCAAATAAAGTACCTCTGGCGTTGACTCTCCTTGAATGCGGATTTTATTCAGCTGTGATTTATAAGGGATTGTTTCTAGATTGAGAGAAGTGTATGGAAGTGTTCACTTGCAAGTGTTTGGTATAATAATGAGCAGTTCTACTATGAATGTATATCCATGAGTAGGCATCTATTTATGATGTCCACTGAAGAGTATATTCTGGAATTATACCCCAAAAAGTTGACGTTCTGCAACACTAAACTGTTATTGATGTTAACAGACCATTGCGTGTTTGTAACATCCTTATTCTCTCAGTGTGAACTACACTGCATAGTGTAGCAGAAGTGAACTGACAAAAGTCAAAATTTGAAAGTTTATCTTTTTTACTCACTTGTTACTCTTTTCTCCACTGAAATTCTATGTTCACCTTCACCGGTCTTGCATGCATAAATCAACATCCTACCATTTATGACTTTAAGAAAAGATGGTACACAAAGGCGTAAGCAGCTATTAGCATATCACACAATTACATTTTGTATGCATCACAAATTTATGTCACCATTTATGACACATGGTAAGGACCATCAAATCATACATTCTGTACAAGATACTGACAAAAAATGGAACATTCACAGAAATTGGTGAACAAAATGCATGGAATGGTGAGCAATGAAAAAAATAAAATACAGCCTTTATAAAAGACTCTTCCATTAACTTATCCCATTCACTCTGTCACAGTACTTCTGAAATGGTCATAGATGAGCACAACAGGAAGAAAGTGGTGTTGAAATAATCCTAAAATCCCATGAAAGGAGAAGCTCACAATATAAACTGTGACGTGGGACAATTGCAAGATGGGAACATATCTGCTTCCTGGGTAAACAGATAAATTTGACTTTATAGCAAATAAGACAAATGAATCTGGAGTTTACAAGAAGTCTGCTCATTACCTTGCACAGATGCAGGAACCACTGTACCATTTGAGAGACCAACCAATTAAATGAATTTATACAACATTCAGTGTATCATATCCAGTGTACATTATCACAGCCATAACTCTGACAAATCAAGAAATAACAATATTTGTGCATGTTAAAAACACTGGTACATGCAAATGCACATGTCCAGCAAATATGCAAGACAGACACAAAAAAGACAAAGAAAATGAATACAGTATCTTAGTTTAGCAATGGTTACTTTCTAGATCATTTGATGGATTTTCCTTTTATTAGTGTGGAGGAAGATTCCTTGAAAATGAGACAAAATACAGTGCACATTCCAGAATGTCTTTGCATAAGCAAACAGCACACTAGTGCTGTGTACTTCTCTCTCTCATTCTCACAACATATTGCTCTTAGATTATTGATAATTCAGCCACAAGACACAACAGTTTCTATGATTTTCTCTTAATCTGATATCTGGTGTTATAAAATTTTTTCCTTTTTTTTCCAACCCTGCTGAATCCTTTATTCCTAAATGCTAAAATTTGGCACTTTTTCCGATTGTCATTATTAGGAATTCGTAATTTAACATCAATGGCAAAAACATAGAAAGATATAAAGGAATGAGAAGTGATTTAAGAGATGAAGATTCTGAGTCAATTACTTGGCACTTTGAGCTTGAATCCACGAAAGGCACCATTTGAGATTGGTAAGAGCGAATTTCAGTGCCTTTGTCCACTGCTCCTCAGAGTTAAACTGAATCCTGTAGAAAACAATAAAAGAAAAGCAAATTACCATAACAGGAAAAAAACACTGCAGTAGGAATGCAGATAAATTGCTTTCAAAATGAAAATGTTCAGCCAAACAAACAAACAAACAAAAAAAAAAACCAAATAAAACTGTACATAAAAAATATGACAACTGTTTATAAGCCTAGAATTTTCATTATACAATGCCTCTCTACTGTATTTCTTTCATGCATCTCTAACATTCATGAGTGTGCATGTGTTGTGTGTGTGCATGCACAGACACTTTAAAGGCTACTCAATCATCTTTGTACCTAAGGTGAAACGTAAGGCATCCACTAGAGACTGCAAGTTTTGTCTATCAGCAGCAAGTTTACCCATCTATTCCAGGATAGTTTCTGGTCCTTTCTCATTCTACTGACCTTCGCCATGTTTCTTCTGAGTAAGACCAAAAGGACATTGCTTCTGAAGGATTTTGATTTTGCATTCCTCCTTACAGCTTTAGACTTCCAAATTTATTTTAGCATGGCAAAGGCTTGATTTGCTTTGATGAGTCTGTTTTTCCCATCCTTTTCTGTATCTCCATCTGTTGTTACTATACTGCCAAGGTATGTAAATTCTTGGATTTCCCTACTTCTTTGTAAACAATTGTGATGGGTTTTGTTGACTTCACATTCTGTCTTTCTTTGTTTTTGCTTTGCCTGTTTACTTTGTCCTATTTTTGATGCATTTATGCTTCGTTAGATCATGGGCATGTTTGCTCATTTATTCCTGTGCATCTTTGAATTGACTGGATAACCTAAAAATGTCGTCAGCATAATCTAAGTTCCAGTACAGATGTAAGTGTTCAACGGATTCCTCTTTTCTTGTCTTCTGTTGCTCATTTCATAAGCCAGTCCAAAGGCTTTGAATTTCAGAACCAAAAAAAAGTTTACTAATGAAAATTAGTATCTTATAGTAACAAGACTCAGTAACTTGAAATTAATTTTGCATTTGGCGTCAATATCTGTACATATTTTACATTGTTAAACCTGTAATTGTCTGTTAGTACAAAGATAGACAGCCTTTTCCACATATGATCACCATATTTATAGCAGAAGTAACCACATTTACCACAAAATATAAAATACTCACTTGATTGAGAAAATATTGTGTGTTTTTTGGTCTTCAAGTTTTTCACTGTGAATCAAGTAGGGCATGTTAAAATCGTTTCCTCCAATTTTCTGTCCGAGCTGAAACACATTAAGTTAAGACCTCTACCAATACCAAAGCACAAGAGACTTGTCTAGGAACAGTGGAATGATGTAGTAACAAACTGATTAAAACTGTGCATTTAAAAGTTACCCCTAGTCCAGTTGTTTTAGGACTGCTATGAAAGATAAAATATAAAAATGAACAATTCTTCTCACAGATGTTTGAAAGAGCATACTTATGTACTGCATCACAAACTATACATGTGCACTGTACATATCTCTTACAAAAAATAAACAAGATACTAGTCACACAGAGTAGAAGATTGACTTAACACACTATGGACCCTATTAAAAAATCAATTTATGTAGTGCTGCCTGATAAAAGTAGTAAGCCTTGTAATACTTTATGCAAATTCATGCTTTAAAGATGGTTGTCAAGGCTAAGTCTGTCTTAAAATATGGTTATAAAAAATAAAATTATCATAATCAAGACCTTTGTCTCACCTGGTTCAAACAATCCAGAAAGCCCACCATTGCATTATCAAACCTGCTTAGAAAAATACACATGCGTGGACCACACATTAAATGCATACACCAGTCTATTTTAAAATTTCTGATGAAAATAACAAGACATAACATCTTCTAGAGTCTTTATTGACAACAATGTCATGTAACGCTGATTTCTTAAAAAAAAAAAATGGTGATGGGTAGAAGGGGAGGCAATTTAATAATGTGTTCATAAAGTGCCCAAGGCTCTAACAGGAAATGAAAAAAAAAACAAACAAAACAAAACCAAACTCATGTACAATTAATCTGCACAATTAAAAAAAAATTGTCCAGCCTTTGATCAAGCCATATGTAGAGAATAAATGGCTAAAAGAAATAGCATTAAAGCAGAAAATATAGCACAGTTAACATCTGTCATGATGTCAGAGTCAAAAGCTTGACATTTTTTCACAACTAGATGAAGATTACAAGCATCACATTTGATTCTAATGTAACTAGTTTTTTTGAAGTCTGTTTGCACTGCATGTTGCTTATGTCAACATTAAAAGTTCGGGTGAAATGCAGCAGAACATATAAGCCAATCACACAATTCAAAAGTGTCTAAAAAAATGAAAGGATTGTGTTTTTGAAAGTCTTACTTGTAATCCCACAAAAAGCGAAAGCCTCCTGAGCCATACAGTGGCAGTTCTTTGGATCTGTCTGTCAATAATTCCAAATATGAGTGACTGCCATAGGGTACAAGACGATACCTGCAAGGTCCATTTTATTCTTTTGAAACCCTTCTTTTAATACTCAAATGTAGTACACGATGACAAAGTGTTTCAGTTGTGATCATCTAGTAGTGAGAAAAGACAACTACAAAGTCTGAAATTTGTGAACATTTTTGCAAGATTAACAAAAATACATATTAAGTGTATGTATTATTATTTTTTCTTATTCACTATTAAGTGCCATACAGTCTATGATTATGTTAGTGCAATTAACCAACTTGGTTACTGAACAACCTTTCAAAGGTGAGCCCAACTTTGCGAGCCAGTGAGTGCAGCAATAAGGCAGTCTGACCCCAAGCAGCATTAATCTCATTCCACTCCACCTGAAATGGTAATATGTGTACTTGTGTGATATCTAATAATAATAAACAATTATGCACTTGTTTAATTTCAAACAAGTACTGATGCACTTAGCTGGTGTGAATAAATTATTATAAATCAACCTGCAGGATATCTGTATAAGATACAGTGTAATCTAATAAACTATATGCATAGCTGATACCTATTAATTATTAAAATGTACTAGATTAATATGTAAAATCAACATTTGATTACCGCAAATTAATTTACACTAAAGTAAAATTTTCTATGGGTTGTATACAAAAGTTTTTAACCATCTCTTGATTACTCTCCTTTTCCTGCAAAGCTTCCTCTTTTGGTTCACGTCATTGCTTTTATGAACCCTTTTTAAAACATAAGACTTCTATATAAATTCCTGATTATGAAATAAGTTTATCAAAGACCCACATTAAGATATTTTAGTACATGTATTATAATTTATGCAAGGACAGCAAAGGCACCTATTTTGCAGTTACTGTATAGCTAGCACAGATTCATACATACTGGCCATACCTGAATGTTTGGAAGACGTCCAAGGCGAAAGCCATTAATTGTTCCAAAATGTCCACTATGCCTAAAAGGCAATAAATTTGATTTTTAAATTGGAAATCCCATTAGCAGCTAATGTAAATTATTATAACCCCTTCAATATACCATCTTCAAGTATGTGGGGGAAAACCATGTTACATCATTCACAAAGCTGTCCTTCAGCTTTCTTTCAAAGCAATTTTATTAAATTTCTTTATGTTGAATGGTAACTCCATTATTCTCATCAAAAGGTAGGTGATAATCATCTAATTTTTATTAACTGACAAACAGCTTAGACATACCATATGTGGAAAGTTGCGTTAAAAACATTGACTTGCTTCAGTCTATTTAGCTGTCCCAAGCTGTACTGCAGTTGGTTTTTCGCACTACAACATACAACATTTTACAAGGTGCACTATGCATTGCTAGCGTAATTAGTTTATATTTTTAAAAACTACAGTATTGAAAAGACTGTAATAAATAAAAGTGCAGCATCAAGGCTTCCTAACAAAGATATATAGATATAAAAAAATAAATCTTCTATGGCCAGCTTACTTCCAAATGATGTGAGCCATGGATGAGTTTGATGGTTTGCTTCGTCATAATTCTTTTGTGCAGATATCATCAAAGAAATTGCAGATTAAAAGTTCACAGGTAAAAGCATATTTAGAATTACGCTGTTTTTTCATCATCTCTGCCAGAAATAAACTTTGTCAGAAAGTGAACATTTGCATCCTATGAAAAATAGCCAGTAAATCTTAAACTCACGAGAAGAAGAAATAATAATAATGACAGCATACATGAATTTAATAAGTGGTTGTCTCTGATCAATGAAACATGAACTGACAGCCAAACTGACCTGATGTTTTCATCTTCAAGTTCTAGCCTTTGCCGCTTCTGTTCTGCATACTCTTTATAATATCTGCAGTTGCATGTCAACAAACAAACAGATTAAGAAAAGTAAAAAAATAAGCGAGGCATCAGGCAAACATGAAATTTTGTTAGATCATGACCAATGTAACAATTCTGTCCAAGGCGTTATTAAATCACCAGGCTGCTGTGTATCTCAACTCTCCACTTTCTACCAGTGCTATTTCATTAATGACTCCTCACAAGGAAAAACAAAAACCATACTGTCCCTTCCCTAACCCATTGAAAAAAGATCATAAAGAAATAAAGATTTCTGGTTAAAATCATGTATTTTCCCCAGTTTTATCCAGAGGACTAGCTTAAAATCACTTTTTATTTCAGTAGTTTTACAGCTGATAAAATTTTCCATCTTTATCTATAATTGTATCCCACAATAAAACAGACTTTTTAAAAACTGTTTTTGGTGTGACAGCAGAATACTTTACATTATATACTTACCTCTGTAACAGATCTATTTTTATATATTTTAATTAATGATACCTTATGTTTTAAAAGAGGGTGATAAATTTTAAAAAGAATTTAATTTTGCATTTAACTCTACAGATTTATTTTTTGGCCATCACTGGCAGCAAATATGACGTAATTTTTGTGCACATAAATTATTAAAAAAAGTTTTTAATTCAAAACTTCATTTACTGATTCACCACTTTTTTCGAACTGAAAAACCATTTGTTGAACAATTTGTGATACAACAGTGAAAATGACAGAAAAAAAAAGTGAATTGCTGAAAAAAGAAAACTGATGCCTTAACTGACAGTAACATTTGAAATGCTTGGTAACAATATTCCTAGAGCAGTACTCCTCATTAATTCATTCAAAACAATCCTATTGTCAAAGTTGTGTGCTTTATTTTAAAGATGCTGAAAGTTCCCATGTGCTGAATTTTAAAAATTTAAACTCATCTCAGTCCTCTAAATATTTTATAGCAGAATGATCAAGCATCTGTTTATTGATATTTTGTAGATTAAAGCTCTCTGAAAGTGAAATGCGATGTCAATGCTGATGTAGCATCTATCTTCACTGAAGCTAGAAGCGTCCATTGTCTGCTGGGAATTTTCACGTCCATAATAGTAGCAGCATTTTTCTTTTTCATTTTCTGTTTAAAAATTCGTGAATAATACGGATGAAAGTTAACTGAGGTTGAATGTACTGTTAACAATGCTACAGTGACAATTTATTTTATAGTGAGTGCAGAGGTTGTTTATTTACTGCGCCCATAGCAATGCACCTAAGTCAAAACCAGAAGAGGTCAAACCATAAATAGGATGAAAGTCATATACATGCACAATTCTCTGAAAAAGTTCTCAGAAACTTACTTCTCCATCAAACTTTCATTGTCCAGCAAGAAAGAATAGATTCAATATGTTGGAGGGAGCTGAGGGTACTTGTTGGGTCAAATGGAAGCAATTAGTGAAGAATGGCCACTAAGATCCGCAGCATGGAGTCTACTCCTTACCTCTCTCTCTTGGCCCCAACCATTCGTTCCCACCATGAGCTAAATGTTCAGCCTTTAGGTGGCTTATCATAGAAACTTACTTCTCCTCGTCTTCATCCAGACGACCCTGAGCCTCTTTCTCTTGCCTGATGAGATTCTCTACATGTCGCTGCTCTTGCTCAATAGCTGACAGCTGCTGCAACAATTGCTTTTCTTCCAGGTGCAGCTATTGTTCCAAAAGATGGTTGGAAAGAAAAATAAGAATCAGATAAACTGATTAATTCTGATTAATCTTTAATGCTTCATACCTGTCTTCACTAAGAGATACTAAAGTCCAAGACTAGGATATACACATTAGTAAGTTTTGCATAACATTATATTTTCCTATGAGATCTAACAAATTAAGGAAAATAACAATCCAAAACTCTTCTGAGGTTGGATTAATTACACTTAAAATCCTTTCACGAAGAACCACTAAAGGGCAAGTCTGACATCAACAACCACTTCAAAATCTACGGAGGGGAGAGCGAAAAGTGCAATAGTGGAGCAAGATTATGAACAAGGGAAGGAACCTCCATCAGCATGAGGAACATCCAAACATTACACTAATGCAGCAAGGTAAAAGAACTCACCATGAGCTGAAATGATTTTGATGGGACATTGTGGGAATGGCAGAAATCAGATGGCCAGGCTTTGAAGAGAAACAAAAATTGATGTAGGCCACAAGCTTTGGTACAGTGGGGTGGGTGGGTGGAACCAAACACGAGCATGGCATGTCCTTCCTTGCATGCAGGGAAGAACACTCATCTCTGGCAGGCAGATCATTCATATCTCTGCCAGGCCTCACAATGTCCCCATTATACAAGTTTACACTCTAATCTCCCCACACAAAGATCATAAAGACTTTTATGAACAGCTAGAAAAAATCCTAAAGGCTATTCCGAACAACTGAAGGATATCCTCATCGTGCTCAGCAAGTAGAACACCAAGACTGACCCAGATGCATATCAGCAATGGGTAGAAACACGAGACAAATTTGAGCTAGGGGAACGACATGACTTCAAGAAACCTAGTGTTGGCACAGAACCACAGAAAAGCTGAGGATAGTTTGATTCATAACATCATACTGCCCTTTTGTCCAGTATCAACAATGGTAAAATGAGGGCATACCCCTATGCAGACATAGGCAGCAACAACAACCACAAGGTTTGATAAGCCTGAATTTAAAGCGGAAGTCAAAACCATGCACACTCGACCCTCAAATTTGTTTTTATCTTAAAAAGTTGCAAGACCCAAAAGTTGCAGAATCTTCCTGGTGATCAGGTGACCAGTCAAGAGAAGGATGATGAAACAGCTAAATCATCTTGTAATTATGAAAGTTTAGATAAAAAAAATTGTCTTTAAATTACACTATAAAACAAACAGGTTTTTGAAATTTACCTGTCTGAGTTCTTCATCCAAAGCAGCTTCATCAACTTTGTTCTCATAGGATGTCAGCTTTTCAAGGAACTCTCTATTGGAGAAGTCATTCCCAAAATTACAAAAGAAACGTGAAAAAAATTGACACTCCTTAAATTTTATTATTAGGAAGGTGGAGGTGGGGAGCCTATTGACTGATATTTTGTGTTTGAGTTAAATGTACTTGCCTACATGGACCATCATAGTTATCACTAGCAGTGCTGCTTCAGTTATTTCAAGACATAAGAATTTGGTTTTGTTGTACAAGGTCTTAAATAAGTCTACAAAAGAAATAATAGGCTAATTTTTTCGCAGTCGTTCTAAACATGTTGCTAAAACCACTATCATTTAAGGAATGCTCACTTGTAATCTCGGCACTCATCCTCGGTCAGTTTAAGCTGCTGGTCCAGCCGATCCAGTAAAGCATCAGTGCATTCCTAAGATTACATGCAACACAAACAGTGTGATTATTATGCCTTATTAAGGATGCATTTAATAAATTTTCAATTTATTTCAGAACCATAAATTATATAATGGCAGAATAAAGCATAAACTTGAACTGTAACACAAAAGCTGACACACTGATTCTCTCATGTGTTTGGTTCACAGCCAATGCAAATCTTTAAACTGCACACTATATGTGTGCCATTTGTTTATTTAAATGCAATTGAACAGTCATACAACTAGCCACTACCTCTTCAAGAACTGCCTTAGCATACCTCACAAAGAGGATGGTCCACTTCGGACTGTCCTGACATTATGTCAAAGAGAACACTGGCTACCTGCAATTTAAGAGCATCAATGGCAAGGTTAGTGGTGACAAGGTGGCACTAATATACCTGAAAGATAACAGTAATTAAAGCTTTCTTCTTTTTATACATTTATAACAAAAATAATAAAAGAATGACCATGATGTAACCAGTGAAACCAAAATCCTTTTGAAGTCCCCTGCATAAAGGTTGTATCTTCTTGAAGACTTCCCTAAAAATGCACATCTAAGTATAACTCTTAAACAGGTCAATTTTATGCAAATCTGATAGAACATCTTACTTTGACCTAAGGCCTTCATTATACAGGTGAACAAAATTACAGTACCTTTTCCCTATGCTACTTTTTTTTAAAAAGAAAAGAACATTTGCCACTTTATTTTGGTATGCAATTTGAGGCAGTCATTGCAGAGTTTAAGAAACTTTAAAAATTGTGTTAACTCTAAATGTAAGCATGTCAAAAGAATTGTCTACAAGAAATGCAAAGCAAATTTTCTTATACAGTGGAACCTTGGCTAGCAAATGCCTTTGATAGCGAACATTTCAGATATCAACAAAAAATTTTGTTAAAAACTTGCACCGGATACTGAAAAAAATTCGGATACTTAACAGCCACGTCACCCACACGTGATGGACCAGCATCTCAGACCAAGCATCACTCGCGCTTGAGACACAGTTACGATCGGTCATTCGTTATTTTTATCTGTGTGCATCCTTATTATTTAGTGATTTTATTGCTTTATTTTAATGATATAATCCTCAATCATGGCTCCAAAGAATATTAGGAGCAATTGTAGCAAGGTAATGAAAAGGAAGTGGCCAACAATTGAATTGAAAAAGGAAATTTCAGAGTATGAAGGGGGTGTGCGTGTGTTGGATATCGCCGCCAAATACGGCATGTCGAAGTTGACAATCTCGACGATTTTAAAGCAAAAGGAGGTGCTTAAAGACTCTATTGTTTAAAAAGGAGTGAGTACAAGTACTTTAAAAAAGCAAAGGCCTCAAATAATGGAAGAAGGAGAAAAGTTGTTGCTTGTAATAAGCGAGAAACAGTTAGAAGGTGTTAACATCAATGAGTCATTCATTTGTGAGAAGGCGCTGACAATCTATGAAGATTTGCAGAAGAAAACCCCTGGGACAAGTGCTGCAAGTGACTTTGTTTTCAAAGCCAGTAGAGGCTGGTTTGAGAAATGCTTTCTTTAATGTTTTTATGTTTATTTAACTCCATTTATATTGCATTATAACTGTTCTCATTTAAAAAAACAGACCTACATAGCCTGTAACTTTCATATACTAGTAAGTCAACAGGGGCTGAGAACCAATTAAATCTATTTCCTTTATTTGTTATGGGGAAAATTGTTTCAGATACCGAACATTTCGGGTACCAACCAACTTTCCAGAACAGATTGTTGTCGTTAGCCAAGGTTCCACTGTACTGCTTTTTATGCAAGGGAACATCACTGTCTGTTATAGTTATGAGTATAATAAGTGTTGCAAAATCTCATGGATCTAAATGTATCTCCTGTCAGAAGCAAAAGAAAAATGATAATTCAAATGGAAGAAAGCATTTACAAAAACAGCTGAGTATTAATCAACTTCTACAAATTACCTTTAGGCGGTGACTAAGGTTTTCCATGTTGTCTGGTCTTGTTTCACCCAACAACATAAAATCTGAGCTATCATTCAGGTCAGACCTACAAAGATAATCATTTATATTATTACATATAAAAACTTTACCGTTACATAACATTATTTTTGCATTTACTAGAGTTTGTTAGTAAACTCTTCTGATTCAGGTGTGAATATCTTCATAACTTCAACTCATTTCTTCATTTATTTGTACTGAATTAAAAAAAAATTACAAAAATGTATGTACCTAGCTATATGCACACACTCTTACATATCTGACTACTAAAGAGTTAAATTTAAAATTGAAGCCAAATACTATTTGATTGAAAGAAAGAGACTGTCACCAGTTTTAGAGGGGAAAATTAGAAAGAAATACCTGGCTGGTGGTACATTTATTTTTAGAACATCTGGGTCTTCATCTGTTTCTGGAAACTAGGAAACATTAAAAAGAACATACAAAAGATCAAAATGAAAACAAAACATACTTCACATATGATACTGTTATCTATCAATGTTTCAGTCACATATGTTCTTGCAGTTTGGTCTTGGTATTAGTAATTTTCTGGTATTGGTCAAACTGTCCTAATAAATGTAGTCAAATGTCAATTTATCTGCCTATCATTCCCCACCACCACCACCACCACCACCACCACCAAATCCACACAACTATAAATTTTAGCAATTTAGCTGTATGCGGTCCTTTTCTGGGGAGAACTGGCGAAACAGTTATACTTTTATGCTAGTTATTATCGATTTCCTCAAACGTTGCTTTCCAGAAGCTCCTGTTTTCTTTCACAAGGTTACAACTTTAAACTAAGCTGGTCAAAGTTTTATGGAATTGTTTAAATTATTGGCTAAAATAATTGATTACAAAAACCTCAGACCTTGGAAACTTACACTAGAGGAGGAATGTGGAAAAGACAAATCCATGCTGGCTCTGCCATCTTCAAAATTACTAGTCAGTGGTTCTGAAATTATATCAATAGTTATGATTAATGATAAGAACGACCATAAACTGCATTATATTTGTTTCTTCTTTTATCTTTTATATTCTCACGACAGTCAGCATGCAGCAGATCGATTGCCAAACAACAAAATTCACAGTTCTTAAATCATCTGACTAGGCTCTTCGATAAATACGCTGCTCATCCTTTCTTTCATTTTTCACATTGATACATACCTCGTAACTCCATAAGAAGTGGCTGACCAATTGTGTTGAATGAATGGTCGAGTTTAAGGGGCTGACGGCATTTTTGGCAGACGAAACTCACATGAGTGGTCGCAGAGGATAGTTTTCCTGAAGTATCAACTCTTGATGAAGCCATTGTTATAAAAACTGGGCGTCCAAACCATAGGTCCAAACCTTAACGGAAAGTTGCTTGTCGTAAAATGGAAAATAAACGCTACAAAAACCTAAGAACTTTGAAAAAGAAAACTCATTCAAAGACAACTGTTAGCTACAAGAACTAAGAAAAAATATTACTGCGATAAAAAATAGTATAGCATCTTTTCAAGGCGTATGCCGGAAAGTGGTTAGAGCTCGCAGGACTTTTACTAGTGAGAGTACCGATCGAAACTGTTAGATCATGGATGTGTATAGTAATACAAGTTCGTGGTTAGATATTATCTTGAACTTTATTGTGTGGTCATTAACTGTCATTGCTCATTAAACAGGCTGATGATCGTATGGAAAAATTCGCGAAAAATACAGCTCATCAAGATTGTTTATGTGTGACTTCAATTGCAGTAGAATTCTAGACATCCCTCTCCCCATCCGACTTTTTAATTATTATTGTCCGTAAATAGGACGAATTAAGCCACTGTTTTTCCATTCTGAGAAACAGTCATGTGGATAAATATCTAAGAGAAGAAGGAATGTTTAAGATTAACTTGGTTAAGCTCTGAATAAGATTCTGATCTTGGAGGAGAAAAACTTTAAAAAATCTAAGCAGATATGTATACTCACTATAGGAGCTTTCAGCATTAGATCGACAAAGTAAATTTATGCAGATGAGCAATTTCATCTTTTCGTGGTCGCAATATTAGCAAAAGCAGCTGTAATTAAGTGTATGCGTGTATAGAGAAAATTTAATATTTCGTTATATTAAAATATACACTTGACAGTACAATATATTAATTGGTCACATTTTAGTGCAATTAAATATCATCCTTAACGAAGTTTTTCGTCTTGAGTCAAAGACCGGAGATTATTGTTGGAACTGTTTATGTTGCTTGGTTTAAAATATGATCGTTGATGAATAATTAAAATGCAGTGAACAGCAACGTATGCCGATTACTAACATTATGTAGCATATTCGATCGCCACAACTCAGGATTGTGTTCTCATTTCTATACTCATAAAACGACTGATTGACTTCGTCTTGGAACGTCACCGCTATAAGTAATAGACACGCCCAGTTTGTTATCTCTCGCAGTATGTCTTCACCTCAATATACATGTATATAGCGACAGCGGCTTCAAACCCACTTACTTTCAAAAGAGCGATATCGCAGACGCAAAACGCTTATGCAGATACTTTTTATAAAGATCGTAAAGGTAGTAGGTGGGCAAAGTCAGCTTGTATGAACATGCATATGCTCTCTGATGCCTGTTCACGACGCTATCCAGATTTTTTTTTTTCACTCTATAGGTATAATCGAGTCCCCCCAGTCCCCGCTGTCACCCAACCGACACGTACACACGCCAGTGCGCTCATTGTAGTGCAAAATAAACCAAACCGTTAAAAACGCACGAGCCAATCTAGTCTATTTCTCTCTCTCTTTGTTTATTTTTCTCCTTCTTAATAAACAGATTGTGAGATGTTGACTGAGACAGAGGTCTATAGACTGAGAGAAGACAAGAATGATAAGGAGTGACATTTCGCAAAATCCAAAATTTTGTTTAACCAGTGAAGTCCGTATTCCAAACCAAAATTTATTCAAGGGAAATGTTGGAGGCGAGCCCTCCCGCTTTGATCAGATGGTTTCATTCGGGTTCACGGCTGCCGGACGCGTGGTGTGTTTATTCAGTCACCGAGGTAAGAACTATAGATCCTTCTTTCATACACGTTCTTAGTTATTTCAGTTGTTAAAGGATTTTATAAATACTGACTTTCTAAAGACTTTACATACTGAAATAGCTACATGTCATATATAATCACAATTAAAACTTGAGCAGTCGATAAGGATCAGCTCTTGGTCACCTCCCAAACTGTGACAGTAATCGTCAGCGTGTACGTCTTTAGGCTAAAGAGAAGCGTTCAAGCAAGACGACAGACTGAAAAGTACTGAAAATTAACACGTCAAGACATGACATGTGACGTCATTTTATGACAGGTATTTTAAAAAGCGATAAAGGTTTCTTTGGAGTAAAAATGATAGGTGATCATCCTGCGATAGAACCACGGACGTATATTTAGTTCGTGATAAAACTGCGGTGCGTGTGCGTGTGTGATGGGGTGCGAGCGTGTGCACAATGTGCACTCAAAGAATACAAAAAATGAAATGCAAGAAAAAGATTTAAATGTGATGTAGTTGTCAATAGAAAATTCAATCAAATGTAAAGTAACAGTGTTGATTATTGGTTTTTTCCCCATCAATATTCATGGGATTATCACCCACTAAAGTTCTGGTATTCTGCTGACGCTCACTATGCAGATGACCATTTCTATGGCAACAAGCATCACACCAGTATTGGCAGGGCTTTGCTTCAGAAGACCAGGAGATTTTCCCTAGGTCGTTATTATCAGGACAACAGCAGCAGCAATTAATTGATTGCAAAATCCTTCTCCTAGAAAAGACTTTTGAAAAAAAATTGCTGTGGCCATATTTGCAAGGCTTGCCCAAAAATAACTTCAGGCCAACACAATCCACCACTGGCATGTTGCCATAGCAACTTTCTATGAAATACTAAGCAAGGGATAGCTGCATAATTATCACTTCTTGGTAATGCATCAATCTCTTACTTTTCTGTTGCAAGCTTTAATGCAGAAAGCAACTTGCACCCTGGAAACAAAGGGAAGGCTTAATTCAGCATTAATCCAGACTGTTTTATAACTTTTATGATTCTAGATAAAATTATGTTGATGATTATTGACTTTTGAAATGTTGGTTTCTGGCTAATTTTGTTAAACATATGAAATTAAAAATTTTATTTTATAAAGTTGCTTTTGGCATTCACACTTCTGTTATCAAAGAGCTTTACTTTATATGTAATTGGTATTTAAAAACATTTGTTCGATCTGGCCCAATAACTTGAGGGTATATAGAATTTGACTGCAAATTTTTTTATATTGAAAATTATAAAATTCCCATATTTTAAAATTAGATAATGGTTTTTAAACTTCACACTCCAAACAAAAGTGGTTTCTGGTTGAGAGTACTATATGAAATTCAATTTTGAAATTATAGCATGATTTTGCTTAAAATGTTTTTTAAAGTCAACATTTTTATTGCAGATACTTGAAACATTTTTTGATAATTATTTTGATAGTTTGTTATTATATTAGTGAATCAGTATTATAAAAAAAATTTTGTTCAAAGATCATATTGTAAACAACAATGCAGCAGATGTTTTGTTTATTTATATATCTAAGGCACTACCATTGTGCAAAAAGCACTTCGAACGATGACTTCTGCATTGAGACCAATTGTGGTCAGTGGGCCATCAGGAAGTGGTAAAAGTACATTGTTGAATCGGCTGTTTAAAGAATTTCCTGACTGCTTTGCTTTCAGTGTTTCACGTAAGTGGCCAGATTTTTTATCTCATAAAGACACTTTGAGAAAGTTTGTTTTAGATAATCTCTTGTGTGTGTAATTGTTTAGGGGAAAATATTTGGGGAGGGGATTTTTTTCAGTTGGAGATAGGAGATGCATATGTGCACACAACATGTTTTAAAAGTGATCTACCTGTATGCTTATCAGAAGAGCAACAAATTAAGGAAAAGTATTGATCCTATTCAAAATACCTGTATACTATAAAAGAACAGTGAACTAAGAAAACAGAAAATATTGATCAGGCTGGGTACACTTGCTTTACCTTTATTTCATTAACTTAAAATAAGCTTCTTACACCATTTGGGTTTGTGAGACTGGAAGTATCCATAGATTTTCCTAGTTACTAATAAGATGTTATTACACAATATAATATCTGTAAATATGCTTGTAAAGTGCACATAATAATGTCAAATCAAAATGCTTTTTTTAATTGCTGAAAGTAAGATATAATAGTGCTTGTTAATGTTATTAAAGAGATTGATTGAAAATGATTTTAAAATCATCTAGATGTAATTGATGCAGACAGCCTGAATCTGTATGTGACAACAAACGGCTTAATATTTAGGGGCACTATAAATAGATTTGTAATAATTAATACATCAGTTTCCTGTAGTTTTGCCATTACTCTATAGGATAAATGTCATTATCACTCTTTGAATAGTTATGGTAAACCTGCAATCTCATTACCATTTCTGCCTGATTGAGGTCAGTATTTTACATGTTCACCATTGGGAAAATAACCTTTCAAAGGACTTTTTCCAAAATCTAAAATGTGCAAAAGTATACAACAAAATATGAAAGGTGCAAAAGTATACAAAGATAATTAAACTGCCCCTGTAACCCCTTACTCCTTTACTGCCTTATTATGAGGTATAAAATTTTTTAAAATTACACTAGCTCTTATCCTGCCAATCAAAGGGCAGTTATTATTTTTTTACTAAATAAAGACTAACACATACATGCATTCACACTATTTCTATTTACACAACCATTGAGCTAATTCTGACATGCCTTTTGTCATGCAGCACAATGAGCAACTCGTCACTGGTTTTTTAAAATTATTTTTCAGATACAACTCGCCAGCCCAGAAAGGGAGAGGAGGATGGAAAAGGTTTGTAATCCAAGTAACAGCTAAAAAAAAAATCACTTTTTGTGAGAGATAGAAGATTATTAAAGGTACAAAAATCCACCAGTCTACACTTAATGATCAAGCTAAACAGACAATATAGTGAATGTGTCTATGTGAAGCTGTTTGATTTAAACATTTAGATCCCCATGTTTTAATATAAATCTATTATATATTCTTCATTTAATGATGAATTAATTTTATGAAAGTATCTTTTGTTTGATAATCGAATAAAGTGTCTGTAGTCTTTTACTGCAAATTATTTTTTATCTACATATTTTTCAATGAAAGGAGTTATGAACTGTTGCTGCTTAGACGCAAAAAAAGAAAACACAGTGTGCATGTTAATTTTTTTTTTCCAGATTACTACTTTGTAAAGCGAGAAGAATTTGAAGAACTTATTAAAAACAATGGATTTCTTGAATATGCACAGTTTTCTGGTAACATGTATGGAACAAGGTATGTACAGAGACTTTGTAATATATAGACTGTTTAGACTACATGGATATATATATCTAGACTGTCTAGTGAATCATGCCAAAATTAAAAGAATGGAGAATTATAAAGATTTAATTTATTTTCACTTGATGTCTACTTTAGTAGTGTGTCATAATAATTTTTTCAGACAAGTTTATATTTTGCTGGTCTCATGTCTGTTGCATGTAAGTTACGTAAGTTCATTTCAGTTTTAATTAGTAACTTTTACCATATTTCAAGCCTGGAAATAAATGTGTACACAAATATGTGATGACTGATGTCATTGAAGGTCTTGTGTTTCAGTAAAATGGCAGTTCAGACCATACAAGAATCAGGAAAACTTTGCATTCTGGATGTTGAGATCAACGGGGTAAAAAGTATCAAAAAGGCAGGCATGAAACCAGAACCACGCTTCATTTTTGTGAAACCACCAAGTATTGAAAGTTTGGTATGAGAACAAGTTTACTGTCACTTATTTTATTGATATGGTGCTTCTCAGGGTTGGTGAGGATCACCAGCTAAGGGTGACAAGAAGGAAAAATTCATTCAGCTTCAGCACTACACCTCTTCACAGATTTGGAGTAATGTTCATGCTGCTAACCCTAACCCTACCAGAAGTTGTTAATGTCTCATAGTCATTTTTCCCTTGGCTCATTACATTTGAAGGAATGCTTTTGCTTTCATTGCTGTCTTGGTCAGTGTCTTGTCCATAGCATATTTTTTGGACATGCTAAATGAGCTCAAAAGATTTTTCACACACTTAATTATATATAGATTTTTCTTTTGATATTCTAGAAATCTAGACTAGAAGGACGAGGAACTGAGACAGAAGAGAGTTTAAAGAAGCGACTGGAAACAGCACAGGAAGCAATGGATTATGGTTAGCATCATTTTATTCTTAGATGCCAAGAACTCAGAAATATGTGAATAAAGATGATGACAAGAACTTGCACTTACTGTGTTTGTTGATTAATAGCCTATCATTCTGGCAGAGCTGGAGAGGTGTTTGATTTTAAAAAATTTCAAGGAATTCTTTTGTTGTGTTGTGTTTGAAAAATTAATTATGGTTTATTTTTAAAATAAATACAAGAATTTTCCATTTTTACTGACTGCATGACTACACTGTCTCCTGATTTTGATTGGTCTGCAAATATCATTCATTTGACTTAATCTTTCATATTTTCTACTGCACACTTTTTTATTTCCTGAAAACAATAGCAATATTGTTGAAAAACAAATTTGCTTTCTTTTTTAATTTAGCTGCTAAGCCTGGTGCCTACGACCATATCATTGTTAATGATGACTTTGATGTTGCATATGAAAAGCTGAGAGGTATACTTCTGGAGGTGAGTATCTTGTTGCATCAGACTTGCAAAAAATTTCTAATATTTCAATTTAAAACTTAATATCTAGCATTGCAAAAGAAGCTTATTTGTAAACATCTAAAAAAATTATCACAGAACATGGAGTTAAGAGGTATTCACTCCATTTCATGAAATAAAATTGTAGTAAGAATAATTGGTGCCATTGTATAGTTGTTGAACAGTATAAAATGTCTGTTTCATATTCTTTTCTTTTCTATTATAGGATATTGCAGAACTCAAGGGTGCTAAGCATAAAGCTCGAAAGTGAAATAAATGTGCACTATGAACAGTGCATCCAATAGTAGAATGCTTATTGTTATATTACATACTGCAGCCATTTTACCGTCCTATATAAAATTTTATTTAAATGATTTAGTTGAACGATAGTAGCAACGTCATCCAGATTTTTAGCGTGCACTTTTATAGATTTCTTTCATATTTCAACTCGTGCGGCAGTACTACTTTTAAAAAATAAGCTGCTATATGTTTACTGAAGGGGACCCTATGCTCCTGGAGGAGTAACAAGGAATAAACTAAACTATATTTATTGAATTGTAAGAAACCATTACTTTTAAAGTAGCTCATCCACAGAACAATGAACTTTCTAAATTGTTCAGCTGAAATGAAGTATTTGAAAAGCAGAAACACTTATTCGATCTTGATTTGATTCCAGCTTTAAACCAGATTGAGAAACAAATTAAAACACTAAGATAATACAGTCACACTTTGGACCAATGAAAGTGCCCCCCCCCCAACTTGTAGACGATTATTCTGTGATATCATTAATGTTTTTTAGTATGGTGGATGTAATTACAGGTATGCAGTTAAAGGTTATCATGGAGGG
>SRHC01002615.1:0-83452 GCA_004794325.1 Pomacea maculata | reverse complement strand
TGTACATATATTAAAGTATGACATTTTGGGATGTTTTAAGTTGACTATCATTTTTATGTTTGTTCACATGGTAAACATGCTCTTTGGTGGAAGGTAAAGATATTTTGAGAGCTCAAAGTGGGTTATTGAAATGGTGTTTTAAAAATAGAATGATACTTTGTAGAGCTAATAAATTTTAAAGCATTTCTGTATCACATTGCCCTGCCAGCAGCAAACTCTGAGTTTTGATATAATTGGCTTAATAATACTGATGTCGAACCCCCACATGATTATCCACACACAAACACAAATGCACGCATAGCATGGAAGGTATTAAAAGACACAAGAGAATATTTCCAGAAGCTGTAAAACAACATAGTTACTGGGAAGTCCCTTATTAAAGAGATTTATAGATATTTTTGTCCTGAGTATTGTGATTACAGAATACAGTGGATCTTTATTTGGACACTCCTAATCACTCCAAGATCTGACTTTAGTGAATATTTTTTTAAATTGCACCATATTAAACATGTCTGAAAGTAGACTACTCCACAGATATGACATGACTCTAAAATTGTATCTTACTGAATATTAAACTTTGATAGTTAAGCAGCTCTGTTGTAGATTTTATATGTACAGAATTTTTTTGTATAATCATGATAAGCATTCATTCATTTTCGCTTTTTGTTAGTGGCATGGGAAACTTACATTTAAGCTGAGACTTTCATAGGCTGCGTGGATTTTGATGAAAGGTTTACACTTGAGAAAGGACCAGCAGTTCATGCACTTTCTTCTGTGGCATTGTGGTGTTAGTAAAATGTTCCAAGGTAGATTAAAAAAAATATTCCAGACTAAAAAAATCAGGAATATTTGATGAATACTTGCTGTTTGTACATGCCTGGTAAGATCATCATACTCTTGTAAAATCATCACTTTATGGCAGTGGTGACTTGAGATATCATTTTAGATGCATTGTGTGCTGTAAGTTACATTTCTATCAGAACCATAAGCTGCAAGCTTCTGTGTTATTGCTCGTTATCCACATGAATATTTTCAGAGGAAGCCTTGTAGATTGATGGTTAGTGTTGCTGACTGGAACAGAACATCTAGGATCATTTAGGGATAACTAAAGAACTCCCCATGTTCATAGTGTAGCTATTTGTAGTTGATTTGTGAATTCCCCATCTTTCGAATGTCAAGCCCTAGTCATAGTGAATCTTTTTAGGTCACTACCCATACGGCCAGCTAGACTATTCTAAGTTGAACCAAGAAAAAGTAATGGCAACTCGATCTATTCCAAACTTAAGATTGGCATACACTAACTGTGGATGTCGGATGTCAAGCTCAAACAATTGTAGCCACTATGGTTTATTTTTAGTGAGGTATATTTATTAAAGGTTTGCCTTTCTCAGACTGTGTAATGCTTCTTTTTTTTTTTAATGGGAGAATTGATTGATTTTCCTTTTAATGTCTTTTATTGCATATTTTGTCCATACTTATTTATGCTTGACCTGACATTCAGAATTAACAAGATCAGTTACAGCAGTTTAATTATGATTATATTCACTAATTACACACATTCATTGGTTGTGGTTTTATTTTCCAGGCTATTTTTACTTTTATTATTGTAGAATTCAATAAATGACAAACAAAAATATTAAAGGCTAACTTGAGACTTACCAAAAATAAGTTGTGAGCAATTTAGCTGAATGTTCATTCGTTTTGTTATAAACAGGTTTTTTTTTACTTTTAAAGCACATTCTGACATGACTAAAGGCCATAGCAAATGTGACTATTAGTGTATTGAGGTGTTGCCCAATAAGAGAGCTTACATTTCAGGTCTTTGCTGTTTTCACAGGCTGTTTAAAGGCATATTGCAAATGAAACAAAAATATCTTTTAGGGAACTAGACCCATGTGTGAAAATAATGTTGCACCCAGGTTAGCCTTTAAGAATGCAGGAATAAAAGGTTGTACAAACTGACATGACGTGACATGCTGCTTAGTTACAGACTATCTGAATCAGAGAAAACAAAGCCAGGATAATTTTGTTGTTTATTATTTCCAAATCATGGTCCTGTGGTGTGGGTGATGGAACAGGAGTATGCAGAATCGAGATACAGATATACCCATCATGATAGGAAGAGAAAAAAAAAAAATCCTGGATAAGTTGTTCGCGACAGTATGACCCCTGCTCCTTAGCACATTCTCAAGATGCCAACCTCAACAAGAAAACCTTAAACTTGATTGAAAGGTATATTGGGATGACTTGGGTCAAGGATTGATATAAAATCCTGTTTGCATTATTCACTGTGATGTTGTCAGTTACAGGATTCCCTGTATATTACCTTAAGAAATTGAGAAGACTACAAAATTTATGACTGAAAAAAAATTTGTGCTTTAGGACACATTTTTCACACTTGTTTTTATTTTATTCAATTGAGCTTTGTCATGTGTTACTAACCTCCCACCCCGGACCCAATTTTAAACAAAACCCCTTTGCATTACATTCTGAGAAATGCTTTAGTGTGATCAATTGTAGAAAACCAGGTAAAAGTTTCCTAACATAAAACCAAAGCAAAGGTGCAGAAGTTTGAAAAGACTTTAGTGGGTAACTTTTTAGAATGTGTTATATGTTCAGTATTCAAATGATTTATATGAGGTAGGTGTACTTTGAGGTTATAGCTAATCATCAGGTAATGCCTCTCCACAAGCGAAGCGAGCAAATGCTTTAACAGTGACACCATTTTTTTTTAACATGTCCCCAACACTGATGTTTTGATCTAAAAGGAACTCCTGGAACAATAATCTGTCTTCCTCTGGCTCCTTGCATTCCCTCCGTGGTGGTTCCTCACATTTGTTTTCTTCTCTGTCCGGACAGGATCGTGTAGGTCGGTTACATGAGTCATCTTCATCTTCTTGACAGGTTCTTGGTGCCCTATTACATGAGTTGTCTTGATTAAGGTACCCAATTATCTTTGGATTCATGCCCACAATATGCTGACCGAGGACATTGGAAACTTTATCCAGCGACAAGCCTGAGTATGGATTGCACTCGTCTCGCTCATGGCATTTCCCATCATGTTGTAGGCTCATCAGAACCCCATACTTGCCTAAGCAGCAGTTATTACATGCATTAATTTCAGGGCCTGCAAGGTAAGAAAAACCCAGCAAAATAACAATTAAAAAACCAACTCTTGAAAAATGTTCAGTGCTAATTTTAATCACACTTTCTGCTCAATGTGCACACTGTGAAATCTTTGAAACTGGTACTTTTTAGTACACTTTTCTATCTGAAAATGTTTTCTGATGCAGCAAGATTGTGTTTGCAGCATATCTGAATTTATATGTTTATTTTATGACTGCAAAAAGTATCAAGAAGATATATTTATGTAACCACGGATATTGATGCAAAAATTTCATTTTATGCTAATATCACTATTTTGCATATCTTTAACAGGTGTGTAGTAAATAGTAGTTATCTACAGAGATAAAACACAAACACTCACATGAAGTATGGACGTATGAGCTGATGGAACTCTTTTCTTCCTTTAAGTGAACAGCTCGTCTCAGAACCATATTCTCTCCAACACTACCAATGCAAAGTGCCACTATGTCTGCCAGAGTGTTACAGCCCTGAGGTGCTGGGATCGAGTTGACCATACCTCTATTGGCAAAAATCTGCACACAAAGATTTATATCCCTTTGCCTAACACTTAAAAGGGTGAGCTCTCCCTTAATTTTTGTCAAGGGTGTATTTCAGTAATGGCTAGTTATGGATCTACATTCCTGAACTTGATCTTGACTGTGTTTATCTATTCTCTTCTTTTTTTTTTGCAATGGTATTTGATTTATTAATCACCTCTCTTTAGCAAATCTCCATTGTGCATAGTGGTTTATGATGTTCCAGCAACTAAGACTGTATAAGAGTGTTATCCTGCAGCCAAAGGTGTCTGGTATACACATACACACAACTCCCAAGCAGGTAAAACTCCAAATAGGGTGAAAGTTGCTTAGCACCGTTAAATACAGATTAGAATCCCGCTCTCGCCAATAGATAAGGCAAACTATTACTGTCTGGTAATTCTATTCACATACTAGTGGAGGAGAAATTTGTGTTGCAGTTGGAAACCCACAAGCCATTTCTCAGTTCTTTAGTGGTTTATAATCAATGGTAGTTTGCAATCTGTTTACAATACTGACCATGGGTAATTTTTGTTTGAGAAAAAAATGGTGACATGCATGTGCCACTTGAGAGGTCAAGTCGATAAACTTGCAGTTGCGGGCCACAAAGTCAGTTTCACAATTGACCTGCACAAAATAACGCAAAAGGTTAAAAGGTCTTTACAGAAACGTGACCCAGAAATCTAACATCTGGTTTCTCCTTAGACTGTCAAGATAAATGAAATTAGATAAAAATAAGAATTACCTCGACCATAGTAGCTGCTTTGCAATCATTCACAATGCCAATCAAACCCTGTGACATACAGCGAGTCTGGAGCTTTGTAGCTTTGCACCAACCTTCCTTCTGTGCCTGCTCATGAAGCCATTTTTCTGCCTGTCATCAAGAACAATATTAGAAAAATGCAAGTAAAATCATGGAAGATGTTTCTAGTAATGCACGACAAAAGGGAAAAAAAAAAGATACCAAACCACATGCAATCTGATTTATCAGCTGCAAGTAACGCCCATATAATTAACACATATATAATAATGATGATAAATGCAAAATTTGTGAAGTGCATACTCACACTCCTAAGGAGCATGCTCTTAGGGCCTAAGAACAAGAACAAGACGACAGCACAAGAGGGACGGGAAAACAAACGAATAAAATATGCACTATGAAAGAATAAAAAACAGTACTAATGATAAATAAAAGCAAATACAGAAAATGCAAAGAGGAAACTAAATAACACATGGTTCAATGCATAATTCTCACGATTTTTGTTACAGAAAGACAAAAAACTATTTTAAACAGACTATATAAATCTTTTCATTAACAATTTTAATTCAGCAGAGAACATTAGAAATCATGTTAAATGCACATGGTAGAGCCTATGTTAAATGTATATGTTAGTTTATCTGTTTAACATATGTCACTCTCCATTATGTTGCTCTCCATTAGATATATTTATCACATGCATATAACAGTTATATTATTATCAGACTTGAAGCACACATAACAGTTATATTATTATCAGACTTGAAGCACACTGTTCCTTTTGTGGTCACTAAAAGAAAGAAAAAAACCATGAACCACAGTTTCATATATGAAATATTACATTTAAGTGTCCTTCCAAATTTTATTTACATTACTTTGAGAAAAAAAATTTGTTCAGTTGCTAAAATTATAATATTTAGTATAATCTAAGAATTCCCAGAAAGTGATGGTGGGGAAGCTTGTGCACCATCACTCAGCATTCTTGACTTAGACTGTGCATTGGTCAAAATAAATGTTCGAGGAATGTAAGCAAGCAGAAGCATTTGAAACAAGGCTATACAAATAAAACAGAATGCTCTGAGAGCAAGAATGAGTTCCTCACACATTCCTCAACTACTACTCATCTAAGTCAAATGTAAAGTTACATAGCTATACATTCATAGTCTCCTGATGAAAGACTTTATTTTCTGAAACAAATGCGTGTTTATTGTTGTCACTGTTCTGAAGGTAAAGAAAGGTTAGGTCTGGTTCCACCATAAACTCACATCCTCTAAATCATTGCCACACCGTTCGAGTGCCTTCTTGCAGTTAATCAGAGTGTACCCAGTGCGCTTGCGTAGTTTATTAAGTAGTGTCTTATCCACTCCTGTACTCATTGTGCGCAAAGTACTTGACCAAAGGCATGATACTGGCATGCGTTGAAATACCAAACCTGAAACAAGATGCAAATTTTAAATCATATAATCTTTTTTCAAGTGCATGAACTATAGTTACATTAATTACTATAAAAAAAATAAGTCTCTATAATCTGCATTGATCATGACTTACTATTAATAAACACAAATTTAGGGTGGCCTAAATACATTCATCATTGAAATCATGTAACAATTCTGATATCTTTAAACTTAATGCATTTAATACCTTGCACCTTGCAACACTACTATTAAAATTCCCTACAAAATGACAGATCATGCTTTGAATGAACGTTTTTGTATCTGTAATTTTGTTAGGGAAGCAAAAAACTTTATTTTTAATTTTTGCCTCAAACCTTAATGTCAGTAAGAGAAAGTAATATTAAGCAAATTTTATCAAACTTAAAATTTATAATAAGTAGAAAGGTTGTGTCATGAAATGTTGAACTGAAAGTTTGGATAGAGAAACTGAGATTTGTATGCACAGGATTTCAATAGATGACAATAATGGTGTGATAACAGATAAACAAAGAAATAACAGGAGCTCCCATGCAGTACATGTAAGATGCATTTTGACCTTCTATCTTGTAATGTTGAAGCAAAGAGGTTAGTTAATAAAGTTACTTAAAGTCATTTATCGTTTTTCCGACATTAAATTGTGCCGTTTACTTCCTACAGCAAAAACAAGAAACCCAAATCATAGATTATTTTGTAACTGTATAGATGCATAACGATATTAATATTTATAAAAGTTTGACAATTGTAACCTTATCGGTATTAAGCGGTGTGTACGAAATAAAATGTCCTTTTCAGAAATGAACCTAGTTTTTTTTTATCATGTTCGATTTCGATAATAAAATGTTTATAAATTATGCTTCGTCGAAATCGAACCCCAAAATAAGAAATCGGGGACGCTGAAGGTTTCTGCGGTTATCGAAGTACAGCCGTGTGACATTGCCCCTTTATCGAACTCATGGGAAATACAAAGGAAATGTTTAAAACATTTTCCAGCATTAAATAAAAAAATACGGATGCTGTCTTCAACATACTCCACATGTTTAGAGGCATCAGAAGTGCTGGGATCGTGACACCAGCGTGAACGCTGTGGTGGAGGAACTCTTCAACCGACAATCGCCGGTCACTCAAGGGAAGCTATGACCATGCAGCTAAAGAGAGTTATGTTTCTTGCACCGTTTACTGGTCGCTTCTAATTTTTGCTGGTTTATAATTATATTTAAGGTGGTACTTATTATTTTTTTTGGTTAAAACGTGAAAACCATTGAGTATTTTGCCAAGTTTCAGATTTGTAGAAAAAGGTTGCATAAATACGTATAAAGATGACCATCAACAGACGAGAGAAAATCCTTTAATCTTGCTTTCATTTGATTGTTGGTAGAAGAGCGGAAATGAGCAGGTCCTGCATGGAACGCCCAGTCCACTCCTTCACATTAGCCATCCAGTTCTTTCTCAGTCCATCTCGTCTTCGACCTCACCTACAGTTCCGGCCCTGAAGAGTGTGGTGCCGAAGCAGACCAGCTTGCGCCGTCTGATTGAAGGGTTTCCTGGTGTCTCACGATGTTGGCGGCCGCACTTAAAATCGTTGGTCTTGCGTTCCATGGAGGAGATTCGGAACAGCTTTTTAAGACGCATGGTCTCGAATGCCAGTATTCAGTCATTTGGTATCATCAAGCAGTCTCCACGTCTCTTAATCATACAACAGAATTGGAAAGGTGGGGGGGAGCTACGAGGGACTTGTACAGCTTATATATACATTTAGGTTACCTTAATGTTGCTGCGCCATATTCTGTCCAAGCCTAACCATTGCTGAAGCGAATGTTTGCCATCTTTGGAAAAGGTGGCGCCCAGGAAGTACTTAAAATTGTTGACTTCCTCGAGCCTCCTCCATTCATGTAGATCTCTGCTGTGCCGCATCCGATGGTGTTGTCCATACTTTGCTCATGTTAGTTCTAGTCTCTATCCCGACGCATTGTGACTAACCTCTCTCTCTTCGGATTGCGTACAGCTATCTTGAACTCTTTTCGCAGGGCTGGTAGGGCTGCATGGATGCTGGCTGTAGTCTGGTTACTTTGGAGGATGCTGGATTCTGGGTCTTAAGTGGGTCACTTCAGTCCATAGGTTTAGTATAGAAGTGCGCTGTGGGAAGGTGATCATTGCTCTCTTCGATGACTGAAGATTTGTGCTGACCTGCTTTGGTTTTCTCGTCTATGTTACGGAATTGCTCCTCGATGCAATTTTCTTTAGCTGCCTTCATCCCTTTTCTGATCCAGCGCATTATTTGCAACACAAGGATTTTTTTATATTATTCTTCTGCCTTCCAAATACTTCTTTGGATGTTGAAATACCACCTCCTTGATGTTTTAAGCAAGGGTATCTACATCACAATCAATCACATTGAGGGTGATAAATTTACTTTTTACACTGGTCTTCAAAATTTCTGCAACGTTTGGGTCCTGCAGCTTCCCCAGATCATAACGAGTTCGGAGGTTGGTTGTGTTGCGTTTCTCTTCAGCTTCAACTTAGGCTCTTTTAGACAAGGTTGCTATTGCTGTTTATGCATGGGTTGGATATGTCCATGTTTTGATTTTGTTGATGCTGGATTTAAAACGACTCGGCAGTAGGATGAAGTCAGTCTGGAGATGGACTAAACCATCTGGAAAATGCCAAGCTACATTCCTTGATTTTTTGTTGGATGGAGGATAGTGTTTCGTTCTTGTTCTTAAGCGCTAAGAGCATGCTCCTTAGGAATATGAGTATGCGCTTTAAAAATTTTGCATTTTTAAAATAATAATTCTTCTTCTTGTTGGAAAAGACATTTTTTTATTGTTGTTGCTGCTGTTGTTGTTGTTGTTGTTGTAACAACAGTCAGACTGAAACTTGTGGCCTACTATTCCAGGTGTTTTTTTTTAAAAATTGTTTTTGCTTGTTGATAATAATCCAAGACTTGACTTTTATGATGCACGATTCTAAACTCTGGAAAGCTTGCCTGTCATCTTAAGTTAAAAGTGTAGAGTGTCAGCAAAAGACCGAGAACAGCACAACACTAGCAAAGTGACAAATGCCTTGTACCGACACTTAAGGAACCACAAAGTCAAACTGGACTGCTGAAAGTTGTTCATCAACTGGTATGGCCTAGGTCCTACCCGAAAGATAAGACTAAATTCACATTAGGGCAGAACCCAAAACATCATAAAAATGCAGGGAGGCGGCTAAACCGTATAAAATGATCAATTGTGTCAAAGATTGCTGACTGGTCTAACAAAGTGAGAATCGATACTTGCTCCTCATCCAGCCAACATAAAATGTCATCAGCGACATTCAGCAAGACCGTTAATGCGTTGTGGAAAGGGCGGTAAGCAGACTGAGACTGAGAGGAGGAGGTTGTTAGGCTCAAGTTAACGGTTGTCTCACTGCCACTTTCTCTAGCAACGTAGAAAAGAACAAATTCCAGACTGGACGGTAATTTTTCGATTCGTTCACATCATGGGAAATCTTCATTAGAAGGGGTTTAACCACGCTATTTTTAGGCAGGGAACACACCTAACATCACATTTTGATTGATGATAGGGGTCAAAGACTGAAAAACAAAGTCGATACATGGAAAAAAAAAAGTTGATGCGGATGCAGACATGCTGTGGATTTGTATGTGATAACAAAGCGCGCTTCTACAACCATTAATGTAGTGTTTTTTTCATTTCTTCTACTTAGATGAAGGACTAAACGTAAAAAAGCAAAACTTTTGTTGATTTTGTTATCCTTGTAAATAAAGATCTGTCAATTGCCCTCCTTTACGCTGACACTTATAGCCACTCTTACAAGCATTAGAACTCTGTGCGCATTCATGTTGTCCCTCAGAATATGAAAACAAAGAAACGAGTCTGAAATCAATTTTAAAAAGTATTCTAAAAAGACGCTCTGGAATAGGATCACGCAAACTGTATGCAAAATAATATTTATTCGATAATTAATAATGAATTTTTCTTTTTAAAAGGCTGTGTACTGTTCGTTTTTTTTTTTATTTTATTTTTTAGGGTGTAGATACAGCCTTTCCTTCGGCCCACATACTTTCAAGAAATATAGCCAGAAAAACAAGAACATTGGACTTAATTTTACCCTCTATGGCCAATTTTAGAGGTCGAACTCTTGTCACAGGCTCATATATGAGCAATATTGTAATTGTTCTCTCAAGGTTTAGTCTCATTACAGTCGAATTGCCATCACTGTTGCTAAGGTCTACGATGATGACAAGCCTTTCATGCTGACCACAGATTCTTGCGCCGCATCCGTCATAATGAGCTACTTCTTCCAGAGCCGGGTGCCACGATTGAGCCAATTAAGAACCGCGGACTTTCATCGTGTCAGGTCGTGTTAAGGATGGAGGGAACCTTTCAGGAAGTGGAAAATTCCGCAAATAGGCTTCTGATGGAAAACTTTCTAACGAGTCGAGTGCGCGAGGCATCTGTTAGTCTCCAAGATGTTTGAATGCTTTATCATTGAAAGTCATCGTTAACCATACAAAGATGATATATATATATCTTTCTCTCTCACACACATATGCCCGTACTCACGCACGCACGCATGCACACACACACACACACACACAGGCGCGCGCACATTCACGCAAAGAGAAGGAAGAATGGAAGGAAGATAGACTATTTATGAACATTGTTAGAAACCTCGCTTTTGGTGTTGGTCAATACATTTCATTTTCATGTATAGTCTCATGCTGTGTCCGTCACATAAACCGCACCCCGTGAGAACCATTTCATCCATCTTGTCGCAAAACAAAGCAAAAGCTCGACCCAGGAGATACCAGCGGTGTTTATCCATTCTGCCGTCAGTCAAAGCTGGGGTATACACAATAGACATCGGGAGGAATGTCCTTCCAGTCACGTGTTTCTGACACGCGGCTTGCAATCATTTTATAATGACTTCCTTCCCTATCTCCGTTTTCGGTCTCTTCCCATTTTCTGCTACGGTGCCTAGCTCCAGAAAAGCCTCCTCCGCCATTTTCTGCTTTGCTGCTGGCATGCTTTGAACTTTGAATAGATGCTTAGATTTCACTCCGAGCGCACACCCCCTTTAAAAAAAATCATCCTCACTAAGTCATATGAGCTTTTCTTCAGTGTTGAATGCTGGTCTTAGTAAGGGGTGGGGTGGGGAAATTGCAGAATGGGTTCGTGAGAGGTTACTTCCTGTGGCGTCCCTTCCGTGATTGGCATAACTTAACCCTTTTATCTGTCGGTGAGTTCCGTTCCTCGGAGCAACAGAATCCGCAGCAGAAGTTTACGTTCATGTGAAAACTGTTTTTAAAATGTGATTCTCTGGGTTTATGGTGAAAATATTAATGATGCAAGACTTTCTAAATTATGCGAACATTCAGGAGGCAGTTTTCTGAAGTTTGAAAAATGATTTCTACTGCGCTGTTTTCGTACTCGCCCCTTAGCCATGGCACGATCAGTTTTCGCTCTCTTTCATAGTCTTTTAGAAACCAGCTCTCAGCCTTTGACACAAGAGCTCAAAGACATGCTCTGCTATTTCGGGGAATTACGTAATGGTTTGCAGTTTAAGACGAAGTTAAAGACTGCTCTAATAAAGGTAATAGCTTTGCTGGCATGTGGAGTCTTTGATGATATCTAAGCTGTAAAACGAGATACAACATGCCAACAGAAAACTCACCTTGTGAAGTCATAGATGTTAAAGGAGTGTACACTGACATTCTTGGTGAGTTCTGGTGTCTGAAAGGTCAGGGCACGGCAGCTCCAATCGACAATGTTCCAAGGAGATTCTGACCGAGTCAGGACCATGGCTATAACAGGACTGGGGACCACCTGTCAATGCCAATCCTTTAAATGAGCATCTCCTTCGGTCAACTAACGATGCGTTACTAAAAAATGGAGACAACTATACGCCAGAGTTTTGATACGTGTTTCCTCGGCGATGCATTTTCTCTTCAGTAAGTGTTCATCAACATTCACTTTCAGTGTAATAAATGAAAACGAAAACGAAAAGCAGTTGTTCATTTCTTATTAGTCGTGGATCATGCCGATCATAATCAAATTATTATCATCCAAAAGTAATCTTCTCTATTGTATGCAAAACCTTCCTCTATGAACAATCTTCTTCATGCTCAATAATTTCTTCAGCTAGTATTTCGGATTTTTTTTTTTTATCTTAAGGGGTGTGATTGTGTGGCGGGCGTCCATTGCAATCTATGTCTTCAGGGCTTGGCATATTACTAGGATTATGAAGAGATTGTGAAAATCAGTTTGGTAAAAATCTTTCTTTGGCAGAAATAGAAGTAACCATGAGCTAGCATAGCTCTCGGGTAAGCACACTAAACCTCATGATTTTTATTTATTTATTATTTTAAGCGAGAGTTTTTATTTTGGTAATAGCAAAGTGCATCTTTTCTGGCTCAGGTTTAAAGAGTTAATATTCCGCCGGCGAAGATCGATCAAGTCAACATTCAACCCTTGTCCGCCATGCACATCCGTTCCACGAAAGGAGCCAGTAAACGACTCGCAGGAAGATGGCGCTCAGCGGTCCAGTGGCGGAACATGACCTGCAAGGATCACGAAATAAAATGAAGATTTGAAAAGCGATAGTGCTTCCCTCTCTCCTTATTTAAGGAAAGAAGAAGAAAGTAAGAAAGAAAATATTACTAAGGCTGCTATTTTTATTACTTCGTCTCATGCTGCTGATGATGCCTGCAGCACCATCATGACCGCGCGACACTTCGCCAACGACGACAACAACAACAACTGCTATTTTAGCATGAGCGAGGCAGCGCTGACATCATCTCTTCTACCACCCACATCACCAGTCCTGCCACCTCTAAAAAACCTGAAAGCACACAGACTAAATGTATAATGTTATCTTGATTATGGTTGGAAGAAGAGCAGGAGGTGGAATAAATTTTAAAGGGAGGGTCCGTTGGGCAAAAACCCAGACACATGGATCAAAACGTCCCCATTATTTATTACGGTTAATTAGCAGTGCTGGCTTTTAACTGGACGTACAAGCGAACTTGGAAGTTTATCTCATCTTAGTGGAAGTTGTTTTCAAGGCAAACATTCACACACACAGAAGAAATATCGCTTGACTCCTTCGGCCAAATGAATAAGAAAAATGGGAAACATAAATGGTTCGAAAATAAAAGTGTCCAATAAATAAATTTCGCTAATCATAAATTTGTTTGACTTTTTATTTGTAATAGATAATCCTATTGCTTTGCAAAGTACATTTGGTCAAGTGTCACCTGTTCGTTTTATGCTTCAAATCCAGAGGGCAACAAGTTTGACACAAGAGTGTCAGGGAAGATAGCGTGTTAGCTTTCCGTGCGATGTCAAGTTAGTGGATGCTGAGTATTTCCAGTAGATCATTCCTACCCAATATTAAAAAAGACTAGCTGTGCTGTTTTTTTTTAAACATGGGTCACAGTAAAAAGAAAATCTGGACTCCGTGTAGAATGGACATTTAAAGGCACGTTTTAAAGAAAATTGAGAAAAGTTCCAATCACGGCAATTTTAATATAACCGAGATAAGCAACAAAAGATTCAAGGTATAGTATGTATTAATTGTGAGGCAGTAATGGAAGGAGTTTTATTCAGCGCACAGAAACACTAAATAGCGCAAAATACCTGTTGCGAGTGAAGACAATTCAACAGTGTCACAACAAACAAAAGCCAAACCCGGGTATTTCTTTATCTTTTGCCTTCGCATACACGTTAGAAGGAACGATGCAGCTTTGGGAATAAAGTGATTTGCATACAAAACTTATCTAGTATCAGAATCTTTCTTGCACTTAAACCCGTTACGCCAACCTACTTCATAATGAAATTACTGAGCAGAGACTGAAATACTTCTGCTGAGTCCAGGAATGTTTTCAGCCCAGTAAACACAGACGACACAGTAAAGAAAAATATTATTTTGAGACGTTTTGTAAAATGTCTCGTCAATACAAAAAAGTGCTTTAGACAGAGAAAGATTCTTTCAATGGAAAAGACATTAAACAGCTGAAATGTTCAAAATCTTAAGGGAAGTGGACCTGTCGGCATGAACTCTATCGGGGTTTCCCCCACCACCCATCAAAAAAAAGGAGAGGTGACACTCGCCAAATGTATGGATGTGAATTGTTTACAGATTTATTTTCCACGGGAAAGGAAATGAACAGAAAATGTCTAATTCTGCAGAAAGCAAGCACTCGTGACAGTGATTCTTTGAATAAGTCATCGATCTTACAACACTCAATGGAGGAGTGTTCCATCAAACCTGGAGTGCAATAAGATGGAGTTCGTAAGTTTTCTTTCTTTATCTATCTCCCCCTCTCTTTCTCTCTGTCTTACACATAATCACCCCACCCACTAACACTCTCCCTCTTATTCAGAGTAACAACATGTCAAAGGGAATCAAGAAAGAAAAATAAAGATTGTTGATGTCATGGTTAAAGCGTTTAAAACTAGAGAGGCTCACGTTCCAGGATGTTCTATAAATCGGTGTTTTTGAGAAAATTTATGGCTGTTTATTTCTCGGAAATTGATTTACTTTAACATATATCAGTGGCAAAGATAAACACTAGGTCACAAGGATTATGTAAGTCCTCCAGCGATCCGCGGCATGCTAACTTCGTTATTGTTATCAACACCTGGATCCATCGAACGTAAAGCCAAGGATCATCAATGATCTTCAAGGAGGCTGGTTCGAACCCATTGACGCAACATCTCTTGTTGACGGTAAATCACGAAGAGCTCAGACATTAAGGAAATAAATCTTTCTTTTCTTTCAAGGAACTAAAACCTTCCTTGAGACTAAAAAAAAAGCAACATCTCTGGATAAATGACGAAGTCTTTAGCGTATACCCATGGCGTTGACAATACAGGGTTTTTTTCAACGGATACGTGGCTGAGAGAAACGGTAAAATAATATACATTATCTTTCTTTATTGGCACAAGAAGAAGGAAACTTCCTCTTTTTTTCCTCTTGCATATGTTATTCCTTCTAAGCCCCTTTCTTTTTTGAAACGGAGGATGTTATTTGATTTACACTCAATACTTTTTATTACAAGTTCACAGTTTGTTTTTATGGTGTTGGCTTACGTGGAAGGCAGATCTCAAGAAAGTTTCCACAGATGGTGCCCTATCACTATCAGAACGAGAATCGAGCTAAGAGCCAGGCGGACGGGCGAGTTAGTCGAATGTCGACCTGGTGACGACTTGATCATCAAGGACATTTCGTTTATTCCTATCCTCCTATGCTCCCAATCGAGAAAGCTTGTCAGTTATCATAAGAATGCCTTTCCTGCTGCTGACAACCACTCAAGCTGCTGACATGCTGGGTTTGTGAGTTCCAGCTGACATGCTGGGTTCGTTTCCAGCGCACCGTTTCTTGTCGTGTACCGTTGTCACGGTTTTCCCCACGACGTCCTTGACCAGCCATTCACCTTTCAGCTTTCTTCCTCCTTTTACAAGCTGCAACGGTAGACAGCCCCTATAATCAATAAGGTCTCTCAGATTGGCCCTACTTTCTTTCAGAAAGCCCTCTCTTTCTCACACACACACAGATCAACCAACGACGAGAAAGGAGAATGCCTCAATGGCTGCAATGGGAGTGCTTTTCATGGACCCAGGATTGTCCTCATTCCAAAATTCTGGACTTTCTAGCTTGTTGGTATGCATCTTGGCTTCTGCTGCCCAAGCACTGGCTCCATATTCCAAAACAGGACAAACTGCTCCTGTGGAGACAGTCAATATCTACACACTGGATCCCCCAGGGTGGTCCAGAGAGCTTTTTCATGGACAGCTTCTTCAATCCTTTATTCACCATGGCATAAATCTGTGCCTCCAAGACAGTCTGGTGTCTAACTTGAAACATTGAAACGAATTTTGTTGCCAGGCTTTATGCTTTCCATTGGAGTAGAGAGAGAGAGATCGTGGCTGGAGTCTGCACCTCACTCAGCTGGAGGCTCCAGTCTTCCGTCCGCCGGGGTAGGTTTCTCTCGGTCTCCTGTACTCTGTATGGCTGCATGTTACGCCACACTCTTGACGGCTACATCATCGACATGATGGGTACTGCACCCATAACAGGGTTTATGTTTATGTTTATGTTAATAGGAATCATAAAATGTGATCACCCCTCCTTATGGCACACCTTCTCCTAATATGTTCACTAAGGTGTCCATACATGATTCTTGCCAATCGATCGTGGGCAGTATTGGTGTTTTACGCCGAGCCAGCAACTAAAGTTATATCACGGCAAGACAGCCAGCCCTATAAACAAATGCCATATGTAGAAAAAGAAGAGCCTACCCGAGACGAGAGTTGAACCCAGGACAGCCAACCCTCACTGTATTGGTGACAGGTGTTAACCGCAATTGTGGAGGAAGCAGAGGATCCATCCGTAAATCATTTCAGCCGATCCGTTCTGGGCAGCTTCAGCAGGAGGCCATCGTGCCACACTTTGTCAAAAGCTTTTGTCATATCAAAAGAAAACAACAGCGATTTTCATTGTTTTTCTTCAAAACCGGTTTCAATCTCTTGAACCATGAAGGCTAGCTGGTGTTCTGTACTTTTGTTTTTCCTGAAACCTGTCTGCGTGAGAAGCAGAATATTGTGGCCAAGGAAGGACAACAATTTCATGTTTATTGCCCTTTCTATAAAGTTGTCGAGACAACTTAGAATTCTGATGCAGCGGTAGTTGCTTTGATTCTTGTTATCTTTTCATCTTTGTGCAGGGTATGATGGCCTTTTTCCAAGACGCTGGAACAGTGCTTGACTTCCACAACTCAGAATTCACAAAATAAATAATTTTAAATAAACAATTCACAAGCTCAGGTGCTTCAACATGAAGTTTGTGATGCAGTCGAGGTCTGATGCCTTCTTGCTCTTAAGTTATTTTTTTATTGCAGCTTTCCACTTCTTGGCTGATATTCTTCGTACATTTCTCAGTTGACTTATGGTTTTGTATGGCTTTATATTTTCTGATCTTCCTGGTTTTTTCTCTCGCGAGTTTGATATATCGTTGACAGGCAATTGGCTGATTTCCTTGTGTGTGAAGGTCTTCCCCATGACCTTAGGACAGTATTCTTCATTTCTGAATTATCATCATTAAGTAGCTTAATGAGATTCTACAGCTTGTTGGTGTCTTTGTCCATGTTTAAAGTAGAAGTATTTTTTGTGCCATGCAACTCGAGTTTCGCAGAGTTTTTGTTTTTATGTATTCTTCTTTGGATTGTAGTGGGCTGTTGTGTGTTCATCAGATGAAGCCCCATTTTCCTTCTGTTTGCTGCGTTTTGTTGATCATTCTAACATAGGATGACATTTGAACCTACGTTTCCCACGGAATATTGTTTATTGAGCTGCGTCTAGGATTGTGAACAGCACAACTTTCCTGTTACGGAATAAAAGCCTTGAATTTAGGTTTTAGCAGAATTAATCTGTTGTTTTCTGCTCTTAGCACTGACATCATGCTCTGTACAGAGGGTGGCAGGCTTGTGGTCCCTTTCTCCCAGCTGTTGTTCCTGTCCTCGAGGGATTTTGGTTGTATTAGGGCTGCGATCCAATCGGCAAACGGTCAAGCAGCCCTATATCAATCTACTCAGACAAAGACAAAGTAAGGAATACATCATACTGATGTAGGTGCGCAGGTGGGATAGACGTCCACTCGTCCTGAGGCGTCGTCTCGGCAAACACCGCCCTGGGTACGATAGTCCAACATTATTTCATTCTAATAGTAACAGTCTGTTACAGAAAGTGCGAACGCTGGAAGAATCGGACGATAACATTACAGATAATGATATGGATGTCATGGCAGTCAGTAATAGCAAAGACATTTTTTTATTCTTTCTTCGGTGGCTAAGGAGGCGTCTGCAGTGCCGGGCATCTTTCTTTTTTAATCCTGCAAGTTTCTTGCAACAGCTTTTACCGAAATTATAGCTCTGCTACATATTAGATCAGTACAAAGCTTTATGTTTTCTTTAAGCATCCATTTTTATTTTTAAGAGCGAGAACAACTCAAGGTAACTTGACAACTACGTCTGTAAAAGCGGGGAAGAATCAGGAAGAATTCCTGCATTCACGCCCAGCAGGAAACTGTTTTAAAATGTTGTGCTGAATAAGTCATGAAAACCTTAAATTTTATCTTAGAAAAAAAGGACAGAGAGACATAAAACAAATCTGAGTTAGAAAAATGTAAGTATTTAAAATATCTGAAACACGCAAAAAATTCGTTATAAAGGAAATGTCTCAAAAACCAAATGAAAGCTTTTAGCCAGGATCGAAGTTGGGAAAATGATAATAAAAATAATCGTAAAGCTTCACAGAATTTACAGACGTCAGAAATGTCTGACCATGACAGCAACCAGACAAAAAGCTGGCTTTTATGGACAATAGAAGTTCTGTGAGAAGCTGCAGGTAACTGAACTGATGATTTTTAAAAAAAGAAATAAAAAGCACATTGAAGTAAGTAGGTTCGAAAGTTTAATCATCACTCTATGAAAAGACCTTAGTCATTCTTTACAGATGTAATAACAAATGAAAAAATGGTAACATCCGAAAACAAAAAAGGTAACGGTAAAAGTCGTCTCCTAACCTTTTTGGGTCGTTGGGGAGGGGGTATGACGTCACTTTTCTAGCTCTCCCTCATTTCCTTATTTTTCCAAACCTCTAAGGAGTCAGGTAGCCATCAAAAACACGCGAGTGCCATCTTTTACGACGACATTACGACAGCAACATTACTAGATGCTGGTAATTGCTCAGCTCCCTCATACTCTGATGGTCCCCTCCGTCTTTAACTGATAGGAGGAGTTCAGCGACCATTTAACTTCATGGCGCCACCAGGTCGTAGGAATTATTTAGCTTCATTATAATCTGATGGCTCCATCAAGTCAAAGGAATCCTTCCGCTTCATCATAATTAATGTGACCACCGTGCGGTCCATCGTTGACCCAAACAGCGCCTGACTAGTTTATCCACAAGACCTTCCTAATTCATGGTCACACGCTTGCTATCATGACATTTCTCCCACCCCTTCCTCAGCCTCGTTAAGAAACAGTGTAATGCGTAATTACATCCTCACCTGGCGCCCTCTGGTGTCTCTAAACTTCCATGAAAATGTCACCTCAGCACGACTACTGCCTGCGTCTTGGCGAGGTCCGCACTTTGCGATGTCAATCAGGGAAGCAAAATGTGAGGAGATTTCCACGCCTGGTCATCAGACCACCATCATCAACTAACTTGTAATGTGCACAATTTGCGAATGCGCCAGATGCAAAAATCTTTAGCCCAGACCTGCCATCCAATGTCTCGAAAGAATCTTAGGTCTTAGTCCAAATAGTAATCAAATGGGAGAGAAAAACGGTTAAGCGAGAGATGCTGACATGCAGAAGAAGACGGTGCAATTAAGATTAAATTATGGCAAGACATTTCTTTAACGAGAAGTAGTGTCGTTTTTGTAAATAAAGAGCCGGAAATGTGCGAAGATGGCCTCATCTGTCACTGTTTCTTGCTCAGACTTCTGTATGGAGGTTTTGTGGACTGGAGGGAGCTTCCATGATGGTCTCCGCTCAACGTCTGCACCGCATCTTGAACCAAGAGCTCTCTGTTCGCTCGAAGAGGTTGATGGAAAGGTACTTCTTAGGCCTAACCCACCCCTTCTAGAAGAAAGATTTACGTGTGATCAAAAGACGTAAAATTGAATTAGGTTTGTAAAATAATAAAACAAATAACAAATAAATAAAATACAGTCTAAATAAGCAAAACCGAATCGCTTGAGCTTCAGTTGACTTCTGCTGTGTCGACGAACTCTTAATGGAATCTTTCAGATAGTGGAGACAGCAAATTTTTGCATGGGGATGTAACAAGAGAAAAAAGTGTCAGAAGTGGTGGTCTGGTTTTATTTTCTTTGATTTTGTCCTGTAGATGATGATTCTTTCACGGTGCTGAGCTTTCGAAAATTCTTTTCGTGTTCATTTTTCCCTGTGCCTGTGCGAAGCGTCAAAGTGTTGCAGGAGCGAGATGCAAGAAAAAGGATGTCAGGATGCAAGCTCTTCCAAAGCAGGGTCGAAAGGCCATAGAACCGCTTGGAAGTGCTTGCTCAACATGGCCGCCGTGAATCAACAGCCAATGTAAAGATAACACTGTGAAGGACGGAACAAAATTTTAAAAATTATTCGTGTTAGCACAAAAAAATTAAAATCGAATGCAAAAACTGGCGCCCCATTAACAGGACAGAAATCTTCGTATGCATATGCTCTGGTGCTGGAAAGGACGAAGAACAGGTCTACTTGTATCGGTGATGAGAATGAAAAAAAGAAGGATGAAATGTGAACGCTCCTTGAAGTTCAGTTTACTCCTGTCCCCAATCGTGGATGCACTGCAAAGAAAGCTTGATGGACTGGAAAGAAGAGGCTTGGTTGCCCTGTTCCCCTTATGGACGATTCCTGAGAGCAAGATTGTTAGCCAGCAATGAGAGCAGAAGGCGAGAAGCACAAAGCAAGCAGACCCTTCACCGACACACTAGATGCATTTCACCGCCATTTTACTTACAATAACAGACTTAAAATATCGTCTGCTTTTCTTGCTAGCCTCCTCTTTCCGTCTATTGATACGACACTCAACAAAAAAAAAAATGCTCAGTTTGGATGCCAGGTAGGGAGAGAAGATGAAACGTGCCAGAACTAACCCTTGTTTTTATACTTATCTATCCCCTGTCTTGTCTTACATCTATCCCCTTGTTTTGACATGCATCTACCATCTGGAAAGGACCGTTTGCTGTTTAGTCAAACGCTCTTTCGGTATCACTGCTCTCATCGTCTGAGTTCTTGTAAAAACCTCTGCAGAACCTGCCTAATGAGAGCGACCTTCCACAGACATAACAAACAACAAAAAATGTTTTCTGACAAGTCTCTATCCAACAACGGAAACAAAAAAATCTCCCTTTCCTTCCGAAATTATAAACAATTGCCTGTTTTCTAGACAGGCTTGCTCATTGTGTTTTTTTTAAAGCTGTAAGGAAGAGGTTATAAATTTTCTGTTCAGAAGTTTCAGTAGTTCTAAAAAGGGATTGTCATCAAACTGCTTTTTTTTTTAAAGTCGTTGAAAACAGGAAAAAGGTGGGCAGACGACAAGTGATTAAGAGTGAGTGGGTGTACCCGTCTCACGACTACTACTTTTTCTTTGATGAAAGGGGTTTTTGAATGCTCAAAGAGTACATGAATTGGAGACAGGGATGAGTTTAGTAGTCACTGGTCTTGCTCTGTTTTGTACTCATTCAATCTGTGGAGTAGTCTTTCCATTAACCAGGTCGGGTGTGGGGAACCTTGAAGTTTTCCTAGTCTTCGCATTCAGTCCTGACCAGAATTGTCAGCGGATTGTAGAAACCCGTTGAGGTGAGACATACCAGTGGTATGTTTGCATTCAGACCATTGTTTGTTTCGTGTTGTGAAAATTTATATTTTTATATAAATTTTTATGTTTAGATATTAAAAACACGATATTTATCTCCATATTTTGTATTTTGTTTGTTCGAATTTCCCTCAGGATCTGTGCGCCGGATCTCGTTAGTGCCTCGAGGAAGGAGGCAATCTGGGTAAAGAATGTTGTGTTTTGTATTCCTTTGAATATTGGAGCTCCGGATCCGACAAAGGGTGCTTCAAGGAGGACATTCAAGAGAGAGAAAGGGGGAGAGAAAGGGGAGAGAGAGGGTGGGCGAAGAGAAAGGGAGAGAGACATTGTAACTGCTACACATTTTCTATGGTTATTAGTGTTATGGAAAAAATATGATTTAAATGTAGAGAAATGTAGATGGGTAATATACCTTCACACTTTAATTTTTTTTTTTTCTGAAGAACATTTACACCAGGCTTTTTTCCTCAGATTTTGTTGATGTTTTATATTATTTTTCGTCCTAAAGCAACCGTAGAGTATGCGTGTGACAGGGATTCGCCGCTAATATCAGACAGTTTTTGCGCCATTTTGAAATCCTTTGATGTCTCTTTGCTCCACCACAAATAGTTAATAACCTTAGCCCTGAACAAAAGACAAGTCAGACAGAGGACAACGATTTTGCATCTTAACATCAAAAGGAACGATTGCAAGTTTCATCTGCCGGTACACAGTCATTAATTGAAAGTAAAACACATTAGTGAAATTAATTCGCCTTTTATTTTTACATCGACGAAGATATTTCATAGTTAAAACGAAACATTGTCCTGTCACAGTTATTAAAAATCCGTTTTGTCAAGTGGAATCATCGTTATCCATCCAGATCTCCTGTTGCCATTGAAATCACGGAAAAATGTGTTAAGATAAATGATTTTCCACAAGTCCTCTATATGAATACCAAGGGTTCACATTTTTAATGCTAGGTGCACCTTGGACTGACAATTTTTCAGCTTTCTTACAAACCCTTCCAGCCTCCCCCCAACCCCACCCTCCCCAATAGAATCAACGGCATTTTTCCAAACAGGAAACGTTATACTTGTGAAGTTCTGTTAATGACTCATTAAGGTCATGGTAATAACCGAGCAGCGAGTGTCAAAATGTTTTACATGTCATTAGATGATGAAAACATAAATTTTTACAGTGCTAATACTTCGTGATCTTATTGTCAGGGGAAAGAAAGTACCTGGCCTAAAACTTATTTTAATTAAATTTACTTTCGAGGCGAAAACAGTATAATTAGATGGGCTGCCCTAAAGATAACACCAGCAGCAGAATGTAGATGAAGCTGCAATAACTCAGCTGGTGTGATGGCTTTCTCTCGAAGAACAACAGTTCCCTTTGTTGGATTTGCTACTCGGAAGGTAGGTAGTCTTGAGGAAACAAGTATCTTCTACAGGATAGTCTATCCCTCTTTCTAAGTGCTCGAAATTCACTATTTTTAGATAGTCTGATACCTGATCGTGTTAACCTGAGGGCTAGGCATGCTGCTTATAGGGCTAGCGTGTTGTTTGTCACTGAGACCGGATGATCATCTCTCTGGTGGCAAACGTGTTGGTAGTGAGAGATGTAGTGGTTTTTTTTTTGTGTTATCGGTAAACATCCACCACAGTAGGTCATCACTTGAATGGCCAGCTTGTTTTCCAATTTTCCTGTTTACCCCGCGCACAAAGAAACAGGTACGATCTGATTGATATGTGAGCGAGTAAGGAGGAATAGAACGGGTAGAGTGGTGCCAGAAGGCCAGCCGCTGTTGGAATTTGTTTACGATCCCCGGTGCGTGCAATGGTGTCGAGTGTCAAGGACGGAGTTCAGGTCAGGAAAGAATATTATTGTCTTGACAGCTCATGGTCTGCTAATATCTGGCTTAGGTCGCTAACGTATGGGTTTCTGCACCTTCCTTTGTTAATGATAGTCATAGTAAACGAGCTGTCTGTGTGCACCTCAATGAAATGCCGTCCACCTGGACCAGTCTTTTCTTTTAAAGTCCAAGCCCAATACTCTCAAGAATTCGCCGAAGAAAAGAAAAAAAAAAAACGACTTCCTCGCACGACTTCATAAGTTGTTCTCAAGATTTTTCAACTGTCGTCTAGATGTCTTTACTCACCGCTTGAATGTCGGCAGGTGATTATTACAGGGCTCGTGTAACATCCATGCCTAAATAAGTTACATGCTGAGAAGGACAGACTATATTTTTCTAACTAATGGTGAACACCAGACGACGAATAAAGGTTATCAAAATTGCAGAGCTTCGATACATTTCTTTACGATTCGAAAGCTTGTAAGAAGTCGTCAATAGAGTCCAAGACCTCGGTGAAGCCACTTCTGTTCACAATGCCTCTAATAGCATGCGACTGGAATGGTTAGGTCTGCATTTTGAAACGAATGGTCGCCGAAAATCGAAGAAGTGTGTCTCGTCGGCGTCGTATTCGAGTTTCCACTCCAGCCCAGCAACCTTGTAATCATCCGGATGGATGGGGACTAGCCTCCACGCAGACTGCAAGTTTATTTTTGCACAAAAGTGCCCGAACTTTGCAATAGGACAGACTTCTTAGATAGTCTGACAGCGAACAGAGAGATGATCTGAGTAGGTTTTGTAGCCTTCCTAGTCATCATGGATAAAACGAAGCCATCGGTCCATCGTTTGGTATAGTTGTTATCGGGGTAATGATAGCGGGCTTTGTTGTGACGATAAAGTAGATGTCAATGGATATTTTCTTCAAACACTGAAAAATAAAAGTGTGCCAAGGCAAAATCTTGCATGATGTTATGCAAATGCCCCTAACGCTACTTTACAAATTCATCTGGGATACGGCAAGGGGATTCTTTCGCCTTTGCCTTTTTGTAATGAAGTTCCAGCCAATGTCTTAAAACGCGGCCATGTCACTACATTCGGTACTCGGTGGTGGGAGAGACCCTTTAGATGTCACCTCCCTTCCCGAAGGTTGTGCAGATTCCTCCATCTTTATGAGGGGCCTGAAAGAGTTAATGAACATCCACGCCCTTGTGACATTATCTTTCTCCGACCCTCGGACCTCCCTGACCCCTACGACTGCGTAGTATGTGCCCTACCATCCCTCCTCCATCCATCCACGGTCTATAGCTAACCTTCTCATACTAATTGTGCTTTGAAGTCAATCTGATCAAGTTTTTTAAAAGAAAAATTACGGCAGAAAATGTACAGTTTCTTTTAAATTATCAGACAGTATTTTAAAATATTCACGTCAGTAAATTATATTTTAACATTTTGATCTCATCACACAAGCTAGATACACGCACAGTGCCGCAAACCAATAATGGACAGTAAAACCTAAAGACATAAACTGGAGATATCGTGCTGATGAGGTCAAGGGCAATAACTATCCTGAGGTGTCCATTCAAGTTGGTGTCGCTTTTCTCAGAGTTTAACATTTTAAATTAAAGTTTAGGTTTGCGTTCCTCAGTGATTTTATTTGGTGACCCAATTTCCTCACGAGGACTGTTTATAATGTCTGATAAAACAACGAAATTTTTAATATAATTTAAATTTTTGTAAAGCTCATTCGTAGCCTGCCACACGAATTTTTCAAACACCACAGACGCGGCGAATCAGCGCAAACACGACAACAAAACACAAACCAGCGAAGGTATAATTGTTGCTGGCGCCATGGAGACGCAAGTTAAGCATCACATGCAAATGTCCTGCGATAGGCACGCAATATATCACACACTGAACACGCAATCAAGTGCACAGAAAAAGAATTAATCCTATTGTTTTCGTCTCCTCCTCACATCTCCTTTCTTTTTTTTTTTCCATTCTTTGCTGTCTGACTGAATGGTAGATGACTCCGACATGAGAAGTTCATGGACACAGAAACTCCGTTAGAGATAACCGTAAACAACGACCATTGTACACACACATCGGCTTGAGTACAACTTAGTTTTGTTTTTCGTGATTTATCTAGAAAATTATCACGTCACGTCTGCTAAGTGTTTTTCATTCCGTCGTTATGCTTCCCCCTGCGATGCTCAGTAGATAAAGATACACCAAGCAGGGTTTGAAACCTGTGCCCCCGAGTCCTTGCGGACGGAATCAGGTCAGTCGTCCTCGAGGATCTTTGAGAATTCAGGGTTGGGCAAAACATTGTAGTTTTCGTGCTTGGTTATGTGCTTCTGATCCAGACCCTCAATCGACGATTGTTGCAGGAATTCTGTCTAACAGCAATGGAGGGTTCCTTTCTTTGAATAATTCACGCCACAAGTTAAAAGGAAACAATAGTAAGGCAACACAGGTTTAATGTGTATCGGAGCCGATTGGAGATATTATTTACACCCGGAAGGGTATCAGTTGTTGTTTACATGCATGAGTGCGTGCTTGTGTTTGTGTTCTGTTTTTTTGTGTTGTGTGGCTAAGTGTGTGTGTTTTCTTAGCTTAATTTTTAGCTTGTCTTCCGTCTTTCCTTTGTCAGCTGAATTATGCCATAGTCGTTGGAACTACCATACTTCTTCAAGGGCTAACCTCTCATACAGCACCTTTATCTCATCTGTCTGGGAGAAACCTGTAGACTGCGAACAACTGCAAGTGTTTTAGTTGCTGCTGTAAACTGTGCCACTTGCCGGCCCCACTTTTAAAGGAGAAGGCAAGTTAAATGGCAAGTTGTGGTTAAATGATGAACACAACACGAGTACAACTAGTTAAGACAAACAAACCATGAGACTGTCATGACATCGGGAAAAAGTTCATCATAAACCACAAATTAATGTCATTTGTCATCAAAGAAGAACTATGGAAGAACTGGAAATGTATGTTAATTTTAAAAAAAGAAAGTTTGAAGAAACGCTGAAGAATGACTATTTCTTGCTCAATGTCGGTCTGTATATTTCTGAGTATCCGCGTGTCGTTTTGTGTGTCTCTGAGTCTTTGCTTTGGTCTTTGTGTTTGTAAATAATTTGGCGAGTTCTTTATGAGCTCTCTTCCGCTCGATATCGTGGATCGTTGCATTTTAGCATGCCACTCGTGATACTAATTGTAATTAGTCTTGATTCTTGCTCAAACCTTCAGGAAGTCTACCTTACCTGCGATATCTGATGATGTCTATCAACACGTTTTGTAAGCAATATATGTTTTGTACGATGTTGAACCACATCTTCCATTTAAGAGAGTAAACTCATGACTCATCTACATTGAGGCGTCTAATGCTTGACGACTTAAAAGTTTTTGTTCCCAAAACCAGAAATGTCTTCCGATTTAGAACCATTGAACACGCATGCTTCTAAGTTGGAGAGTATTTTCAGCTTTTTCCAGCGAGTCGTTAACATGGATCAATGGGAAGGAAACGTCAAGAAGACGTGAGGGTAAAAAAACAAATAAACTCAGTGAGTTATTTTCGGATCTGTGACGATAGTAAGAAAGAGTTCAGCCTTTGGAAAGACCGAATGTTTAAAGTGTTCATTGTAAAACTCTGATGTTTCGTGGGGCAATGAATTCTTGAACTCACCCTATGACAGTTCTCTTGACACTGTATATAAATATTATGCTTTCTTTGTCCTCTTCTTCTCTCTGTTTTCCCTGTGTTCATTCTAAGTGCACAGCCTGATCTTCCAGGCCATGCTTCGGTAAAACTTCCTGTAAAACTTTGAGATGACACTCTCTTCGACTCTTTCTGTAAAAAATAAACTTCTGCTTCTTAGAGTTAAGCTGTTGAACAGCTTGCAGGTGTTTCTTCTCACGCTTCCGCCTCCATCACTCCGGTGGAAATATTCACCCGAGAGATTTTGACTGTCAGTTCATTGGAAATACATTGGGTATGCTGTGTACACAGTATCTGAAAACAAGCGACCATTATCTATAAATCGTCAGATTAGACAGGCCTAATGAACTGTTCAGGAAAATCCATCCAGGAAATCCGCCACCACGAACATATATCTCAGTCCTGGGGAAGTCAGCGTTTTCCGGATAACATTTCCCACAAAGGAAAATAATTCTTTTTACAAAAACTAAGCGATCACATACATGAAGCCCACCAGTGCTTGTCACAGATCTGAGGACATATACATCACATCCACAAGCCTTCAAAGTACAGCTACTGTGCTAGGAACTTGAGCCTCGTGATTATTGTAGAACTTCAATAACATAGGCTGGCTGTATTCAGTGCTTTGCATTATCAAATTTGTGAACGCCGGTAAGATATAATGATACGGTTGTTCGAACCCCTTGTGCATAATAATAAGCAAAGGAGGAGACTACTTTATTCCAGATATAAAATGCACCGTTGGTATGCCTCCAGTTATGAAGATTTCAAATCATCTTGACATAGTACGAGCTTCAGGCTATCAGAAAATAATTGTTCTCCTCTATTGATTTTCCTGGAATAAAGGAAGGTAAGAGGTAGGAGAGGAATAAAGGAAGACGAAAGCGGGAAAAACAAAGTCGGCGTATGGAACGGACAAAAGAATTCTGTAACAAGAGATAGAGAAAGTCAAATTGAGATGAATAATTCTGCTGGGGTGGTGGGGTTCAGGAAGTTAGTTTTATATATAAATATAACTCCAGGGTGGAGTTGGTTACCATGCCAAGGGGGAATAAGTCTAGACGAACGCGGGACTGTGGCACTGGAGAAGGCATCGTCTGATGATTTTCAGAAATTATTTGTAGAGGGGAAGACCTTCACTACAATGCACTGAGTGTACCGGAATGAAGGCGTATATTAATAAATGTCTTGACAGGTGCACATAAGCGTTTTCAGTTAATTAAAACCCTCGTGCCTGGATGGCATCAAGATTTAAATCTTTCTCTTACCTAAATAACGAACGGGTGTTATAGGCTGTTTTATGACTTAGAGAAGATGATTAACACAGGCGTAAAAAAAGAATGGTTGTTGTTTTGTGTCATGTCAACAGCTCAGATGCTGTCAAGGAGAGTTTATATACAATCTACTTAAAACCCAACTGGGAACGTGTTCTCGAGGTCGCCATAGTAAGACATCCTTTGCGGAGGGAAAACGTGCCTTTAACTGACATGCATTAATATAATGTATAATGAAATTAATGTATTCAATAAAGTTTTGATTTCTTTCGGTCCTTGTCGAAACCTGAAACTGATACCTCGCAGACGAAAGTAGGGTTCTTCACATTTTTTGTTGTGAAAAGTAGTATTCAAGAGATTACACCTTGTCATCGGAAACAAAATTTCCGCTCAAGTTAGCTTTTAACATCTCGCCATCTCCTTGCAAGATGTCAGCAAAACTAAATATTTGAAAAAAGGATTTGTGCCACAAGGAGAAACACAAAAATCGTCTTGGACATTTTTTTTCATTTGCGTGTTGCCATAGCGACGCGGACTGCCCACTACTACAGCAAAAACAAACAAGAACTCATAGCAAGCGCGACTACTGGACCTTGCATGATGAACAAGAGATAACAATGCTTCGTAAATCAGACTGCAACGGTGTGTACGTTTCTTTCACAAGAAAAGACAAGAAAGTCAGGTCTATACCCGAATGACTTAAACAGTTCTTACAAAGAAAAAGACAAAAGAACGCAATAAAAAGTACATTAATGGCAGCGGACTGGATACATTATAAGCATTTGTAGTTTTGCAATTCTAAATATTAAAGGAAGACCATGAAGGAAATACTTCTCAAGGAAATAGGATTATGTAAGAGAAGATATTTAGGCTCGTGGCTTGATCCTCCACCAAAGTGTCGCTCGAGGAGGAAATGGTAAACGTGGAAAGTGAATAATCACATCGCCAGAGAGCAAAGAAGTCGTCGAGAATCGATGAGTTGCGACAAAGACTTGCAGCTTTGCTGAACGAATCAATGAACTTTGGCCTTGACATTTGGCATACATCAGAAGGTGTGTGCGAAGACCATTCATGGAAGACCTACAGAAGATCCGGCAACATCATCCACGACTGCTGACAGTGCGTAAGAAGGTAGCTGTGTCCTAGCGACACATTTTCCCAGGGGCGATATTGACTTGTATGCAAGTTGTCAACAACTTTGAAGGTTGAAAATAATTTTAGAAAACGTTAAAATAAGATTAACGAGCCCAGTGCAAGTATGTAGGGCATTCGAGCGATGATATTTTGAGCAGCATGATCTCATTAAAACATCATGACGCATGCAGGAAAAGATAACAGTTACGAATTTTTAAGATACAAAAATATTTTTTTCCCATTTGAAGTGGATAAACAGAATCAGTCTTTCGTGTTTCCTATTTTACAATTCATATAGCTCTTAGGCAGGAAGTATTATAGTGATTTACTAAGACACCTGCGAGCAAGACTTACACACAGGATTGAGAGAAACATCTATAGAATGCTTTCATTGATAAAAAATATAAAGTTTTTTTTTCTATATCTCCAATTTTAAAATTCAGATTTCTAGTTCAGTATTACTACTTGTAAAAACTAATGCCAAACAGATATTCTTTGTGGACCACGCCAGATAGGGCTATTATTCCCCTTTCGATATCTTTAACAAAATTTGATGGAAATCCTTTTTTAACATTAGATGCACGCGGTTGTTTCTGCTTTGATTGGTGTGAAAACACAGACTTCCATGAAATGAAATCGTGACCTTCATTGGAATCGTGGTCTTTGGCAAAACTGAAATTATATCTTAAGAGAGTGACAACAAAGCATCACAAGACTGAAAAATGATCTTGCTGAAAGAGAAAAATGTTTTGTTTTAAGCATTGAAAAAAACTGAAATGTAGATGTCAAACGGTAACTTTTGGAACGCAAATATAATAAGCTGCAAAAATCGACCTGTTTCTGGTTTTTGTTTTTTTTTTCGTTTGGAGTTGGACACTCCTACACATCACTCCATCACCAAAACCCCATCCACCAGTTTCCTATCCATCGGCCTTTTATCTCGCCTGCCTTCCTGGTCTTTGGGGAGTGGGGAGGAGCATCCTCGCTCAGTTGCTAGAACTTCAAAACGTTTACAGACTTTGCCTCGTGACCGCTCTTTTATTATTTATTTTATTTTCACAGGGATGGTGAAACATCACAATTGAAATGCTAATGCTTCAGATTTGCAATAAAATTGCAATAAAATTTACAGTCACTAACGCAGCATCAGTTAGCGATTCGAAAGCAATTCAACAGCAAAAAATACGATACGCCGAAAATCTCAAGAACGGGGAAAAAAAAGAAAAAAAAACAAAACAAAACAAACGTGAAAAAAATTTCGTTATTTATTTTCTTTCTTTTTTTGGCATTTAACCGGCATTTTCCCAAACCAGTAATACTGGGGATTTCCCGTAATGATTGTGACCAACCCATAAATGTCGACAGGTCTGCACTACTTATTTTCTACAGAGACTAACATATATTGTCTTGGAAATGCTTCTTACGAAATCACGAGGCCAAGGGGATGCTTGCAGTGGCGTAGGAAGATGGACAGGTTTCTTTGAGACAAACTCGACGCTGACAGATAATGACATTCACATTCTTGCCTCCTCACTACTTTTTGTGAGGGGGCGGCTGGCCCTTCTTCCCACCCCTGGTTCCTACGCCACTGACTTAGTCTATCTGACCCTTCCTTTTTCTAGCACCGACTCTCTTTTATCGTTTACTGGAAAGCGATCTAACGATTTGTTTCTTCCGTCGATACGTACTGCAGACAGCGATAAAAAACTTCTCTTCGTACCTTTGTGCCTCCCCCATCCATCGTTACTCTCCATTTTCTACAATCACAATGGAATGCAGACTACACATGGAGAGTCACGTGACTGGAGCAAGGAAGAAATTCGTTAAAGCAGTTTACTTTTCTGCTTTTATTTCTAACAAAAAAGTACGATTACTGTCACATTCACAAAGCACCTACACTATTTTTTTGCCTCTTGCTCTAGTTTAATAAAATGGAATCAATTTAAAGTTTAACTGTATTTAACATTCAGTCAAGTCTTGTCAATGCAACATTAAAGCTGATCAATCACCATCAGTCATTCCAGAACCACGTGGTCAATCAAGTCATCGTAGAGGACTTCTGGATTGTCACGTACTTCAAGAATTCATCCATCTCTTCGAATCTGCCTTTTCAATGGACAGTTAATCCCTGCGGAGTGGTCGATGGGATCGATGGTTAGATGAGTCCAGTCAATTCATCAATACATGAACTTCCTTTTTTTTTTTTGAGTCAACGTCTTGCTTAAGACACACAGTTGGCACTTTTCCTCAATAATTCTTAGACTCTTTCTCAAAGCATTTATTTCAGGATAGAGCACCTGTCGATCGAACTCTGCCTTTTAAAAGATTTACGGCTTTCTAATCCTCCACCTCACAAAAAGAAGCCCGGATGTCCGAGGACTGCCAGTCGCCGGCTTTTACTGGGAAGGTCAAAGGGCTTTTCGACTGAATATACTTTAGTGACAGACCGCTGGACACGCTACTGCTTTCCCAAAAATGCGATTAGGTTAAGTGGTTTCCAGGTGACAGGGAATATACTTTAATAAGCAAGCTACCTCACAATCTTGTGTTTCACAGGGTAACAAACAGCATGCCAGATGGAATAAAAAGAAAATAGAAAAAAGATTGTTGTATTTTTTATTTTTACTTATAATTTGGTGAACATACATTTTATCATAATTTAGTTTCGTTTCATGCTCGTTTCTTTTCAAGTCAAAAGGAGTAAGAAACAAAATAATCTTGCTAAAGTAAAAATTGTCGAGAAATCTCACATACCGAGGATTTTTTTAGCCATTTTTTTTGCGAGAGTACCACTAGCATATTCTACATGAAACGTTCCTATGTTTATATATATATATATCTTTCATCTGTATAAAAACCAAGCTTTAGGACTGAGAAGATTGAAGGAATGGACGATGTTGACGCTCTGATGTTCCTCATCAGCTTTGTGGAGCCTTTCAGACATGTTTTAAACTGCCATCATATGGTTGTCATCGTGCACGCAGTAAGGAGAGGGATTATACTTCTTGTTTCTATTCTTTCATTGTTCTTTTAAAATCATTTTAGAAAAACAAGTTTTATCTAACTTTCCCAGTAAATCTTTTAAAGTTCCAAAGACTTTTTTGATTCTTCAAAAGGTCACTGATAGAATCCCTACTTTTTCCATTTCATGGAAGAGGCCGCGAATATACAGGAGCTAGTAGTGGTCTAGTCCTTTGACTTTTTTTGACCATTTCGATCAAAGATCAACTTGAACAAAAAAATAATTACCAAAAAGTCGAAGCACACCAGTAAAATGTCTGTACCCCATGATGGATAAATCAGTGACCCAGAAAAGCTCGTTAAAATCCGTTATATTTTTGTTGCTGACCGTGTGGGTTGTCAGAAAATGTGGTGATGATGATGGTGAATTGACGAGATTTGCGACGACGACGACGACGATGATGATGATGATGTGAGTTCTTTTGTGCCATGAGAACCCTGAAAAGCTAAATTTGACTGGAATTCTTTCAGACATTAGAACGATGGAGCTACTTACAAACCGACCAGAGTTCTCTGGAGCCATTATAACCGATATAAAATAAAAAGTAACAGAAAAAGCAAAAGTGAGATTGAAAAGGAGACACACTCAAAGAGAAAGAAGGAATACAGGAAGAAAAAAGGGCATTAAAGAAGGAATGGACAAAGAGAATCATCAGTCTTTCAGATGGGTTTTCACTCCGACTTTGCACACCACGAACTCATCTTGTGGTTTCAATGTTTGTGACAGGATCCATCCATACTCGGATGACGGGATCCCTCATAATCGAGTGACAGGATCCAGACATAATTGTACAGCAATATCCTCCATACTCGTGTGAAAAGATCCTCCATACTCCTATCATGATGCCAAAGGTCTCACGGTAACCCAGGAGTAGCTGGTGGGTCATTCCAAGACATCACCCCTCTTGGACTCCTCCTTGTTGACTGACCTGCCTTCAAAGCCAGGAGGATCTACCGAGCATAAAGCCCACATCAAAGTGGAGTCGATGGTAAAAAGATGTCATTCTTCTTCATCGACTTCTTCTCTTTTCCATGCTTTCTTAGCAAGGGTATCCGGCATTGCGGGGGCTAATCTCTCCCATGGACTCTTCCAACTGTGATTTTATTGTCAACTTTTGATCTACCGCCTCCTTTGAGCCTGGCATCAGAGTAGCAAAGTAGTCAAATACTCGCATCCTTGCACTTGATATCTAATCTGGATGTTTCTTCTCAAAAGTGCTCTGGTTGACGTGGACAGAGTGCATACAGGTGAAGAAATAAACTAAAGATAACTGTGTACATAAATATAAAATAAATAAATAAATAAATTCCCATATCATATATGATCAAAGTTATATGCAAACTGGAAGATTAGTTTTGTTCTTTTATATGTTTTGTTCTTGTGCAATGGCAAATAAAATACAGTTTTCTTTTCTACCAGGAGTCGTGCTCATGACTCGAGGATTAGTCATAGAGAACTAGAGGAAGAGTGTCTGGACCCTGCGGATATTACTTTACTTTACACCAGGACACATCTGCCACTGATTTATAGCTACATTCATAGAAGTAAAGCAATATCCTCGAAATATGATGCCACATTATAACCACGGAGACAAGACACTTGCCTTTGATTTACCCGGGGCAACGACTTACCTTTCACTTCATGAATACGACCGCAGGGGGACGAGATGAAACTCCTACTCATGTTGCAAAGTTCTGATTTTTGATGAGAACGTATATCACACCAAAGTTTATAGAAATACCTACAAATAGGACAGCATAAAATTCAAATAATCAATGATGTTGGTTACCCAATGTTCAGCCATGGGAGTTAATACTGCGTGGTATCAGTGATCTGTATGTTTTTCTCTTTGTCAATATTTTCATTAAAATAGTAAAGCAAGCAGGTGAGTATGAAATCAGCTACAAAAGTGGCTTTGTTGTTGTTGATTTTGGAAAGGGAAAGTGCTTCCATCTTGAGATGATTTAATCCTATTGGAGAAGGGGATCTTAAGGGAAGTGTGGGTGGTGTGGGGTAAGAAGGTGGGCGAAGGGATTGGAAAGATGTGGGAGGAGAGTTGGCACCGGAAGGGGCTGTCAACTCTTGTTGGCGCCCTCTTTTCCTGTTGTTGTCTAGGAGGCCTGTCAAGTCTACATTGGTGGTGTACTATGCTGGTGCCATATTGTCCTGTTGTCATTTACTCTCGGTGTCTAGGAGGCCTGACAAGTCCGCGGTGGTGGTGTACTGTGCTGGTTGCCGGATCCCTCGTGTTGCTCTCTGCTCGGTTTTCATTTAGCTTTGGGTATTGTTTCAGTTGCTATTTTTAACCCGGATTTTATATCATTTCACATCTCTCTACCGTGGGTGATTAGTTTTTATGATTGTTTATTAGGATAAGATTTTTATTGATGAATCGTGAGTTAGTATGGCTAACAGTTGGCTATTTATATTTATTGCCAGTCTGTAATTTTATTTTATAATTAAGAGTAAAAATGGTAAATGTCTTCTCCAACCCTCTATAGAGTTAGGTACCCATTCCCGCCCGTCTGCGTTTGCTGCGATAATCGGGTATTGAACCAGCGCGCTCTCAGTTCGGACGCCAGCGCTCTAACCGCTCGGCTATCTGCTCCCCTATCCACTAGGGACATAGCCTCTGCTATCATATTTTTATGCTTGTCTTCATCTTTTGGTCTGTTGGCAGTCTCATTTGTCTGGGTTTGAGGGTCATGTCTAGCTGCGGCACTAGTTTCTGTCTCCATGTGGTCGTTAGGTGAGTTTAGGTGGTCAGTCGGTCCAGTGGGGGTCTCTGGAGTGGTGAGTTGGTCTGGCGAAGTCTGTTCTTCCTCTGTTTCTGGCACCAGGACAGGTTCTTGATTTTCGTTTGCTAGCTTTCTTTTTTTTATGTCTAGAAGTTTTCTCTGAATTTTTTGCAGCGCATCGCTGTTCGACTTTTTTCCTGTCGCACTCATCTGGCTTACTTTTCTGTGGATGATTTTGTGGGGACATCCTCCATATCCTGCACTGTGACCGGTCTTGGAGCAATTTGTTCCACCTTGCAGGGAGTCGTGCACTCGCCACAGCTCCCACATTACTCTCTGTTTGATTAAACTAGTTAATTTTTTATATTTAAAACTCTATTCTGACAGTCGTGGGAGTCTCACTGTCTGTAAATTCTAGTAGTTACTCTGCCGAGGATTAATTTTTCTTTAGTTCGTATATTTTTAGAACCCTTATTTTGGGTCCTGGGGTTTTCTTAAGCACCTGATTTATGGTTTCTTCAGGTTTATGGCTTCTAAGTTTTTTCTAGAGGCTCAATTTTAATTAAGCCTAACTCGTTCTTCTGTTTTGCCTTTGGATTATGCTCCTATCCAGGTATATAGCACCTTGCGTCAATACCTAGAAATTAGCTTATTTCGCTAGTATTTCTTTGATGTGCTGGGGCTTTGCATCCTACGATAAATTTGTTTCATTTAATGGAGAGTCTTATTTCCTCTACGTCTTCCGTTTGCTCTTTCATTTCTTTACACGGTCGTGAGTGGCCTGATGCCACAATAGTTTTGTTGTGTTTTTCTTTTGGGATTATTATTATCAGGAAACTTAGCTGAGGGATGGTTCTGTTTGTCAGTCCTGTACTAATCTGTCCTGGTAGAAGTTTCTTACATCTGTTTCTACTTGTGATTGTTTAAAATCCGTCATCTGAGTCAGACTCAGAGTCTGTGTTTTGGTTCAGTTTGGTCATTTTCCCATGACTACTGGCGAAGCTGTTGTTGTAGCTGTTGTCTTCCATCATCTAGTCGGGTCATCAATTTTCCGAACTCGTGACTGTACTCGTTCTCTTTTACTGTACATAGTAAACTGTAGCTACTTGTTTCACTTAGGTTAAGGTCCTATAGCCGGAAGGGGATTTATATTTAGGGTACACATCGGCGTGGACCTACAGGAGACTTGTAAAAAGTATGTCAGGCGCTGATTGGCTAGTGCTCTCGATGCTAATTGGTACGGGCCTACAGGAGCATCGCGAAAAGTTTATTCCTACGAGGAGCACGGAAGGGTCGAGCTGAGACGGGGAATGACATCATCTAATGAAGTGAGAAACTCAGGGTTCAGATCTCGTCTCGAGACACTTTCTGTATGTGACACCTGTCTACAGGGCTGGTCATGGTTTTCTTCGGGTACTCCATTTTCCACCCTCCCTCTCCGACAAAGGGCAAAAATCTACTCAAGGTGGAATCACTTTCCTGCTAAATAAACCAACCAACCAACCAAGGGTGAAGACATGACAGAGCTGGAGATATCATCTGCAACATTACAGAGACGGATGCGGAGCTGAAACCTGTCGTAGAGAGCACGCAGCGCGCCATTTGCTCAGCCCGTTCAATAAAGGCGAGCAGACTTTCTGGCTCTCATCCTGCATCTTGCTGAGTGTGTGGGAGAAAGTTGCTTATTCACACCATAAACCCCCACCACTCGGTCACATCTGATGTAAACTTTTTTGTGCTAGCGGGTGAGAGTCATCAACTAGCATTACAGTTTTTTTGTCCTACATTGTCCGCCCTCACTCATCTAACCTTCTGCTTTTTTCAGTGTTCTTGTTCAACTTGTGTCTGTCCTACTTTGCAATGTTCCCAAAAGTCATGGTGCTACATATGACAGTAGTGTAAAATATTTGCAGATGCTCTATGCACACATTAAAAGACCTCAACTGGCTCAGACAATACATTTGGCTATGCATTTTCGGAATAGCATTATCTTTCACGAGCTTTCCAGGTAAGTTTTTTTTAGCGAACATTATATCTAAATAACTGTAACTGTTCAGTCTTCTTGATAATTCTTCTTATAAAGTATTTCATTAAAACAGCAATTTTTGTTGTCATGGAAATCAGTCCAGTAGGCTTGGTGTCATCAGAAAATTTTACTATGAGAAAGCCTTCATTTTTAGATACACAGCCGTATACAAGGCAAAGAACAAGGGAGAGAGTGCGATCCCTTCGGGAGCTCCGGTATTTGCGTGTAAAGTATAAGAAATAATATCACAGATGATACTAATAAATTGAGGTGTATTAATCAGGTAATCTAGAATTCACAAAGAAGTTACGGCATCAATATTCATCCAAGTTGCTTCTGAACAAGTTAATGGCATTGCACTGTATTGAAAGCATTGAAGAAGTCAAAAAGATTAAACAAATACAGCTGTTCGGGTACAACAGAAATGTATCAACATAAAACAGTCTTCTACATTACCTTTACTTCTGTAGACAAACAGTCCATGATCTAAACGTCTCGGACGGGTATATGTACCTCTAGCTTTCTTTAATTTCCTATCCCAGAGTTTAGTATATCCAGAGGTTTAGTTCAAAGGCTGTAATAATGAAGCAGAGATGTACCTGTGCCCCCGGGTTTGCTTTATTTCCGCTCAGTACTTAGTAGCCCCGTCAAACCCTTTGTAGCCATGGCTGTGCGATCCACCGAGGACAGTGACCTGTAGACCTCCCCTAGGTCCATCTTTCCAATCACAGGGCCCGCGCCTCCGATCCTGAGGAAATGAGTTAGACTTCCTTGACTTTGAAGTTACCGCCTCTGGTGTGTTGCCTTCCCTCCCCCTGTCCCCATTCATACGTACGGTATCAGTAACACAATTTATATTAAGTTTTCATACTACATTCTAGCAGCAGTAAACTATGAACGAGTCATCAAACACTTTTATTGACTTGGCTAAAATAAAAGCGAAATAAAGTAGGTCTTTAAGCTGTGAAAGTGGTCGTACATAATCCGTAAAAGAAATTCCATAGAAGACACCGCAAACAACACCATGACGAAAACCTACGATTGATTGTACATATTGCAAATATATTCTGCATATTAGGATACATATATATTGTAAATGTGTTCTGCCTATTATAAGATATCAAAGATGTCCTAATTATATATATATATTTTCAGCATCTTTGGATATATATATATATCTAAATTATTGCGTTTTGCTATGTTTATGTCTTCGGTAACAAAAAGTAACTGGAGAATACAAAATGGCTTTCGTTCTAACACCATTTGGAGCCCCGGATGATGCTAGCTTCCTACCTAAGAGGAAGCGAGGGAGTAGCCTCTCATCCAATATCCTCTGGACAATAAAGGTTCATCCGTGGCTGTAGATGCTGATCAGTCCTTGTGACTGGGTGGTAAGTGTGATTACTGAGGCTCTGTCCACCCACAGTCCCCAGGAAACGCTAAGTGTGGTCTGTCTGGAGTTTCTCTTGAACAGGAGGAGTGAACAGACTTGTCCTCGGGGAAAGTCGTCAAACTACTGTGTAGCACTTTCCCTCCGGACCATGCCAAGTCCACTTGCATTGTTTGCATGTGAACAGAGTATAGGTCCTCTCATATTATTATTGACAGACTTCTCTTAATGCAAATGTTGTTTACTGTTATAATCAAGCCTCTTGACAGATATAAATGCTGTTTCCTGAATCAGTACAATGTAAAAACTCGCAAACGACATAACCGTTTGAGCAGACATTTTGTTAGAGCCATTCATTATGGGATATAGCACCCTGAAGAGAGATCCCGACTTCGAAAAATCTCTTGTCCACAAGAAATACACTTTGTTACTCTACCGATTTATTCAGGTGCAAAACGGTCGAATTCATAAATATATATTATAAACCAAGTTTTTCTATTTTTCTCTTACAAGGTTTTCTGTTCTATCTGCATTTCCATCAAACATCCTGCAATAGTTGTGGTCAGTAAATAACTGAATTTGGAAGAATTACGAGGGACTCTTTTTTCTAGCTTTCCCCAAAGACTTGCACCAGAGAAACAAGTACATGTGACTCCGTGTGCCCCAAGAAGTTCTAAATAATGGACTTGTGTGCTGAACTACAAGTGAGTATTGTCAAGTTTCGTCTGCGGTTTTCTTAAGATAAAAGTATGTCGCGATAAAACATCAGCCTGACTGAAGGATTTATCTGAGAGTCGTTTGCCATCTGTGGAAGTGCTTCGGAATCTGAAGACCGCAACAATAAATACAAAGAAAAGAAAATAAGAAAGAAAAAAAGAAAGAAATGAGAAGAAAATAAAGAAAACAACGAAAGAATACAGAAAGAAAACTGTGTGAATGAACAAGACGAAACTACAAAGAAAGTGGAATGAATGAAAATCTCAAAATATTACCATAGGCATTACCACACAAAGCAAAATAAATTCAAAGTAAAAAAAAAAAAGCCGAAAGAAACGCAGTGAGAGCCCGGATGCACAAGAGATTTTATCTCGTGGATGGGACATAGTTACGTGTTCAGGTTTGGAGGTATCCTGTCGTGAACTAAACCCTGTAATTTTAACATACATTTAGCTCAGCCTTTAATGGCGGCGGGCAGCCACCTGACAGAAGTGACCCCAGGGACGATCGAATCCACTACCACGTCAGCAGGAAGTCTGTGAGAAAGCTGCCTGTGCTGGCAGGGATACAGACCATTCTGTCAGCACTAACAGCCCACCCTGCCAGGCATCAACTCAGATACAACACACCATTACTGTTGCTTGTCCATCATACCTCGTCAAGAGCAAAGATCCAAGCAAGATGTCTGAGCCTTGCATCAGAGCAGGGCAGTGTGGACGAATTCAATTATTCAGTTTGCTCTTTTCCCCTCCACTTTAAAGTCAAAAGGAAGAAGATTTGGGACAAAGATTTCATTCCTCACATTACATGTGAAATATAATTTGGAGACAGGTTTAATTGTTATTAAAACACCAACGAGGACAAATTGTTGTAGATGATGGAACATAGCCGTCCTTATGAGACATTTTTCTGTGGATGCGAATCATTTTGCTTCCCACGTTCTAGCTGGAGCCAGATGCACAGCAGGCCTCCAGGAACTATCCGAAGGCATTATGGGAAGCTATAATGCCCCTGCAATAATCTCCAGTATTACACCACGCTAACTTCCCAGGTAGCCTCTATAGAGACCTGCTGTGTGCCTGATCCCGGGAAAATGGCATTTATATTTGTTTACTTTAGCTGATTGTTTTGAGTTAGCCCTCCTTCTAGCATATCAAGGGTCCGTGCATCCGGCTCTACTTCATCGTCGTTCACGTGACACGAATAGTTGGCCTTTGACACCGAGTGGTGAGGACGAGGAGGATGCAAACACGCCAATGGAAAGTTTGCTTCATCAGCTCCAAAGCTTTAAGGACACGTTCTCACCAGCTTCTAACACCTCGATATGGCTCGAGCTTAATTTACCAGGTGCTTATTTTCGCCCACGAACCAGAAAGTTTTAAATCACTACAAATAATGTCGTATTTCAACGAACTGGAAATATATTCGCCCCCAAAGTGAAGCGATAAATCTCGAGACTATGAAGCTGTAGGCCACAAAAATAAACAGTTTCGTGCCGCCCAGAATAGAAGGACATGCTCTTCCAAGAATTAAAGACTTCAACAACTATGACAAGAGGACGATGGAGATTAGATTCCCACGGAAAACGAGGCCTGTGACCACTTGTTTATCAAAGGAGACAGGAGTGTTAATCACACGAGAACGATAAAACTTGCTAGTTTAAAACAGAAACACATCAGCGCTTCAAAGGGTCTCTCTTTCTGTCCATCTGACCTGCAAAAACATGCTAAAGTTAAAGGTCGTGTCTTAATTTTTTAGGTTGCTTGGGGAGTGAGATATTAGCGACCCCACTTTTCTCGGGGCTCACATTTTTATGAGGGTGGTGCACGTCTTCTCTTTCTGTCGCTGCTTTAATTTCCTCCGCCCTCGTGGAGTCAGGGACTCATTTTGGACAGCTGGATAGAATGGAAAATGTTTGCTGCCCACACGGGTATAGAACTGGTACGCTTTGTGTTCGGACAACAATACTCTAACCACATAGCTATATGCTTCTCCAAGACGTAGTGCATCTTATTGACCAGAATCAGAGATCAGCCATGGTTAGGATTAACAAACTATCTGTAACTATAGATATTTAGCAATTCTGAATGCTTTAAGTCAATAGTCTTTCCCGATAAGATGGCAGATTGTGAAATTGCTAATGTTGTAATACGTTAAAAATTTGAATATTTCGGACATTTTTTCTGCAAGTGAGTCTGGCGCTGTGTGTGTACGTGGGTGTGTGCGACGAGCCATCAGCGATGAAACCCTTTAGATGATTTGCGGCGTTATCATGGGGGATGAAACACTAGGCCAAGCGTCCAAGTGGCGATGTGCACGGGAGCGAGCTGTGACGAAGTGCGGATTTCCTGCCCCGGCTTTCTGAACACTGCGATGGAGATGCAGGCCATCTATTTTCCACCTCCACGCCATTTGTCTTGCTGGATGACCCGTGTGGTCAGAAGAAGCAGCCCACACAATTTGTGTCATGGTGACCTGGACCTGTTTCACAGTGTTCTTTGATCAGCTTGAAAAAAGTGGGTTAGCTGGATGGAGGCACTAACCCATGCCGTAAGGACGCTTCTAAACTTGCGACGACGATGATGATGACGACGACGACAACTGTTTTTCTAGTTCGAGAATCAAATTTAAACCTCAGACCTGCAATCCGTAAATAAACATCATGTTTTACCGTTGTCATCGTTGACAAAATTACATGGCTTGTAATCTGGAATCAACGGAAGAAGATTACCTTTAATACAGCGTGAGAAAACAGAGCTGCTGTCACATGAGATCTTAATGTTCGGAATCATTTCCGATAAAAATTTCAGGTAGCACAGGTCTGAGTCCGTCCAAGCAGGCCGCCGTATTGTGTTGTCTAGTAAATTCACTAAACCGTCCTGTGGGTGGTATGCATGACAATCTTAACAATACGCAGGTCTTAAGAAACATTGCGAGTATTTAGACCAAACGTAGCAAAGTCGACTTACACTTGCGACCAGCAACTGAAATATTGCTTTCAAGACCTCACACACAAGCTAGTCTTACAGATCATGTTGTCGACATTTGCATGAATGTTAACTTCGATGAGCAGTTACACATTCTTTACAACCTAGTCAAACGCCGGAATTAGTGATGGAGGTGGGAATTGTTTGAATCTGCCTTCATGCAATTCTGAGCCTAGGCGCCATCCTGCTTGATCAGGCAACTTCTGGAAACACTCATTTCACAAATTTTGCATTTTCAGTGGCTAGTAAACATGCCACCAATTTGCTGCTTGCGCGTTTGTTCTTTTATGGAGATTTATTCCTATCTGCTGAGATGAAACCAGGCTAAAAACTGTAAGTTTTATTTCTATCGCATATTTATTTTTATGTTATTCCTGTCATGACACAGCTTGCTGTCACACAAAATTTACAATGTTATTCACGTCTAACATTTCAAACCAAGACTGAAACATTAATTTGGCCATGCTAGAACTGAAATATTAGTTACAATGAAAGAAGTAGACAGAAGAGCTAAAAAGTTAATTCACAGGCAAGAAGTTTACAAGTCACGCAGCATGTATGGAGATTAATTAAAGATGCACCATCAGCTCACCGAAGTTCATGTGTGTGGTCTAATGGTTATCAAAACAAAGTTTTGGAAGAATCCTCTTTGAGTGTGACTCAACATTGTGAGACTTGTTTTTAATAATAATAATAACAACAACAGGATAGTGGGCGGGAGTGATGTTGTTGACACGGGGCTTCCTGCTGTCTCCCACAACGATTTGTGGGAAGCTCCAGCAGTTAAGGGCGACATCACCTTAAATTCGCAAAAACAATCAAAGAACGGAAGACAAGGAAACAAAATCCGTTTGCCCACGCCGAGACATCCCATACGAGCTCTGACCGCAAGGATGTTGACCTCATGACAGTCACACGTACAGACAAGCAAACGAGAAAACACATCAAGGACTTCGTCGGACATCATTATCATCATCATCGTCGTCGTCTTCGTCGTCGTAACGAGTTGACTACGCCGAAGGGGAGTCATCTGCTGCTGCTTTCTTTTTGACTTGGTCTGACCATTTCCGTTAACTCTTTTTTTTTTTTCGCTTTTACTATTTAGTGTTTGGTTCTCTATTTCTCCACTATTTCTGTATATGCCTTCGGGATAACTATGGAAACTACATGATGGCGACAATCAAGGTTTACATTTTTAGAAACTTCCAGATCTTCGCAAAGCCAGCCAAAAGTTTCGATGTCCAGGATACACTCATCAGCCTTGCTCAATGAGATTTTCAGTCATCTCCCTTTACGTGCCATCTCATCTCATGGCATATCTCTGCATTCTCTTTACCACCTTTCCCCCACCATCAGCCAATCACCACCCTCCAGCCTCTCTTTCAAGGCCGACTTGAGGTTGCGAAGTACAGTTCCCCCAGGATAATGGACTTTGGAAGTCTTGCGCCATCTTGAGTCCCTTGCCATTAACTCTTTTGAACGGCTTTAGAGAGCGGCTTTCGCTGACGACTTGACATAAATCTCTTCCTCTGTGTTTTCATGCCTAAAAGAATGCTGTTTCCAATTAATGCAGGAAGTTCCTGAATATCTCAGAAACCCCCTTTCCCCACTATCTGATTAGAGATTTGGATAACTCGTAAATTGTAAATATATTTTAGCTTTAGTTCGTGACACTCAAAAATAGAACCGGTCCGAAAATCTTTGTACTCACTGGGTGAATGGGTGTAAAATAGCATTAGAATATTAAAAGTTTTCTTAACGACTTTTTCACAACCTTAGTTATCTAGTAACTGAAACTTTATGTTTGTCATGCTCAACATAAAGAGGAACATGCAATTGATAATGACTGAGTGGTAATCATTGGATTAATTTATCAATTTATTGAGAAAATGTATGAAATGAAGTATCAGAAACAATTCTTATAAAAAATACCTCTATCCTACAAATATTTTCTTTTAGAAAAAAGTATTTCACCTTAGAATACTTCAAAAAAGGGATAGTGGTCTTTCAGACACGATCATCCGAGAAACGAGTTTGCATAAAACGTTTTTATTGTTCATGGGAGCATAATTATTAAGGAAATTTTTGTTTTAAATTTTGAGGACATGTTAGGACACAACACTACTGGAACAGAACCGCGTCAAGATTATCCAGCTGCAAGACAAACATGAAGCTGGAAACATGTGCTATAGAAATGTGCTATTTATTTGTTTATTTTTTATTGTTTCAAGACAAGACAACCATGACATCTACTGTGGGAAGACAGGAAGATAACAAACTGAAAGGATGTACCCGATGAGAGACTGAGAAAAAAAAACCTTCTGGCGAAAGTTCAAAGAAAACTGTATGTGTGTGTATAAGAGAGAGAAGGAAGAGAGAGAGATAGACACACAGAGAGATTTATTATTATTATATTATTCCTCATTACTGCCACTAAGAGATATGTGTGTGAGGGTGAGAAAACCCCCGGAGGGAGGCGGGGGAAATAAGAGCACTTATTTGTAATGGGTGTTTACGCGCGCAAGTTCATGTGCACGCGCGTGCGGGTACATACAAGTGGGAGTTTACAGAGCTGCCACCCATCCTCAGGGTGATTCGCAATCTCTCCCCGCACAAAGCTCAGCTCTTAATGACTTTCTCGGCACTCTGTTGTTTCAGTCGTGTTGTACAACAGTCGCCTGTTATTTGATCTTTAAAGAGGTTTTCCTGTTTTCGTGCTCACGTTAATGGCAAGGAATGGAATGTTTCGTGGAACGGGTGGATTGGGAAGAAGGGGTGGGTGGGTGAGGGGACCAATAGCGTTAAAAAAAATCAGCCTAACAACATACCCTGGTTGGTCGATCGTTCCGATAGTTTCTTGAACAGCCCGCGACTCCTCATACCATCCAAATACACCCACCCAGCATACGCACCCAGACTCACTGAGCATCTGTGTCAAAGTTACCTGTGCAGGTTAGCACACAAATATTGTTGTTGTTGCTGGAAACGAGCTGCTTTGGTTGTGAGCACGGTAGATAAGTTGTAGGGGTGGTGAAGGTACAAGAGGGTTACTAATTGATGATTGGTTCGAATGGAAAGTGCGACATTTCTTGGGAAGTGGTGCAAACATAACATGGAGAATGAAAACAAGAGCACATTCACACTAAGCGGTTGCGAAATAGTCAAACTTTGCCTCCAGAGATTTGAGAGGGACGAGCGTAGAGTGTGAGAGAGAGATATTGACCAATGAGTAAACCCATCAGTTTACCCATAGCTCTCGACACATTGGTGTCGCAACTCTGTGCTGCTTCCCGAGCGGGATGAAGATGGGTGGTGGTTGGGGGAAGGGATGAAGAGAGAGAGAGAACAGAAGGATAGGGATGGTGAGAGCACGCGGCGGACCCTCAAATCGCTGCTTTGTGTGGAGACGAACATGGCTGCTCTTTGACTGATGAGGTCCTTTGCAAAAGCAGCGTGGACCGTTAAGCCGTGGAAGTGACGGTTGTCTGGCGCAGGGACTATAGTGTCTTGTGGCATGGACCGTGTCAGACTTGTTATTTGAGGGGGACCCTGTATCTCTTCACACATACTCCGTGCCGAAGTCCTTGTCCCTAAAGTCGCTGGCTTGCGGGCGGTTCTTCCAAAAGTTCCAGATTTCCAGCGCTCAAAAGGACTGGTGTCGTCGTGGAAATGGTGTCGCGAAAGCTCGTTAGTAGATCGAGACCGAACCTGAGGTCATGGCCAGTAACCCATAGAAGCTTTCTGTTGTGTGTGGCACCGGGACGTGGGATTTCTGACACTGAACTTCACCGAATGTACCAGATGCAGGAGGTTCCTGTCATTGAAAACACAACATACTCAATTTGTCCTTGTCAGAGGAAGTAATAATAAACAGGACATTGCTATTTGCTAGGCTTTTATCTGAAGCATACTCTCTCCTTACAAGCTTGATTATCATCCACCCGAGGAGATAGATTTTTATATTTCTGGTAAAATTATAAACCAGGTTTTGTTGTAATTACTTACCAACACCATGACCAGCGATAAAGACTGTAGGCACCATCGGAGACTACTTGTTACTGAGTCGAAAGTTGTAGGTCAGTTCATTGCTAGCAGATGAAATTATCCAAGGTAATGCATTACAGTGTTACACGGGTACTGAGCAAAACAGTTATTTAAGGGGAAGCCAAACTAAACTTTGAGTGGGAGGATAGCCCGTTTCTTATGTATCGGTCAAGGAAGTTTATATTTCTACTTAAGAGTAGTTAGCCTGACATAAAATGTCTTTCACCCTGGCTTGGTTCCATCAACGATCGAATTACCAAAAAAAAAAAACTGTTTTTGTCTCAAGGTTAACTTACGAAAGAGAGTCTATGGAAAACCTATTACTTCGACCTAACTTTTAGAAAAAAAAATTGAGGTCAGCTGAACGTTGTTCCAGAAGTGAGTCGGTCAAAAAATTTTAAATAAAAATAGCTTTCTGTTTCCATTCTCGGCGGATACCAGCATGCATCTTGTACTAATTATAGCGCTGGTTCCTTGTTTCATGAAAAATCATGTTTTGTTTATGCTTCTTTACACCAAATGCTCTCTTTTGTAATACTATTCTCAGAGCTCATACTTCTTCGTGCTGTTCTGTAAGAGGAACTGTTCCGGTCTCCCAATAGGAACTTTTTTAGCTCATCATGGACCCTTTGCACGCGGAGCTCCTACAGTTTGTTCTTCTGAGAAGAACGCACTTCTTTGACGTGTCCTTAGCCTTCTAAGCAAAAATGATTCTTTAGTGCAATTTTATTTATAGAAATGTAGTTTGGATCGTGTTTTCTTGAATTAGGTGAGGAGAACGAAATACGACATACGGGAACCCAACAGATACATTATTTGAAAGCTATTATCTCTGTTTAAAATAAAACCACGACAATACTTTTTAAAATGTTTTAAATTAGTCTTGTGCTCCACTTGCAGCCTCACACTTTTTATTTGATTTTCATGTGTTTAAGTTATTTTTAGGAGAGTAAAATAGATAATAAGAACACAGACAAGCAAATCCGAGTTGTCAAGAGGGAGGGTGGAATTGGTGTTTTACACCGAGTCAGCAAGTAAGGTTGTATCACGGCAAGGCACTGTAAATAGATGTCACATGCGGAGAAAGAACAGCGTGCCAAGACGAGAGCTGAACACAGGACAGTCAACCCTCACTATTGGTGACGGGAACTAACCGTTGCGCCACCTCCCTGATAACAGATAGAAACTAAACTTGAACTTCTCACATACCGCTTGAAAAAGCTATCATAACTTGCGATTTTGATTCAAACCCGTTTAAGTGTGTACATGAGACCGGTTGCTGTTCTGATTCATGTAAAATTATTATGTGCAAAGCATTTGTCCAAAAATTGTTATTCCTTGGCTATCCTTAATTTGGTTGATTTAACACTAAGGCTGTCTGTCGGGCAGTCAAGCGAGTCCTGACCTTTTGGGGTCATGTGCATAATAAGTTCCATAATCTAAAAAAATACCAGTAGCCTTTTGAGAGGGAAAGGAGAGCAATGCAAAAGGAAGCTGACAGCTGTCGTCAAGGAAACTCCAACATAACGGTCTCCTGTCTCACAAATGCGGAATCCACCATACTGGAGTGGACAGGAAATGGCTTTGCAAGAGGATTTCCGATTTTCTGTGAAAAGAAAATACTGGAGTACCACTATCTCCAAAAAGCAAGTAAATAAAGCCTTACTAGCAATCAGACAGGTCCATGGCTGTGCCAGGAGAGTGCGAGTGAGAGGACGCCAGCTGCTGATGCCCTGCCCCAGGCTTTGTGTGAAAGTAATCTCACTTTGATGAAACAGGCGCGTCAGACAACGGTTCATAAACAAGCTTGGGAGTCCAGGACTTAAAGGTTATGCTCTCCCGGCTGCGAAGGATGCGAGTGCTAGTTATCTTCGAAACAATGGATGCAACAGAAAAAATTCAGAACTTTTTTTTTCTAAAGAAAAAGTCTAAGTAAAAAAGTTTGTATGCGAGCTCTTGGTGTACTAGACTCCTGGTCATGTTCGAAGTGATTGATTGATTGATTGATTGATTGATTGATTGATTGATTGATTGATTGATTGATTGAGATGATGACCATGCCAGATTGAAGACATCAGGTAACAATTTGCAGATTTGAAACCTCCAAAGTAGGCATTCATTTTTAGGAAACATTTCTTGAAAGAGAATTAACAAAAAGAGAGGAAGAGTTCTAAAAGGTCAAACACTAAACATTTTGCCTCCTGTCGTCCAGGCTATGCAAACATCTTTTTTCTTCTTCTTCGAATACTTATGACTTTATTATTAGTTTGCATCTTGGTCCTTTCAGAGCAGTGAAACTGTTTCTGGTACTAGTACTACTTTTGCAAACGCTCTCTGCTGCAGGTGGGCTGCTTCTTTTGTGCTCGATGATCGAAAAAAAGTCTCTTCTACAAAGGCAGTTTACACTTTCAGATGGCCTACAGATGGCGCTTCCGTTGGCATAACGGGTGGAATTCGAACGACCCGTACGCCGCGGAGGTGAAAGGAGTGAAAGGCTGTGCATTCAGCCAACCACCGAGGCCAGTGTACACAGACGGTTATCAAGTTAACCGATCGTTCAGCTCTGACGAATCCTCCTTCTCCAGTTCCAACACAACACAATTGTGAAGACGAACCACATTCCGGGGGTACTTCAGTTGTCGAGAGCAATGTTGCATGGAGTTCTGTTCGTCACGAACGGTTTGGAGCTACTCGTGCATAACATAATCAGGGACCAAAGTGGACGAGAGGTTTCTTTTGTACCCGTGAACATGTGCGTGCATTTCACTGGGGACTTTTCAAAACCGGAGAAATGGATATGAAAGGTTTAAGCAAGCTTGTCTGGGAAACTGTGAAAATGCAGCGGCACGATCAATGTTTCGCGAACCTGATTATTACGATTATTATGGCGACTGCAAAAAATTCCTGACGACAGCAAGTGGAGTTTTTCATTTTGGAACTAAAATTGGGCAAAATAGGTAGTAGTCTTCAAACAAACAAACAAACAAACAAACAAACAAACGCTGCCTTGCGTACTAATGGCTGACACGTCATACTGTTTCTGACAAGGAGATTGAATAAACTCCTGTTTATTTATTCCAGGAAGTGTCATCAGGACGCATTCCTAGTTCAATAAGAACTCCATCTGGACCTCCGCGAACGCAGCAGGTGCTACGCGTGTTCCTCTATAAACATCATGTTGTTTGTACCGGGTCATCCCTCGGACAAGTAATCTTTGGTGTCTGTAAACACTTTCACAGGAAAGGTTCTCGAGCGACAGCTAGACAGTTACGAAACCACTTAGAAGTTGTGTCAGGCCTGTGGAGAAGCTGCACCCAACTGAGAGCAATTCACGCAATAATGACACCCCGGGGTCGAAGCCAAGCCAGTCTCACCCCCAGTCCCTTTGCCCAACCCAGACCAAATACAATGCAAAAAATAGATATTTTTTTAATTTCGTGAGGTAATCTATCCATCGGATGGGTGAAAGGCAGTGTGGAGGTTAATGGATTTACATTTACACTCCCAACGTTTCTGTCTTTCACAGAAGATCCAACAAACTGGTGCAGATAGGGCGATCTTTTTGGATTAGTCAGGGACCGCCTGAAAAGCTTATTAAAGGAGAGGAGATTCTCACAAGAGAGAAGGGGATTTAGAATATTGCAAACTTACTTCCTGTCTGCTTTTCTCTTTTGCATATGAGTTTTGTCTTTTGGTACTGTCCGATATTTACAATAAAATAAGAAATAAGATTTGTACCCATACCAATCCGAGAGAGAAAAGAAGGCTATTTCTTTCTCCTTACCCCGAATTAATTTCCATAGTTCAGACGAAGCTGTTTTGCACATTCCATCCAGAAAATAAAAAAGAGAAAAGACCAGCAACCTACAGACCTATTGGTTCAATTGGTGTAAAAACCTCTCGTGAGTTTTAGAAAAGAGTCAATCTTTGTTTGCTCAATATCAAGACGAATTGTTGAATTTTTTTTTTACTGCTGCACTATTCACCGAGCATTTTACTTTCCTTCGAGTTCTTTCTCTGAGGTGCTAATCTCTTTAACAGCTGGTGTCTATGAGATTTTGTCAAGAGAAAGTTCAATGAGTTCCAGAACCTGGACTTAGGCCTCAGGAAAGAGAGGGTTTAATAATTGTGATTAATTTCAATCTTCGTTTTGAAACAGTAAAATAGCTTTAAAATTAAAAAACAATTTTAAACATATTTTAAGACCTCACATGAAGCTATCAATCTTTCTGTGCCTGCTAATTATTATGTATAATTATAACATAGGTAGTCTGGTTCTGATTGTGTAACTCCTTACTTTGAATGTTTTTTTTCTACTGCCGGAAAAGTATCCTTCGATGGACACTTTGGATAACCAGACTAAAAAATGAACGGTCACATGTGAGTGAAACACTAATTGCGAGCAGTGCCTATGAAGTTCTATTGAAATCAGACCATGCATGGTTGATGAATAAAATCTGACACGTTGAAAGGAATAAGCATGAATGTAACCGACTTTACAGCATGGGAAAGATTACTGATACATAAGATTAAAATAGATACTGATGAAAACTGCTTATGTATGGCTTTTACAGTAGTGCTGTCCACCCCACAATAATTTACCGTTTCCGATGCATGTTTATCTGGCTGAAGACGGAAGTAAGAGAAGAGGTTTCATTGTGAAGACATTTAAACTCTCTGGCCTTTACGTGAACCGCACTGAGTTTTGCATCCTCTTCAAACGGCTAGCTGCATGAGATGCTGCTGTTCTCCTGTTCATTTTTACTCTCATAAGATCTGCAGTACATGCCAGCCAGCGGTCCGCATCAATTCATGCATCATCAAAATATTTAGCCATCCTGTATTTAAAAAAAAAAACAAAAGCTTTTGCAGACACAACTTTGTAAAGTCGAATTTCTCGATGCTTTTGCGAGGAGCTTCCAGGCACTCGTTTTTAAGTTACCTAGTTAAAAGCTAAAGATGTATTGAAGGTTTCGTTTTTTATTTTCACATCCACGATGGATGCTTTTAAATATTTGATGAAGAGTGTTTTTCTAGAATTTTTTAGGCTCAACGGTGACACTAACAACTCTTCCGGGTAACGACTGTAATGGCGTTAGTCTGGGGAACGGCAGACAGTGAATGACGTAGCCACAGGAACTCATCCACATCAGGCCGTCACCTAGGACACCTAACTTCTTGCACTGACCCAGTAATTGAAAAAAATGGATCCCAATTGGTCTTCTTTGCTTGAAAAAGTTTTGCCTTGAAACGCATTATTGCACAAACATAGAAAACTACCGGTCTTGTTGTTGTTATGTTGTTGTTATGTTGTTGTTGGTTGTTGTTGTTGTTGGTTGTTGTTGTTGTTGGTTGTTGTTGTTGGTTGTTGGTTGCTGTTGTTGGTTGTTGTTGTTGGTTGTTGGTTGTTGTTGGTTGCTGTTGTTGGTTGTTGTGGGTGATGATGATGATGATGATTTATCTTGTATTTGTCAGTCGTTTGTGTATTCCACTACGGCGTTGACATAGATGTACATACTCTGAACCTTCCAAGGATTAAAAAAAAGTCGATGACGTCAGCACATTACAGTTTGAATGACAGTTTCTTGCAAGTCAATTCATTTCCTTTTAGAGTCAAAATAAATAATTAATTGAATAAATAAAACCAAATAAGCAGTCAATAATTGTGCAAAAACCTTCCAAGTACAAGTGCAGTCAGTCCTGTATACGTGTACAAAATGTTCTCTAACGTGTCCTTTGGACATAGTGGACATGAAACACATGGGACTCAAAGTTTTCTCCCTGTTGACACGATTCTCTTGCGCACTTTACCAACTCCCTTTCTCGTGTCAAGCTGCGATGAGGGTCATTAAGATGATTTGCATGTACAGAGAGCCCGGAATAGTCTAATTATCTCGGCGACAGGATCCTTTGTCCACTTTCTTGTCACCGAAGATCATCTAGACCGTTACAGCAATTATCTCTGTTAAAGAAATGTAAAAACTATAACTTTTAAAGAGAGCATGGGAAAGGCTGGGGTCAGTTAACTTAAGACAAGCTAATTTTCTTATCAAATGATCAGAGGAGCAGAAAACTAGAGGAAGCGAATAGAGAGAGAGAGAGGGGAGGGAATGAAGAATTACATGGACCCAGAAGACGGAGCTAGCTGTCGTTCAAAGTGTGTGATTTTTTTAGTCTATCTTTTACGGTTCAAGGAGCAAAACAAAAGTGTGAACCTATTGATTGAAAGGAACCCAGACCACTTATAAGGCTTGGGTTATTTCTGTGATAGGGGGCAATGCTGTTAGGAGTTAACTAACGACCACAGTCTTACAACGGAAGCATGGTTTAGACTGTGGGTGTGTACAACGCACACATAGTGAAAACTATTTTCCTGAGTTGTTACAAAGCTTTCCTGAAACCAGACTCAAAATTGTCAAAGTTTGAATAAAGTTAGGCACATATTTAGCGGCAAAGAGAAAATATATTTTGACATGCGTTTTTCATCAGACCAACGGTCTTTAATCGAAATATTTCCTGACAAACTTGCAGGGGATTCAACCGTCACTTTCCCCATCACCCCCTCACCTTCATCACCAAACACTGGTTCGCTGTGTTATTTATATTCGTGTGTACAGGAGACCGTGACTTGATTTGAGAGGTCACGTGATGGAGTGATGAGGTCAGAGATTAGTGTTTTGAACTGGGGCTACCTCCAGGCAAACAGGAATCCCTGTAGGACTTCTAATAAACAGGTAAAGTGTTTGTAGACTAAAGACACTAAATAATATGCTGGGAAAAGGCCTCTCATACGAGACACACACAAGGTTGTATAGGGAAAAAACCTCAATGAAATATATTTTTGATAATTTTTCTCCTAAAGAATACCTGAGCTTAAAAGTATCACTAGATCATTCCACCAAGTTTATTTTGAAGGAATGAAAGTAGTGCCTCTTTCATGTCACTACGGTAGCACCAAACTCACAGAACCCTTAATACCAGACTGGCCAAGCGAAGTTTGATAAATACATGAAGACGAGGTTGTAGGTTGTAATAATATTTAAAGATAAAATCGACAATTACGATGGGGATGGTGATAAACCGTATCAGTCACAAGATTTACTTCCAACCAAAAAATCTGGTACAAACCCACATCTCCACGCTGTAAATAATTTTTTAATATTTGCAGATTGTGTTTAAGACTATATATTATCACAAAATGTTGAATTGAAGCAGGATGCAGAATATTTACAATAATACATGAGTATTTAAAAAAAAAAGTTATGAGAATGACGGAAGAACGAACATTAAACACTGAACACTTTCCCATCGCGGAAGAGAGTTTGTTTTGTTTTAAGATTGTCTTCATGTCAGTTCCTACATTCACGGGAACTGCGTGTGAAGTGGTCTGAGAGCTGTCAATCATCGTGAAGATCCATTCCAGCATTTCCACGAAGTGTCTTCTGCTACAAATGAATTCTGTTGAAAGCCAGACATTCTGAAGAAACGGTCCGCGTGACTGCAAATTGTTAAGTGTCACACGTGTCATATTTGGGAAATGGAAAAATGTTTTTTTTTTTCCTAACTACCATTAAAGTGAACCCGACGAGTTTTTTCATTTGCTGCGTGATATTCCTACATTGTGGAGTGTTACATGATTATAACCTGGTAGGGACTGGTTCTCGAGCTCTCTAGGACACAATTTTATAACTCACAGGTGGTCACAGGTGACCAAAATGCAAAGCTTTTGATTTAATATTGATTAATATTGGAAAGAACGGCTTATTATACAACGGAATACAAAAATTAAAATATGTTATGGGACTCAAAAGATGAAACAATTTGCCTACTATAATTTTTTTTTATTTCCCAGTGTTCCCAGTTTATAACCTTGACGTGCATGGGTCATGTCTAGTGTTGTCCAGAATTTTCTTAGGAAGAAAAGTAGAGGAAATAGAAATGTTCCGAGTGCCAGACTTTATAGCATCCACCCAGTAACAAAGGTTATTTTGGGCGTTGACCGAAAACTGTGCCCTTCCGACCAAGAAGGAGCTCTGGGTTTCATGTCCAAGCCCATCATCGTTGATGGATTTAGTGATAAAAGCTATGTTGTTGAGTGTCAAAATCAGAAAGCTTTCTCCTTGACACTTGCTTGCATTACGCATGACCAAAACATTAAAGTATCTTTCATTTTTCTTACATTCGTTTCTAACTTGAGGATAGTTTTGAAAACTCAAGACATAACACTCAGAATGGAAGAGATAGAAGGAGGTTTTCAATATCATCACAATTCATTCGCGGATGTCACTGAAGACGAAGTGGTCAAAGAAAAGGGATTTGATTGTTTTGTTCTCAAACACGTCAGGTGAAAAACTTTTATCCCGCAGAGGCCTTGTTTCTTGAATAATAACTAGCTTTGCTGAGTGAGGCATTACTCAGTGAAGGTCTTTATGACAGGCATTTTAACAATTTTGGATTTGTAATCCGACAATTCACATTTCATTAAATAACATCTGAACAAACTGTCTTCTGAGGTTGTTAACAGATGAAGCGGTTTTTTTCCCTCAATGAAATCGAACTAAACACGAAATCATCTTGTTGGCATGTTTATTGGACGTTAAATGAACCAGGAGGCAAATAGTTCTAACTTGGGATGAAGGGTATCCGCGACCGACCTCTATCATTCTGTCTCGAAAATAAAACAAATTCTATAAAGCTTATCGAGCTAATTTCACGGGCGGACGAGGACTCCTTCATGGATGTTGTACACGACACTCGACTCTCGTCTGCTGGGGAAGGTCGCGTAGAAAGTTCAACTGTCATCGGGATCGTGCGTGGAGGATTCGACAAACACATTCGGCGAGGCGGTGTTTACATCACAAGGATTGCTGGATGTACGACACGAGCGAGAGTTCTCTCAAACATGTCGATCTGTATGATGTGCTGGGCTCGGTTTTTTGCAGCCTCCCTGCTTGTCTCCGAGGATGAGCGCTGGCTGTCGGAAAACCATTGGCGTTGATGTCGCTGTCGCTGTGTCCATCTGAAACGCAAACGATGTTCGATTTTGAAAGGCGGGCCAACGTTAGCCGCCGGAGTGACGGGGAGGCTGACAATGAAGAGACTGGCAAACACGGATGGGAAAAGTAAAATAAAAAGCGACAACGCCTGCCAACGAGAACTGTGTTTACCCGGGCTGACAAGGGGAGACCAGCAACCTTCGGTAGGCGCCCTTGGTGGAGTGTGACTTATCAGCAGGCCATCTCCAACCAGACAGAAACTTTGTAGGTAGATGAACTTTTCGCATGATGTGTGTTCCCCTCCTAGATGTTTTTCATTATTGAACATGTTCATGAAAGAAGAACCGGAAGTTGGCGTTGGGAGCGAGATAAATAAACAAACACGAAGCACATCTGGAGACAATGTGTGTCACGTGACAATGTGGGTGTGTGGACCTTCTGAACGAGAGGATAATTCCTCGGTGATGATGGGGAAGGGAATATACAGACGGCGCTGGTAACACAGCAGCCAGGTGCTCAGAGGCTACTAGTAATTTAGACATGTTCAATACACGCGACTTTCATAGACAAGATTTTAGCTTTTCTTTCTTGTTTTTTTATTTTCTTTTCGTCTTGCACAAATACTGCATCTATTGATACTTTCATACCACAGTAGGCGTACGTCAAGGGTGTACCCTATCACTGATGATGTTTAATATCTTTTTGGAGAACATCCTGCTCGAAGCTCTTCACGACCATCATACCATCATTCCATCATTTTAGTTGCTGGCAATATGCAGCCTACGCTTTGTAGACGACATAGACCTGTTAGCAGGTACCAACATCAACAATAGGTAAGAGTGGCGGTCTGTCAGGTGCTGCTTCTGTCCATGTGATCCTCCCAACGACAGGTTCTGGTCAATGGCCGACTGACTGAATGACAAACTGACACTGGCAGCTTGCATTTTCTACATTCTCATTTGCCAACAACACACACACACACACGCGTGCTCTTTGCTATTAGCATTGACAATAGTAAGAGACGAAAGTGGTTGCATTTGCATCAGTAAGCTGATGTTTATATTTGCATCATTAGATTGTTATTCATATTCAAGAGAATGCACCCTGTCTTTCTGACCGCCCATCTCCGGGCCGTTTGGTGCAGTGAAAGGAGGTAATGTTACTATTGACACCAGTAATATTTCCATTCCAGGTTGTTATCACCATCAGCATGGCCGGAAAATTCTTTCCGACTTTCAGAATGATGTGTAAACGATGTATGACATCTGCCACAGGTTCAGCAGACTGTCGCATGATTTTGCTCGTGTTTTCGTTAGTTGCGAGATGTGTGCCCCAAACGCCTCAAAGAGTACACAAACATTTGTAGTTTATTTTAAAACCGTTTGATTGCAGTTACAACAGTGGTCAGTAATGGCAAAGTAATTCCCATTATCTTTGGGAAGTGTCTAATTCGACAAATACCTTCTTTCAGCCAGTCATTAAAATAAATCGTGTGGTTACCAGTAACAATATTTATGTCCTAGAACAGACATTCTGCATGAAATTCATCAATAGTCTTTGAATATAATCGGTTGAAAAGCATAAAAAATATCATGCCAGAAAGTTATGGATTCACATATTCACTCCCTAAAACTTTTAACATATAAACACTTTGCTTTTTATTTTTATTCAGAACTGTTCTACTATTCCTGTATGTCGGCATGTTTTTACAATATATAGCTATACTAGGTAAGGTCTTTGAATTTCAATTTCTTGCCCACGATACGTCCAGGTACTTGGGACAGTAGGGTCTTTGTTCATGTTCCAAGCTGCCTACACAAAACTGATCGAAACATTTTCTTTTTTCTTCTCCCATTACTGAGAACTCTAGCTGAAATGTCTCGCTCTGTAAGACAGACATGCTAACTGCATTTTGTTGGCAGTTTATTTGATTACCCAAAACACATTACTCCATCGCGAAAATTAAAGTGTTTGATTTCGCATAGCATGTTATATTCATCAAGAAACTTCTTTAATCTTTACGAAAAAAGGGATATATGATGTAAAGCGAAAGGGTTTGATGGATAGCAAAGACAGTAAAATATCAAGAAATATTGACAGTCTGGCTTTCAAAGCACAGCTGCAGGAGGAGCTGCTCCACCCATCATCAGTTGATCAACTTGACTGTGTTTTGGCGAGAGTTGTTGATTACCATTCTGATGCCTCGACTTCAGATAGACCAGTCCTAGTGTGCTTCTTGGTATTCACAGGTCCCTGTCGAACATTGAATCCACAAAGAGCCTTCCAAAGCGTTGCAAAATGCATATACAAGGCCAAATTATCCTATCTACAGGCACAAATAATTAAATGCACTTTCTCTAAGAAGCTATTTGACATCTGCAATCGAATGACTAGATTCTCAAAGCAATACCATTGCCCGTTGCCTAACCTGCTTCACAGCTGCCGCTAAAGTTTAGTGATTATTTCACTAGCAAGATATCAAACATTCAATCATGCCTAGATGTTGGCCTGACAGCATCTCATGCGATGTTCTTCTGGTATGGTCGCTGACCAAGTTTGACCAGTCTCGGGGGCCAATTAGACCTAATGCTCACGAAACTTCTTCTTGAGTGCTTTGATATTTTATTTCTTGGCATCACAAATATTGTAAATAGTTTGTCAACAGGTGTGTTCTCATCTTTGTTTAAAAATGTCCTGGTGAGACCACTACTTCAGATGTCAACGCCTGACATCCGTATGTTGAACAACTACCCCTCAGTTTCCAATTTTTCTTTTTCATCTAATTTAATGAAGAAAGTAGTTTTGACTCAGTTTTGGGCCTACTTACAAGAACACCAACATACCCCCAAGCTCAATCGGTATATACACCTTTTCACAGTACCGAAACTACTTTAATTAAACTGACCACCGACATATTTTCTGGCCTTGACAGTGGGGAAGCTTCTTCTTGAACTCTGCTGGACCTGTCTGCTGCATTCAAGACTATCGACCTCTCTCTGGTCCTTTCTCACTAATAGGACCCAGACTGTCTTCATTGATGGTAAAACATCTCACCATGCTCACTTTCCTGTGGGGTTTCCCAAGGCTCAGTAATTTCCCCAGTTCTATTCACTTTGTACACAAAACACTTTCATCAGGCATCCTGTCTCACCATGTTTCTCATCAATCATGTGTTGATGATACACAACTGTACTGCTTCACTCCGCCTAGTCTCACTCTGCTACTAGCGCCATAGAAGTCTGTAGTAACGAGGTCCAAGGACTGGATGGCAAATAATAAACTTAAACTATACGACGATAACATGGAAGCCCTCCTGTGCTCTAGAAGAAAAAAATCAACCTTCAGTCGTCGGTCTGCCCAGTCGCATCAAGATGGGTGAAACCAACATCAGCTTTAAGTCATCGGTAATCAGGAATTGATTATCACTTCTGACATGGCCTTTGATAAACAAGTCACAGCTGTCTGTCGGTCTGCCTATTATGATATATATATATATCGAAAAACAAGCTAGGTAAGACATGTCAGTCACAATACGCCCAGTAAATAAATAAAGTTAGATTTATATGTACTGATAGATAAAACTTTTGTAAAGTAAACACACACACACACATCAGCACGCACTCACACAGACACACATACACACTAATTTACACTAAATAAAAACATTTTACATTGTCATCCGACCTTCTCCTGACCTCTTTAAGCTTCAGCTGACATTGCAACTGCTTCCACTTACTTGTCTATCGATGTTGACTTTTGTCTCTGGAGTCAATAGTCCTTCCCATGTATTTCTAGCGCCGACGAGCATCAAAGACAGGCGTGAACACGCCGACAGTTTACTTAACAGCACTCCTCCCAACAACGAGCGATAAAAGCCTTGCTACCTGTCACTGTACAGTGTATGTACACTGGATTTAGGAATTGAGAGAAGGAAGCATTGTACCTATGGACCGGATATACACATCATTGCCTCCGAGATTTTGCACTTGCTTTCTGTCTATAGCTACCCTGGAGATAGTTGTAACCCCAGGCCGTGGGTGCGACCACAGGTGAAGGGTTTCTGCTAGGTTACACCGAGAAAATGAGAGAAGGGGAAGTGACAGTATGTGGTTTGTACAAAACATTGATGTTTTGACATTTTCACTCCTGGTAATCAGGCGAGACACACCTATATAGAGATTTTTCCTTTTGAATAATCATTGCATTAGGAGTTTACATAAGTCGACTAATATCAGGAAAGTACCCAGAGAAGACATTTCACGCAGTTTTAAAGCCTCTTCTAATCCTTGATTGGTGGAACAGAGGTGTTACAGAGCGCATGATGCTTCCTCCCTAAACAGGAAAATCATTCGTAAACTTCTTCTAACAGAAACATCTGGGTGATGTTTTAGAAAAAAAAATAGCTAGGGTTCCGTTGTTCAGATGTAATTTTGACTCACAAACATCAACAACAATCTACAAGAATCATCCATCATCCATCCATCTCCTCCTCCTCCTCCTCCTCCTCATCATCATCATCATCATCATCATCATCATCATCATCATCATCGCTTCGCCTTCTCTTCCAACTATAATTAATATACTTTTCCGCTGAACTGCTTGGCCTGAGGCATCAACTGACTTGTGGCTTCAGTTAAACGATTCCAAATCAGTAGGTCCAAAGTAAAGTATACTTGACAGTTTCCGGCGTCCACTGGTTGACTAGACAGCTCTCATTGGTCGCGTCTGGCCCCCGGCGATGACCGCTATCCTGCAATGCCAGCCCCGTGGGTCCTGCTATCGCCCTTCACATCACACCTGGTCTCGCCTGAAGAACAAACAGAATGAAGACGAACTGAGGTCTTCCGTTCTTCGTTTGATGTGGTTGTCTCCCTCGAGACGCTCTCCTCGGAGCGAGGTGAGCATGCAACAGCTTGGTTTTCGACCGTCTTCCGGTGCTCCAAAGAGGTTAACGCGTTCAGTTCACACGCAAGCAAATCCATTCACATTGTACTCTTTAGTTACTTGAAAAGACTTCTTGAAAACCAGTTCCAAAGTTCTGTTAGCACGGGTTCCCTTAAAGCTGGAGGTCTAAGACAATTTTTCACTTATATGTGTCGCAACATCGTTCTGGCTTTTGGCGCTAATAACAAAATTAAACCACAACATCCCAAGCTGCACTTAAAGAAAAATAGAGAATGTCATCAAAAATTCATCTCGCCTTCTGCAACAATCAATTTGTTAGCCTCCGGAACCGTACAGTGTGTGCTTCTGAGAATACGCATCTAGAGTTCCCCAGACAAGTTCACGATGACCGATGAGAATGAAGAACTTTCCAGGTTTTCGAGCACCACCTCGGACTGGAACAGGTTTTTATAAAGATTTCTTGAGGGAATGGGAGCTTGCTAGGGTCCTGATAGCAGCACCGTGTGACACTGTGTACACAAGACCGCGGTGAGACGTGGACTAGATGTTGTCAGCTTCTGGATGATTTCAGATAGTGGAATCTGTAAGACTGACAGGCTGTTTGCACTTGTCTGTCTGTCTGTCTGTCCGACAGCTTCTCTTTGCACTTTACCTCTCTCTTTCTCTCCAGCTAAGGAAATATTTAGCTCATTCATCAGACCTTTTTCTGTCAACCTTGCTTAATGGTATTGTTTTAGCCAGATGTATCCGTTAACAGGGTTGTTAACAACTGAAGTTAATTATCAAAGTACCTAAGTGAGTGCTTGCCTATTATACATTGTCCATTTATGGTTTTGTCCCTGTAGAGAACCTACTTTTATTGACATGTGTGTAGCCTAAACAGCAATCACTTCCAATGTTAAAACTGTTGGCTGTGCTTAATTCAGGCAACACTAGCGACATCCTACAGATAATTACGACTGCTACCCCATCCCCCCTCCCTTCAAAAAAAGTCCCCTCCTGAGTCCATCATTACCAGCACATCTACCGGTGACGATACAAAGATAAAGCACATGCCTCCATTCACCAGTGAAACAGGCCATCAACAGCCAAACAGCTGACATCAGAGAGTTCTCACCTGACAGCAATGTTCAAGTTTCGCTTTTGCACTCCGCATGGGTGTCCCCGACTCTCCATGATCCAGAAACCACACAGGGTAGTCGGGTAGGAACCAGGAGAGGTGCGGCCGGACGTGCCGACAAGGTCAAAGGTGAACAGCACTCGATGAGAAAGGCCAGTAGACCTGAACGGCGCGAGGACAAGAAAAGAGGACCAAGCAGACTTGGGCAAGAACACCTTGGACAGTGCACCAAGACTCAGTAGGAAATAGAAAAAAGGAGGCAGTCCGGCAAGATGTTTAACTACAATGTAGAGGGTCTACCCAGCAAACTGGGCGACAACTCTTTTATTGAAGTATAATGAAATACCTATATATATATACTTATTCATGCCTCTCTAGAAAGAGAATATGCTTGATGACCACATGATTAGTTTCAAAGAACATGTACATTTGCCTATAGATTGCTGTTTTGCATTGTATATATGCTTGCATCTCCCCCATGTCATAATGTTCACGAATCACTGGCATTTAATGTCATGTCACTCACTCACTCGCCCACAAACTCTTACATGTACCCGCTTTTCATCATTTCTGTGCAATGTACATAAACAGCAGACGCCCTCGCTTCAGAGTCTACAAGAGGTTCTTGAGGCCCACAAGGGTCCTTGTGTAAAGTCGAGTCAAAACAAAGGGACAAGGGTTAGAAAATCTTGTATTCAGTGCGAGGAGGAAAAACAAAAACAATGTATTGCCCTGTGTACTGCATGCAGGAGTCTTAACATTACAAGAGAGAGCAAGTAGGTACAGAAATCCAGCACACCGGTCGTCTGCAGACAAGACTGAGTGTAATGTGGCTGGCTGCCTGTTGAGAATAATCAAACTCGGTAATTCTCCATCAGGAGTCAAGGAAACTATGTGGTCAGTAATTTATCAACCACAGGTGTCGTAGCTGAATGAAGGCAAACGAACTTATTTACAGTAGAATAGAGAGATGGTGTAGGGGGATGGAGATAGGGTGAGGGGGAAATGTTCTTCCGGCCAAAGGTCAAAAGTCACATAAAACTATGTACAATGCATGATTACATCTGGCTTTATATTACACGTATTGGTTGAAGGTAGAATGCTTATCTAAGATCATTCAGGGATGTGCACACGAATAATGAAGTCTATTTTATCTGCGAGATTGGCAATACACAAGGAAGTCGGTCCAGCTGGTGTCTGAAGTAATGATACAAAACCAGCATCTGATGTAGCTGGCCATAACATGAACACAGTTTTACTACAAGGTATATTGTCAGGGTATTATCAGGGCACTAACATTTAAGAAAATAAAATTTAGATAGATAGTTACTTATTTGGTGTTTTTTTAAATCTTTGTTCCATAATTGCAGGGCAAGTGGAGCCTCCGGGTTCAGAAATATGGAATGCATACATTCAAGGTGATGTATTGAAAGTGGTCGGCATATTACCTGTTTCTTCGCTTCGAGGCTCAAATTTTGCCTCGCAAATGCGAGCTGCCTATGTCACTGCAACCGGTATTTCTTCTGATCTTTATCATCAAAACGAATTTGTCAGCGGTTTTTCTTTTGATTGTGAACCTAAAGTGACTTTCTGGCTTCCTTTCTTCCCCCCGAGGCTATATGAGAATCACACAGGTCACAATCTTGCCTGGGGTGGAGAACAAAGTGAAGCCATGGCAGCGGTTTCTACATAACTCATTTCCTGTTCTCACTCTCGTGAAAAAAGACAATAGATATATCCATAAGTCTGTATATCAACAGACGGTTATATCTGGACTGCTGGCTGTCTACCGAGACCAATTCTTAGCCTCTGTGGTTGGTGTCAATTCATTCTTCAAAAGTTGTTTAATTGTTTGTCGAGGCAATAATTGCATACACGTATTTTTCGTGTGATTGTTTTTGTTCGTCAGGTTTTGAGTTTTGATACTACGAAAAGCAGGTCTCCTCTAGTCTCGCTAAATATCAACAAATGCAAGACGCCATGAGCAGATTCGTCTCTAAGGGCGGCAACATCTGAAACAATTCTTCCTGTCAGCTCCAATCTCATCAGGGTTTAATGTTATGTCTCTCGACACCCAGCAAGTGTACAGAAAATAGTTCCGGCCATAAATAGATCTTGAGGTCAGATGGTCCTGACACAAGTCATTCGAAAAAGCTATTACCGAATTTCTGTAACTAGTTTTTTACCCTGTTTTAAAATAAACTCATCAATAGCAACTAATTTTTTCAAAATGTCTTTTGTCGGCATTCTTTCCTTTAAATGTTGAAGTTCGCTGTCCAATGGCAATACCTACAGCTGGCTAAGGAGGCGACAAACGTCCATTAAAGCATATTAGTTCTAACAAATGTTGCATAATTTTATTAAAAGATTCCTCGGAGGCAGACGGTGATTTTTCTGTATTGAATTTCTCTCATTTCCAGATGCACGGAATTCAATGATGCTGTCAACAGTGTACGCCTGATTCTCGTCATCTCGTCACCGCAGAAAGAAGTTGCATTCGAAGACTGTGATTGTTATGTATCATTGTGCAGCTACATATTCATCGAGTCCCTCAGTTCGTGCCAGTGGCATTGACTCCAGGCGGGAACACAGCAAGAAAGCGAGTATGACGATGATAACAACGATGATGATAACGACGACCATGACGAAGACGAAGATGGCGATGATGATGACAATGATGATAGGATAATGACGATGATGATAATGAAAATGACGATGACAAGGATGTTAAATGTGATCTCTGATGTCAAACATTTGCAAAACGTTAACAAGGTGTTTTACATGGAGGCAGGGTAGATAAAGGTCGTCGCGATAATTTGAAACTTCCTGTGTGCCAATGCGTGAGCGGGTAGTGTGAGGCAAGATGAGCAATACATACACAGAGAGATTTATATCTACGCTATATATAATATAGAAATGGTTTCGTAAATGAAATGTCTTCTTCAATTGTCAGTTTTGTACGCTTTCATTTTCTATTTGTCTGTCTTCCTGATTGTCTGTCTACCTAACTTCTCGTCAGTTACACCATCTCCATATAAAACAAACATCTCCTTTATACATTTCCCTCCGAAATGACCATGGAGATTTTTCTAATTACTTTTTTCTGCTGCTTCGTCTTCTCTTATTAGCTCGAGATCAGTGCTCTGAAAGAAATTACGATGAACCGAAACTTTTCTCACCTACATTCCCACGAGGTTCCATTTCTTGAACCTGTTAGCAGAAGTCCACCCTGCCCCGCGGGCGCAACTATTACCTCGAGGGCCGGGCACATCACGTGACTACACTTTCTCTCCAGGCAGCATCTAGACTCGTCATTGATGTCCTTATCGAACACTTGGCGTTGGCGGCCCATCGTGCAGCACGCGCAAAAGGACAGGCAGGAGTTAGCCGTGCTCGAGAGCTTGGAAGAGCGTGGCCTTATAATCACCAAGTCGACAGGCGCGGGATGGCGAAGGCAGTCAGGGCTAGGGCTCGTGCTTGTTGCAGACATCTAGATGCAGCTGTTGAAGACTTTGCGTAGATTCCACCTCCAGATGTGCTGGAGGAAGGGACAATGTCTAGCGAGGGTATAGACACGACTGGCGATAGACCTCGGTAGTCCTCGAGATAAGATTTCCTTCGTGCTGCTTACTACGTCTGAAGATTGGCACAAAAGAAGCAACGTGTCCAGAGTAACTCATCTTCTCCATGTTTCACCATGTTTCTCCATGAACCATCCATTCTTCTACTTGGTTACAGAAAAAGAAACCTTCTATAACTTCTATTTTGTTACCTTACCTCAGATAGTTACTAGAACACGGAAGACCTTATTCTCTGAGCTTTGTGTAATATCATGTCCATCTTCATCTTTTCCTACCAAACCTCTCCCTTCAGCTGGTGACAGAAGATAAAATCCTGTAGGATGCTGTGTGGTTTTGTTGTAATATATATTATTCATAAGTTAATCCTAAATACCGATGAACCCTGCATAAGCACTCCCTATCCTCACTCTATCAGGACATAAACAGCTGAAGGGCGCATCGACATTTTGCAGATGTCTCTCACCGAACACACTGCGCCTGGCAACAAAAATAACCAAAACCACCTGTACTCTTTCTGCAAATTAAACAAAACAATCATATCAGAAGAAAAAGATCGATGATCTAGACCTACGAACAAGGCAGATGGCAAAAGAGGAGAATTTTTATTTTACTTCCACATCGATCTCTCTCCATCTTCCACCATCCATCAGCTCAAGAAGAGGTGGGGATGGCAGTATTTTGCTAATGATGTTTTAATGTTTCCATCCGCTGTTACAGTTCTTACTACGCTGTTCCAAGACTCACGATCTTATTCTGGAACCAACAGGTGGCGTTTTGTATTCTTCGTCTTTATGAAGATTTCTTCTAGTAAAGCACATTCATCAACCCCTTGTAGTTCTTGGAGGAGAATTTCTAGATAAATCGTCAACGACAGATGAGATAAACCAAAAAGCTAGTATGTGAAAATAGTTAAACGCCAAGTCACTTGCAGAACGAAGGATGTACAGAAAGAGAAAGTTTTTTGTACAAAAGAGGAATCGATTACACTATTGGCTGCTTTGTCCTCTAATCTTCGTCAGCCAACTTCGTTTCCACGTGTGTCCACCACTTTCTCGCTTCGCAGGTCCAGCATTTTTCTTTCCCTTTCTTCCCTCACCAAGCCTCGAGCATGCAAATGTAATTGCCTCCTCCATTGCGGTGCAGCCGACTTTGAAGGAGTAAACAACGCTTGAAATATTTGACTTTCAAAGCCTCTTCCTGGGCCGACTGCCTGATGAGTCAGTTGTCCAATGCATCTGAATCATCTCTTTCTCTATATAATTCTCTGCCGCTCAGATTAAGGTGTGTCTGTGAGATGTTTGTTCGCAAAGATACAATTTTAGGAATATGAAATGTATTTTACAGGTCAAATAGTTTGAGGACTTGGTATAACTTTCTTTCTCTCTCTCTCCCTCTCTCCTGTGTTTGTGTGTGTTGGGGGAGGGTTGTTCCTCGTCTTCGTGGTTCAGGACATGAAAAAATGATGATATACATATACTTTTTCATAAAAATATGTATGTCCAATCGCGTCTGTATTACGCCTTTCGCGAACGGTTGGCATTCCTCAGAGAAATGGCGATACCTCTTCAGACAGTACTCAAAACAACATCAATCTTTATGATTTTTTATTGTTACTTGATGATACTCGAAACCCACCTGGTGACAACTAAAAACTAGGCAGCTAAAGTAGGATCTGTTTACATTGCACTTGTTCTTGGAAATCAGAAACAGCATCATGACTAGTGCAAAACCTTTACTACTTCCTGGTGTGTGTGTGTGTGTTTTGTGTTTGTTTGTGTGTGTATTTGTGTGTGTTTGTGTGTTCCTGTATCATCTTTCTGTTGAAAACCACACATCAGTCAATTCAACACAGCTGCTGGTGTTTTAGATAGTCGTCTGCTAATCTATCAACTAACTACAGTAACTATTACTTGCAATGCTAGTTTCGTCCTTTTTACTCCTTTTTTTTTTTTTTTTTTTTTTGGAAGAACGAGAGAGAAATCATAAACCATCTCTAAAATCCTCAGTGTTTTTATCAAGTTTAGCCTACAGGTCGTCTGGACATGGATTTCAGTGCGAGTGGTTTTAAAAGCTAATGCAGAGTTTTGCTTTTATTCGTTCTTTTATATCTCCATGGAACTACTTATTTTTAAGTATACATGTACGGCAATCTACACTGAGAGTTGAGGAGCACAAGGGAAATGTCCATATGCACTTGTCGAAAAATATAATAGCTGTGAAAAAATGACTCTTGTGAACACACAGTTTATGTGGTCGGTTAACGACATTCGTGGTCGTCATTCGTGAAAAGTCCACGGCCTACTTTGTCTCGACAGAAAAGCAGAAATTTTGCCGGAAGCTTACATTAAAAAAATAAATAACAAATAAGTGGTAGGAGTGGAGAGAGGGAGATCGATATTTTATCTTTCTTTCTTTTCTTTTTTTTTCTTTTTTTTTTTTTTTTTGAATAACATTAACGTTTTTAAGAAATGGCAAACACGCGAGAACACAGACACATGAATTCACACGACAACACCTCACACACAGTAAAAAAATGTTTGTACCTAACCATTCGGTTGTTGGAAATTGAAGGTGAGAGAGACATTCCTCGTGGTTCACATTTTTTTAAAGGCGGTACCTGTTTCTCTGGCAACCTTACCTTTCCCACCCCTTTCAAAAGGCTTGGAGGAAGGGGGTGGCTGGGAAGGCGGATGCACCACACGGGTATCGAACCGGATTTGTTAAGCTCTCTAGCCAGTCAGCTACCCGCTTACCCAGAGGTGCACACTGTGCCGACTAAAGATGTTATAACAAGGTTGGAGAGCAGGGTAATGGTTGACATTTGATTATATATTCTTCCTGATGCTATTATAATATTTTTAGACTTATTCAGCATCTCTTATGTCGAGATAAACATTCGCATGTGTTGTGGACAAAAAAGTTTTTACAGATCTTTGAACACAGACAAAACCAGCGTCCATCACGCACCCTGCTGTCCCAAAGGTACGGCGAAACTGTGTTAGGTAGAGAAAGGTTTAGTAACCCCGTGACCGCAAATAGTCAACGAAGTTTCTGGTTGTCTGCTTCGACTTATAGGTTTATTCTTGTTCGTTTAAAAGCCTTTTTTGTGATGCCATAGGGAAAAATTTTAATGGATTTTGAGCGAATTTCTGACAGAAAGTCTCTATTTTTTATGCTTAGGTCAATGAGTTGGAAGATGATGCTCTGGTGGTCAAAAGCTACGGTGATATTTGTGACTATTATTGTGCCACTAAGGCTGCCAGATCCTATTGCTGTGGCTGGACTGAAGGATGCAAGATCACACAAAATGCATGAAAAATATTGCTCTATGCAATTAAGATTAGACTGACAGTATTATGAAAAAAGTTCATGTGGGAAAACAATTATTTGACTCAGGTATATATATATATAGTCATTTACTTCTAGGTTTTTAGAGGTCCTCTCCAAAAAAGCGGAAAACAAAGGGAACACGAAACTCTTAAATACTTTGTTGACATAGGAAGTATCAAAAAGGAAAAAAATGTATTGTCATAACTTTTTCATGCAGCTCTGCAATTTCTTCGGGCGAGATAGAAGACACCAACACAAATCTGAATTTCAGAAATAAATATAAAACTTTAACAAACAAAATGATTAACCTATTGCACCGACATACTGTAAGACACGTTAAGCAGGATTTTAGGATGTCTTTTGTTACAGTTGACTTTTGTAGAAAGTCCAATTTGAAGCTTGAGGTTTGGCGCTCTAACATGAAAGAACACAGACACTAGTTTTTTTTCGGTTGCCATACCTCTCGAAATTCAGCAAGATTCAACGCACCCTTATATGAAGAGCGCACAGTTAAAAGAAACAAAAAGAAACTGACAAAAGTACATTCCTTACAATCAGTCATTCAGATTTAAATTCACCACTAATTTAATATTCCCCAATTTCATTCAGTCCAAAAGCTCCAAATAATAAAAAAAGACTAACGCAGACCTACTTCAGTATATTTTGGTGTGAATAATTGACACCATTTGAACAAGTCTAGTCATGATTTCACAGTACAACACAAACCAGGTCTCCCTATCCCGGTCAAGGACAGAAAACCGCATCAAATCATTCTTTCTCAGCCCTGATTTTCTGTATTTAGACCACTGGAGCCTGCTAGTGGAGCCTGCCAGTCGCGCCACTAAATCAGAGGAAAGTGTCCGCCATGACAGGCTCACACCCGCGGTAGTCACACGCCATCCGTCCTGCTTAACGGTTCTCATCCTTTTTTTAATAGCAGATTTGTGACAATAATGTTTTTCTTTGCCATCTCTGATGCTATTTTAAGCGAACGTAAAATTTAGATGATCCTTGTGTTAATAATTTACGAAGATCCTTTAATCCGTTCTTAAGACAGAAATCCAGCAAATATTAAATTTATTCAAGACTAATAGAAAACAGTAAACTAAAAAGGTTACGTCATACGAATGGAGCAATGATCAATGTATGCAACTCACAATTTACAAAAATACTTAGACTTAAAAAGACTCAAAGATTTGCTGACTCAAAACAAAAGCTGACTCAGACTCACCTTAAAAGGTTTTAATTTGAACAGATTAACTCTTCCAACAAGTCTGGTCACGATTTAATGCCATCACAACACTAAGGAAAGCCTCCATGCTCTCCGATCAAGTTAAAGGGTTAGTTATCGGGTTACTCCAGAAAGAAATACAAACCAGCAGCAAAACACTGTTTCGGCCTCAACCCTGATCTTCACAATGTACACCATGAAGCCTCTTAATGACGCCGCAACATCAAAGAAAAAAAGTGTCCGCCATCAGACGCTCACACCCTCGCACTCCCATGCGAATTCCACACTATCCGCCCACCTCTTCCTTTTTCCCTTCCCTTCCCATCTAAATGATGAAAAAAGCAGGTTTGTGATACAGGTCTAACGGATCTTTGCTTGCACACTGCAGGCTTTGTATATCTAAGATCGCATGTGCCCTGAGGCATGGGACCGACATGGGCTCAAGATCTGATAAATGTCCGAGGTAAGACCATACTGTTTTCCATTAGCTTGCACACGTAGCTCATTACTTCATAGACATCAGTAATATTGTCGTTGATGACTTCAACCTTCAATGGGAGTGTCCCACTAGAACTGGCCAACTATCTCCTGGATAGCTACAGTCTCACCCAATTAGTCCTCTTCTCCTAAGGACAGCATTATAACCCGGCCATCTGAAAACTTGATCTTTAGTTGCACCCCTAATTGACCATCTCATCAGACCACCTTGATGTTGACTTTATTGTTAACATCGTGACATCAGCACCTAGAGTTATTGTGGGGTGCAAGCTCAAGTCTGTTGAAGGTCTGTTTGGTGATGAAGATACTCTGCTCTGTTTCAGAGGAACCCTTCATGTAACCCTGTCATGACACTGCACCTTGCTCTGCCTGTCTCCACCTCTGTTCCAAGCAGACCACCGGATCCCTGGGTTTTTGAGGAGATCAGACCACCCAAGAAAAGTGGTATCGAGCGGGTAATGAGAAAGTCTGGTCGAAGTTCATCGCTGCATCTTTAGAGAACAAACAGCTGGTCAAGAGTGCCACCGATGATGCCAAGACTTAACATTTCCAAAAATATATTCTACAGCCTCCTGTGCCAAGAAATTGAATTTACTCTTAAACGCTGCTCAAGCCTCTGCCTATTCTTCCCCTCTTCCAACCAATCCTGATCATAAAGTCCCCACCCACCCGCTTAAGATTTTTACTCTGTTTTCTTTTCTGGGGGACAAAATCAACAGCTTGTGGTTTGGGATGGATGCTGCTTCTCCCTCTTCTAACCTTCTCTGGATCCCCATTGACAAGCTTTAAGCCAGTGGCCGTCGATCATATTCAGCGACTCATCACTAAAATCATAATCCACTGCCAAAGTTTTATTGCAGGATGTCTTAACCAGTTGTCGGCCTTTAATTTCATTATCAACAACTCTTTTTCTTCTGTAATTGGTATACACTTCTTTAAGACTGCGTTTGTGCGCCTACTTTTAAAGAAGTTTGACCTTAATGGGACTAGGGGTTACCATCCGGTTTCTAATGTTATATTTTTGTTCAAGATCTTAAAGCTTCCACTCCTTGACCATCTTCACGAAGACTTTACTCTCTTCCACCTGCCACTCCCATCACACCACAGAAACCTTTCATCCATCTTACTCTTGACCTTCGGGACACTGACAGCCGTCTGGTATTAAGGGTGTCCTCTTTGACTTGTCTACCATGTCTACCACGCTTGATGTGTTAGACCTTGACATTCTGGGTGATCGATTCTATTCAGTTTTCATCATTCAAGACACAACCCTGTACTGGTTTCAAAGCTGTCTCTGCGGCCGGTCTCAGACCATCTTCATTGATCCCCGATTCTTCCAGACTTTCCAGGTCCTCAAGGGCGTCTGTCAGGGTTTCGTCTTGGGCCTGGTCCTCTGTACTCCTTACACCCTGGAGTTGTCATTAGTCATCGAACGCCCTGACTCCACTATCTCACCTTTGTAGACGACACGAATATGCCAGCTCCCCACTGACAGAAATTAATAGTCTTCTCTTCTTTATCAGACATGGATATTTTGACATTCTAGAACTGAATGACTGAACAAAAGAAGTCATGCTTAACCCTGTCATTAATCACTGGCAGAAACAACACCTTGCCACTCTCTCCTCTTCTATCCTGCGATTGTTTGGCACCACAATACCTTTACCGTGCAACATAAATGTTCTTGTTGTCATTCTCAACTCCTTCCTCTCCTTCCTCACATTTCCCGTTTGATTAAATTTTTTTTTCATCTCCGACGTCTTTCTATCATCGTTGAATACAGATATCATCGTCAAACTTGCTGTCTACTTTTTTTTCTAAGACCTGGATTACTGCAACTTTTGCTCGTCTCCCTGTTGCCACACTTCACATCCTTCAACGCATTCAGAACGCTGTTGCCTGTCTGGTTCTCTGGGAGCATAAGACTGATAACTTTCCTTCCCTGGCTGCTTATCATCGTATCATTTACAGACCAGGCTATCTTCACTCTCAATCTCTCCATCACTGTGTTCTTGGGGCTGTAGCTATGAAGCGAGGGTAAGTCGTCTCCCCAGAGCAAGACGAGAAACGAGAGGACAAGCGTCTTGTTTCCGAAGTTATTAAGCGATGTCCAGACCCCGCGGTCACTACTTCATGTTTCTTTGCCCTAGTACATCCTTAACACTGGTTTATAACTACTCTTCCAGGGGTAAAACATCTGAGGACTCATCGATGTACAACTTCGGAAACAATACCCTTGTCCTTTCGTTCCCCAGGGCAGAGACTTACCCTCGCTTCATATCAAGGCATCTAGTTACTTTTTTTCACTCCTCACTATCCAAACTTCATTCAACACTGTTCGTTTAGAGTTGAAACACTCAACCCCCGCACAATACTCAACTTCGCTGGCCAGCGAGGATTGATCTACAACGGTTTCTTTTATTTGGCAAACTCGACCCCGCTTTTCCAGGAGGCGGTTTCTTCTTCGAAAACTTCCGAGAGCTTGGAGCTGTTTGAAGGGATCGGTGCTCTCTACTCATCTCCTACACATAACTGTAACATACTCTGATTTAAACTGACCAGGCAGCCCAGAGGAAGCTCTATAAAAGCAGAAGTAGTGACAACCATCGGAGAGGTCTGTGCAGAAGACACCATAATGAAGGAGGAGTCACATGGCAGGTCCGCGTGGGAGTCCCGCAAATCTGTGACACATGTCAGTGTACAGCTTCCCAATGTCACGTGACCACCGCATAGACAGGGAGTGCCAAATGTCTTCTAATCACGATGAAGAATTATTATGAAAAAGAGAAATAAATTACCTTCGCAGGATCATTCGATATAATTTGTTACTTTTTTAATATTGTTGTGTGAGGAGGAGATAAGAGCAGAGTGTAATTTGATGATGATAATAAAAATGATAATGACCCATGAATAATTTACTACCAATCGCTCGTGTTGCTAATGTCACAGTCACAACATGCTTTCTGTATTATCGAACTTTCTAGTCGCTGGCACCTTTTCTGGAGACTGAACAAGAACGAGGGATGTATTGTGCCTGCGACACGGGGACTCAAGACTCAAACATCTTCAGAACATCCGGTCACCTGGACCTCTAGGGATTGTTGGCCAAGTCACGAATGTGTTTATGCCACCAAGTTTCACGATGTGTATGCGTGTGCAGGTGCGTGTGCGTGTGCGTGTGTGTGTGCGGGTGTGAGCGTGTGTGTGTGTGTGCATGAGCGTGCACCGGGCTCGCGCGCAGCAGGCACGTGAGGTGTGGGACATGCACGACATAGAAAAAGGAGGAGGCCAGGGTCCGACCAGGCTAGTTTGCGAGGTTAGCGGAGGATAGAGGAAGTATTTAACGTGTAGTGTCCGACCAGCCGGTGGTCAGTCTGGTCGGGATGCTGGCATCAGACGGAGGAAAAAGGTTATGAAATCTTTTATCTGTGATGATCTTTGTCCGGTGCTGTAATCTCAGTTCCATCACCTGGGCTGTGCTGTTCACTCGACGCCTGCAGGTAAGTCAAACCGTTTTAAAACTTTACTTTCTTACTTTTAAGATTTCGGAGTTTTTTAATTGATTAATTTCACTTTCTGTTTTCCAAGCAGAGCACAGTTTATTCACTTTCTCGCTTTCCTTCCTTCCTCTCTCACTCTATTGCTTTTTAAAACATCTCTACACGCTGTCTATTTTTTTCTTTTTATGTTTGTTTCTTGTTTGTTTAGTCCTTCTCCTCTGTATGCTACTTTTCCCCATTCGTTTTCCAGCAGAAAAATTAATGTTTGCAATTTTCCCAAACAAAAATGTTTTCTCTAGTTTCTCTGATGGTGCACACTGAGCATTCATGTGTATATTGCTTTCTGGTTGATTAAAAAAAGATAACGTTTCTTCATAAAAGTGTCAGGATGTGGTTTTTCCCTGCTCTTACACTCCCTACAAGTATACAACCTGCAGCATCTCTGCACTTGCCGGCCACATCAGTTCTGTGTTTGCTGCACGACAGCAGCCCGCCGCATCTCGCAATGCACTTGCAGCATCTGCTGCATCACTTCTTCATAGGCAATCAAATTACAAATTTCTCGCGGCTTACCACGAGGGTCTGCCCTCGGTTGCTCTGGGAAATGTCAATGCTAGCTGGAATCTCAGGAAGTGTTTTTTAGACCTTTCTCGGAGAAAACTGAGTTTTTGAACCACATGATGACACTGCCGTGTGTCGAGACCAAAGCCGGGTGGAAGTCATCGAGTGTTGTGTGCGAGAAACTTCTGCAAAGATGAGTTTACGAATTTTACATAATCTGTGCGCTGTGACATGTCACGTGGATGGATGGGCATATGAAGTACGAGAAGGCAGGAAGGCAATAGAAGAGTTTATATTATGGTTGGGTGGAGGAAGGAAGAAGCAGGATCAAAGTGGGACTGGAGTACAATCAGACGTATCGATGGACAAAGGGCAATGTTTAAAATCTGTGTCTAACAGCTCTCTTGCATACATTTTTAAATCCGTTTCATTCACATTTTTGTTTTCAAAAATAATACTTTCTATCTTTCTCAAGCGTGTTGGATACACAGACATATATCAGTTAGTGAGTAGAGTATGTATGTGTTTATACTATTACTCAATAGGTATATAGTTAATTATTCGTGAGGATATATATATATATATCAGTGTATATAGTATAAAGGCGTGTTTGTGTGACTACGTACGTAAGTTCGTCTGTATCTTCTGACTTCGAATTGACTCCGCCGTCAAAAGCGCGGACTTCTGAGCACGCGCGTGTGTGTGCATGCGTGCGCGTGTGTGTTTGTGTTAGTGGGTGGGTATTGACTCCTCTACCGGGGTAAAGCAATTTCGCAAAACATATTATTTTGACGATGAACCTCCTCTAAAGGTCAAGGGTCGATTGTCCTCATTGGCAGCTCAAAACAATTCTTGATCCGTTTTCCTTCGCGTGCATTGTTTGCACACCAGAAGCAATGTTGATTCGTTTGACATCAGCCATCTACCAGCAAACATTACAAACGCGGATCGTATAAACACCTGTAGAGTAACTAAGACACACAACACCTAGGTGTGCGCAGGTAGCACAAGTGCAAGGTTCAAACGAATTGTTCCATCCTTGGAGAGAACTCGCAGCACGGCAATCGCTCGGTTATCAGTCTCCCAGCTTGCTGCATGACATGTCGCAACAGATGCTAAACGCATGAACTCAGCAGGTGCTTTAAAGGTCACACAAAAATGTAATCTTTGAATGTCAATCTTGCTATGTGAATGATAGACCCCTCCCCCGAGCTTGATATAGATAACATTTAGTTTTTATGACATTATCAACGGAGAGCGAATGAGGTGAGGACCTCGAAGGTTCCTCTGACGTTCGTCAACGAATCAGGTCTGTCAGGTTCCTTCCTGTGTCTGTGGACGATCATGGAAGCGTTGGAAAAATAGGAATTATTGTATACTTTATGTTTCTAGTTTGTTTTTATTGCTTATAACCAGATGTCTGGTTTTGTAGACTATTCTTTTCACACGATCCACACATGCAAAACACTGGTTAACACTGTCTTCGTGTGCGCACGATAACCAAGTGTTTAGGTAGGATAAATATGCTAACACATGATAAAGGCATGTATCTGCATGATGGTGTTTTTTCTATGTCGATGGAGGCTAGAACACCATCGAGATCATTTCACTTTCATCAGCAGTAAGGGAGTTTTCATTGGTACCTGTATTTTTGTCCGGAAAATTGTTTACTTCACCTGAACACTGCGTTTCAAGCTATTGAATTCAGAGAAAATAAATGAGCTTAACTATCTATCCTTCTCACTTACTCCTGACAGATTAATCATAATAATAAGTAAAGTTAAATTGTGTTTATCCCAACCCTATTGACAAGCTCACGATGTTTTACAAATTAAAATAAAAATTATAATGAAGACTTCAAACGCCTCTATCCACACCACAGTTCGAGCCGTCGAACAAATCTCATAGGCTCAAATCATGTTTTGATACTTCCAGGGTAACATGTGGACATATGAAATACCGAGCTATAATGAGCTCACAAACCATAAAAGTGGAATCAGTTTAAATTCACAGATATAATACATTTTGGTTTTGGGTTCATTTGCTCGGGTATATCATTTTGGTCTGTTGCTTCATCAATTGCCAATTCATCAATTGTCGAAACTGCTATAATCTTGGGCAAAATATAATATCATAGAGGACAATTTTCTATTTCTTTCTTTCAAGAATACCAAATCATTTAAACGGTCGACAATACTCCAAAAATACAATGGTTAACATCCTTTCAAAAAGTAAGATGTGTGGAAGCTACAGTTCTCACAGCTCAAAGTTCAGATGTACAAAGCTATCATTTGTCTGTAAAAAAGCAGATAAGTTAATTTTCACAATAGTCTTGTCCATTAATCAAATCATTCATAATTTGCTAAGATTTACTTGATAACGAATCAAAAGGAATAGACCACATTGCATCAACCGTGCGATCTTCTAACTGACGAATCGCACACAGAAACCGTTATGGCAGTAGACAAAGGAGGCTGGCAGTCGATGTGACAATAAAAACTGAAGACAAAAACCAAAAGGCTGCGAACAAGCGAAAAGTTCAGCACATTGACAAAACTTGTGTCAAATAATAGACACGAAACAGGTCAAAGCAGAAAACCACAAATAGAAAGCTAGTTCAATAACACTTTTTAAAGCATATTGCAGCTGATTGCAAAACAAAATTACGAAAGAAGGGATAAAAAGCAGTTTTGAATCGCTGTTTGGTGATAATAAAAAAAAAAACTCGTCAGGTCATTATTGCCCCTTTAATTTTATTTGACTTGTTTGGGTGTAACCATAGTGAACGCAAGGATCCATCCATGCTTGTCCTCTCTATTACTGTATCGCCATATAACACAATATGGATTGTGCGCCCTCTTGCAGGTAAGGTAATTAGTAGCTTAATAACTGCTTTATGAGTCCGCTCGAAAGGTTAGGTACATTGCAACTGCGCATGTCACGTCCCTAATTAAGACAATCTTTAGGGCAACTCGTATCGACTGTTACCACGTGGGTTGGTTAATAGCCTGTTATCTGTCTTGTTTTGAATGGTTTCCAAGGAAAATGGGGCATGCACCTTCCTTCTTCATCTCTGTCTGGTTTCCAACCAGAGTCTCTCTTCTTTCTTTTAAAATAAAAGATAAGGATCATGACAGGAGCAATGAACTCTCGTAGGTTAATTAATGGCCCGACTGAAATACACTCCCTTCATTACCGTATACTCTAAGTATGTAAGCAGGTAGGTGGAGAAAGTAAACAGCTAGAGAATTATTGTCAAAATGTCTGAGGATGGCAATTGTTTGTCTTAACGTGTTTTTGTTTATAATTTGTGGTATCAGGTGAATACAAAAACTCTCGCCAAAAGCATTAGTACGAGAAAAAGGGGAAGAAGGATAAATAGAAGAAAGAATTAGAGACACGAACACACATCATACGGGGATGACAGGCCCCCAAGTTTACACGATGATGGTCAAGCACATCAACAGACAAGAAGCCCCTGAATGTTGAATATTTATTTTTTCGATCACGTGGTCCAGCTGAATACACCAACCACCGTCGCATGCCAGTACACAAAGTCCCCTGATATTCGAGCACTTCCATCAACTGCTGCAGCAGCAACACTAGCGCCACGACGCAGGCACGTGCTGCGTGGAGCAGGTTCCCGACAGACCAGTGCGACGACGCACGGCAAACGCTTGCGGCAGATGTCGACAGAGACCCGACAGCAGCTGAGCAAACAGGACACGGGGCGAGACTCTGGGTCCTTGTCGGTTGTATTTGTCCTCCTTCGATCAAGTTCTTTTTCCAGAGTATAGAAGAATTACTGTTGCCTTCATTAAGCATTTTTAAGCGATTTTATCAGAACGTGCGAAACCTGTTACCGCCATGGTAGTAAGGTAAAGTTAAAATCCAGCTTTGGTCGATTCTCTACACTGTAATAGAAGACTGAGTCAGACCCTGGATGTGTACAGGTGGACTGCTGTCTGTCTGCCAAGATCAACGTTAACCTCTTGCGAAGCTCTCCGCTGTTAGTCTCGGTTAGCCTAAACAAAGAATGTGACTAAACCGGAAGCTTTGTAGTCTAATGCCTCGTTTTAGTTGTTAACTGGGGAAAAAGTCGACTGCCAGCAGTCCAGTCATACAAGCTCGTGGTCAGACGAAGCTAACTTTCTGTGGGTATCTGCTGGTTACTCGTGATTCCAGAAAGCCCCTTATTTTTGTTTTGGTTACATTCATTTTCCAGACACTCTCAGGAATTTTATACTCTCTCGCTGTCCTCACCTAAAGAACCTCTGATAACACCGGCAAGATATATATATATCTGTCTTCAGAACCTTTAAAATGTTGGATTGGTGGTGGTAGTGTGTGTGTGTGTGAGGGGAGGGTTATTAATCGTCTTCAACCCGCGTTTACATTTTCTGCGTGGAAACGATAAGAACTGTGTTAAGTGTTTCAAGTGCACTTGAAAGCCAAGTCTGCAAAGTGTCTACATACCATAGCCTGGCATAAACAGCAGTAGATTAATCATTGGGCTAAGACCTAAAAAATGATAAACTATTTACTAACATCAATTACAGAAAGAAAGAGAAATAAACAAAGAAAGAAAACAAGAGAAAAAAGTTCTTCAGGTTATTTATTTCGATTATAGAAGCACAACAACATTAAATGGAAACAACAAACAGACCACGGTATAGCTCCCCATTGATGTTGAAAATGTCAGCAGCTTTGTGTTTGTGGTGTTCATGTCTCCGGTTAGACCCTTCCCTTGATGCTTTGTTCTTTGCTTTTTTCGACTCTTTGCAAATCACTGAACTGTCACGAACTCGCCTGGATGGCCAAACATGTCGTGTTGACTGCTAGTAATTAAAAACAGGCTTGAGCCAAACAACCCGCTTCCGTTTGTTGGTAGAAATAATAATTATTTCTCTAAATTATTTTTTTCCATATTTTCGCTGCTGCATTGAACTGTCAAAGCAACATTGTCACACAAGGATTGCTCTTGCTGATGCAGATACTCCATTACTCAATTCCTTTTCATTTATCCTTCTTTGATTGAAACATAAAAGAACAAGTGATGATCATGTGACTGATCTCGGTGCTCAGCAGGGTGTGGAGGACAAGGGAGTCTTGCTTCAGTTTAAACGAGCAAACCGTGGACAAAATGTTGCCTTCTCTCTCTGTCCAGATAATCCCTCCCAAGCCCCGATACACAAACTCAGATAAATTGTCGTCGGTGCTGACTTCTCAATGCCGCCTGCGGTCTCTTGGCTTGTTTAGTTCGATCGATGCTTGATTGCTAATGGGAATTTTTGGTGGCCGTTGTCAGAGCTGATAAGCTATTGACTGAAAACCTCTCTGACTTAGTGACTCACTCAAGTCCACACACAGTTCATCGGCGATGAAGACAGACTCTTTCCGCCAGAATGCGGGCATCATCGGCATCTGAATGATCACAATCCCTGTGCAAACATTCGAGTTGTGGTGTTATTCATAAGCAGGGTGGGAAAATGTCCTGATGATGAAATTCAGAAAGCGAAGAAAATCAGTTCCCTACTGTTGAGACAGGGAACAGCCACAAGGTTGGTACTAACCTGCATGAATTGTTTGGGTGAGAAACAGGACGAGTCCCAGAATTTTATACACCGATGCCGACAAGAGTAAAGATACCACGTGGTACAAGCAGACCATTAAAATCTCATAAAATACATTCCTGGCAGAAAGATGCAATGACGTGGTATTATTGGTCAATCATTTTCCTCTTAATGAATATGAGAAATGATGTGCATTAGCCCTAAGAGCTGACAACAATTTATTTATTCTCTAGAGGTACCAAGTGTAGATGGGAGATTCTGCAGGGATGGTGTATAAACAAATATCGCTTCAGGGTACAGAATAGTTAATTTCTCCTAAATAAATCCAGTCAAGAACTGACCTCCTTCCCCGTGTCGAGGGTTAGGATACGAACTGCAAAAAAGTAAAACATGCACGAAGGACGAGTACGCATGCGCGTAAAATCAAGTAGAAAAGTCCAAAAATAATATTAAAGATAAAGAAATAGATGAAATAGAAAGAAAGGAACAAAACATCAAAATATCTCGGTTACACCACCAGAGCAGAAGACCATAAAAATCATAATTTATGGACCAGGGTGTTAAAAACCCAGCCGTCACCCGCGGCCTGGAAGAGATGTAAGAGACATAAAAGCAACTCAACTCAAGAGCGGCGAAGAGAGACAGAGACAGAGAGCAGAGTGAGAATTTACGACAACGACCCGACAAATAAAATCTCTGGTCGTGACACTTGCATGCGTGCGGTCAGACGACGAGGGGGGCCGGGCACCGCACATCGCTGCCATCATTCCGTCATTCGTCGGCCTCGGCCCATTCACTCTGTCGGAAGTCACAAACCTTCTTGTGCGAAGCTGACATTTTACAACAGCGTAATTCCATCGGGATGGAATCTCGTCTGGCTGGGTGTGCCGTTAGGAATCCATTATCGGACTCATGCTGGCGACTTTCCCACAAACGCCGGTGCTGCTGGGACGGGTATGCCTATTAGGCAGCTCCAGAAACTGTCCGGCCACGGGGACCCTACATCACGACCGCAGTTTATTTTGCTGACAGAACCTACGGCCAGGTTTCGTTTGAACCGGGGTTAGGGGTTTAGGGCGAGCTTTTGTTCTTGGAGACGACTGGCGACTCCCTGCTTGCTTGCCGTGGCTTTCCTGTCTGTCTGTCTGTCTGTCTGTCTGTCTGTCTGTCTGTCTGTCTGTCTGTCTGTCTGTCTGTCTGTCTCTAGGTATCTAAGCAAAGGTTTTTATTTATGTTGGTAAATAGGTCCCTAGTCAGACAGGTTTTAAATTTGCTCTATGGTGGGACATTTGAAGGAACCTAGGGAGAATATTATTGTATTGTGGGTAGTAAAACAAAAGGTGAGAAAGACAGTGATAGAGAAAGAGAGTGAGAGAGAGCATTGAGAAAGACAGCGAGAAAGATTGAGAGTGAGAGACAGAGACAGTGAGAATGAGAATTGAGAAACAGTGAGAAAAAAAATTAAAAGAAATGGTAAGAAACTAGTGGAAGTGAGAAGAATAGAAAGTGTAAGACAATGAAAGAGACGATGAGTGACAGCGAAAGGAAGAGAGATTGTGAGAGTGCGAGAGAAGTGAGAGAAAGAAAGATACACAAATAAAGGTGAGAAGAAAGATGAAGAGATAGAGAGAGAGGTTAGAATGAGAGACAGAAAACAGACAATTAAAAATATTAGTGAGAACTACAGTTACCGCTGACTCAGACCCTGAAATCCAATTCAGCAAATGTCATCCTCATGTTAATCGATACTCTGAGTTTACTCTCGATGAGCATCTTCCTAATGGCTGAAAGACCAAACTTCCAAAAACCAAAATAACAGCTGCACGTGGGAAAGAGAGATCGAGAAAGACAGCATGAGAGAGAAGAAAAAAACGGAGGAGTAAGAGAGAGAGAGAGTTAAAGGTTGATGGAAGAGAAGGTGAGTCAAACGATTGTCATGTCGAGATCTTTTGTAGACATTTTCCACGAACGTGCAATCTCTTGTTCAAACACCCGGCACCCGTCACATACCGGCAAAATTTTATTTACATTCATTCTCTCGCGCACGATCCCAGGTGGACATTGCCTCACCCCGAACCCACCCACACTGATCCGCACCGCACGTTCACTTGCAGGAGCGCACATACACAGAAGATGATGTGAACGCACGTGCAACGCGACAGACGCGACCGCACGAAACCAAACACGGGGACAGAATGCAAGTAAACGAACATAAGGCTACCCATGCAGGCATAAACACCTGAAATCCCATATAGCACCACGCATTGCTTGCAGACGACATTTCTAGAACGAGACCAAAGCCCATACCCGCTTCTGGTTTAACCATCAACATCAAGAAGAGCAGACGATGCGAACTCTCGTACTGACGGAGGTACATAAGCTCAAGCTTTACGGTCTGTTGTGTTTTCATTTTGTTGGCTCTAGCTCGTGGGAAGTGGAGGTCAAAGACTCTTGTCAAAAAGATAACTAAGCAACAAATTTATTGCCAGTATGTTGCTGATGTTAAACATTTTATCGCGGTTCCGGATAAATAACTGTTCGATGGTTCGCCGAGACTTGACAGACCTCGCCCCATGCTGAGAGTTGGTCTCGGCAAGCAGAAGTCCAGAGATATACCTCCGTGGTAAGCACACGTTCTGTCATTGACTGTTTAGAATGAGGATGACACGTGATCAGGAACTGATATCAGAGAAAATAATCTCAGGTATCTACGCCTTGTATTAACGAAGCAAGCTTACCCCGCGGTTTAGTCTATTCGGGGTAGGTAAATCTGCTACCAGTAGGTAGGGGCTACGATGGCATTTATTTTGTCAGGGTAGACCTGTATCTAGACAGGTTACTTAGTCGGTTATTTTCTGGAGAAGGAGAAGAAGGCTGCGGATAACTTTGTCTTTTCATCAAGTTAACTTGACCCCCTGATTCTCTCCCGAAGCTAAGCAGTATCTTTCTGGATATATTTTTAAATTTCTGTTCATCTATTCGTCGGTCAATGACTTTAAAATAATAAATAGCGATGTCGATATTGTGTCTAGGATGACACCAATAATTTTTATGCTAAAAATGTAAAGAAATGCTTTCAATCAATGCATTAGCAAGAGAGAGAGAGAGTAAAAGAAACTAACACGAGAATTGAAAGACAAGCAAGTTCAGAAGTTCAGTGAACTTTCCTCAAAGCACACCAGCTCTGCCTTCTAGAGTCTTTCTAAACCTATTCTCAACGTACAACAGTTAATTTTCTTTTCATGATGTTGGTGTTTTATTGGGATCCATTAAGGAAGGGGATGTAGACTGGGGAATCTTCACGAAATCTTTATATGCTCTTGTCTGTTTTTTTCATGAAAAACATAAACCATATCCTATGTTTTGTTGGAAACGAAGAAGAAATCCAGAAACGAATTTTTAAATTCTTGTATAGATAGATCGTTAACGCCAATTGTTTTAGTTCGTGACAAAACACAGACTGTTTTGCTGTAAGATTAACTGGTGGAATTGTATCTGACCGGCATTGAACTTTACTCAGCAAGTTGAGACAGTTTTTAACCTGAAGAATTATTACAGGGTACAAAAATACTAACAATGGCTTACTTAGATAATTGTATTTGTTTTCTTCTGCTACCTTTTGACTGTCACAAACCAGAAGCAGATAAAACTGTCTACAAAAGCTACGTCATATCCGGCCAGACGGACCAATCGTGGTTGGCCACTTCAATTAATGTATAAAGAGGACTGTATGCGTGTGTACTGCCAGTTGTCCTTGTTCTTCTGTGTTGTCTGGAACTTATTTTTCCTTCTCCTGCTCTCTTCCCCTCTCTTTCAGCTAGATTCTTCAACCACTCCTTTGATTCCTTTTCAAAGTTGTTAATTTTCCTTCTTCTCCATTCCATTTCGACATTTTATGAGACGTCTCTCACAGGCAGCGTGTGCAGACGCTTCTAAGAGGTTTTCCATTTCCTGCGGCTTTCAGCAGGCAGACGGAGGTAGGTTGACAGCCTTCCACAGGCTTCTTTTCATACAAAGAAAGGGCCAATC